>CM065596.1:9983500-10391468 GCA_033119425.1 Bufotes viridis
GATTACTACATACAGATATATACAGCCACCACTAGAGGGAGCTCAGGACATTACTACATACAGATATATACAGCCACCTCTAGAGGGAGCTCAGGAGATTACTGCATACAGATATATACAGCCACCACTAGAGGAAGCTCAGGAGATTACTGCATACAGATATATACAGCCTCCACTAGAGGGAGCTCAGGAAATTACTACATGCAGATATATACAGCCACCACTAGAGGGAGCTCAGGAAATTACTACATACAGATATATACAGCCACCACTAGAGGAAGCTCAGGAGATTACTACATACAGATATATACAGCCACCACTAGAGGAAGCTCAGGAGATTACTGTATACAGATATACCCAGCCACCACTAGAGGAAGCTCAGGAGATTACTGCATACAGATATATACAGCCTCCACTAGAGGGAGCTCAGGAAATTACTACATACAGGTATATACAGTCACCACTAGAGGAAGCTCAGGAGATTACTGCATACTGTATATACAGCCACCACTAGAGGGAGCTCAGGAGATTACTACATACAGATATATACAGCCACCACTAGAGGGAGCTCAGGAGATTACTGCATACAGATATATACAGCCACCACTAGAGGGAGCTCCGGAGCTTACTGAATACAGATATATATAGCCACCACTAGAGGAAGTACAGGAAGTTACTGTATACAGATATATAGAACTACCACCAGGGGGAGCTCTGGAGCAGACTGCATACTGGGTTGTTATTGAGGTTAATGCATATACAGTATGCAGAAAGCTCCTGAGCTCCCTCTGGTGGTGACTGCAAGGAGCTACAACTTTATCTTCTTGCTATATGGCTATGCATGGGGAATTGGAGCTCTGTGTCAGCAAAATAGAGCTCCGACCATAATAAAGATATATTAATAAATTAATTGGCTCAGAAAGTTGGACCTAAAAATTACATGATGTAAAAAAGGTGCTGATTTTTACTGCTGACCACAGTTTCCCTCCTATATTGTGTGTGGACCACCTCCAGACACAAAGCCAGGCTACAGCGGCATAGTCGGAAACCCAATAAATCAAAGGTCAATGTGAAAACGAATACTATCATTTATAAAGAAATTCCAATCTTTATGGAATGTCATATTTTAATTATCACAGCGCCACCTACAGGCCAAAATGACAGAAAAGGCTGAACTTGCTTCTCTTCTTCTGCCTTTCTACATGTCTGGATACATTGTTTCCTCCATAAACCATTTTTTATTATTATCTCCGGGATGAGCTGCGGAGATGACAGCGCAGCCGCCTCTGCACAGTATTGGCTCCGGAGCGGTATCTATAAAAGGCTTATGGAGGGAGATCCGATATGAATAACAATAACTCCCCCATTATCCTCGCGCCTCACACTAGGAGCATCCATTACTCCTCTCATTTCCTAAATGACTCTGGATATGCATGTGGCAGCCGCTAAGAGGCTTCGATAAGGGTCGAGAATAATTCGGGAAGTGAAACGTCTCTCCCATCGCCGGAGATGATGATTCACTGACACGGACGGGACTTCCCTATAAATCTTTAATGCTAAACGTGCGGAGTCTGGAAATAATGGGCACTAAAACTCTCAGAAATATCCCTGACAGAGGGGCAATAACCAGTGCCGGACTATCAGATATTCTGGGTTATCCAATGGACATGAGGTCAGGGCGCCCAGCGACAACCAGTATCTACCACATCACATAACGCATGCTACTGTCAGACTGCTGAGTGCCAGATTAGAGGAATTTTACACTATAAAAACGTTCAAAATTTCCCTCTGCGTGTGCAGATGCCTCACATTTTATAATTTTTTTTGGTGATACATTGTAACATATTGTAATAAGTTTTACCTTCAGCCGCCACTAGATGGAGCTCTGCATGAGATTTCACAGCTCCAACTGAGTTTTGGGCTGTGCTAACCTAAAAGGTGGTTCTCCGGTATTTACATAGTGATAGTTCGATAGTCCGATCCTCAGATTAGGTCATCAATAGGAGACCGTCAGGGGTCCGACTCCCGGAACTCCTACCAATCAGCTGTTTGAGGGAGGGGCCTTCTCGCAGCTCACCAAGCCCAGGGTTGTACATTGTATAGTGGCTGTGTTTGGTATTGCAGCTCAGCCCCATTCGCTTGCATGGGGATGAGCCACACCTAGGCCATGTGACCGATGAACGCGGTCTAAGCTCTGCCAGCTGATCGTGGGGGTCCCGGTGTTCTGCCAGATTTCTATACCTCGGCAGAACGCTATACCGGAAGTGAGGCGGTCGCACCGGAAGTGACGCGGCCGCACATGAATCAGCTGGAAGAGGGTGTGTGCGGCGCTGCGCACGCGCACATCCACTGGATTAGCAAAGAATCATTGCAGCGCTGCGGGTGAAGGACTTCATGCGCTTGTGCGAAACCGCGCGTTCATCCTTGCCGCAGAACTGAGTGCAGAATATCGAGATCACCACATAGCAGAGCTATCCTGCACTCAGCACTGCTATGTGGTGACCTCGATATTCTGCACTCAGCTCTCTGATGAACTGCTCCTGATGATTTGTGCGCGCGTGCGCACTCAGGGGTAGGGAGATCTGATGGAACATTTTGCGTTTTAAAAATCTACATACCCCTAATTGCGCATGCGCATGAAGTCCTTCTCCCGCGGAGATGCAATGATTTTTTGCTAATGCAGTGGATGTGCGCGTGCGCAGCGCCGCACACACCCTCCTCCAGCTGATTCCTGTGTGGCCGCGTCACTTCCGGTGCGGCCCCCACTGATCTCATATTGATGACCTATCCTGATAATAAGCCATTAATATATTAAACCCCTTTAAAAATCAATATGTAGTGAGCTCCCCCTAGTGGTGGCTACAGACAGATACCAATTTATCCTTTAGATCTACAGATCAATGGAGGAAAGCAAAGGATAGGGATTTTTTACGTGTGAAAAACTGAATACTGACCCCTAGACAGAAATATTATGGCATTATGGTGGAGACTCATTGAGCGGGGGAGGGGGGGAATTCTAAGTTCTGCTCTGGTTCCTCTGGATGCACAGGGCTGTTCATAAATGTTGCACCTCTTGTGGCAGTCCATTCGCCAAAAAAATAGCATCTACAATGAGCTGGCGTAGATTTACGTCATAAGTTACGCCAGACTTAAATTATGGGCAAACTGTTGCACCGTATAAGGCCACGCCCACTTTTGTTTAAGCGTTGAGAGCGGTGTAAAATTGAAAAAGTCGCAAATTTACAACCACAAAACTGGTGGAAGCGTCCTGAACAATCCTGTGCAGCATGATAGGCAGCTGCCTCTGCTCCCACAGGGCAGATTTCAGCTTCCTGTTCCCACCACTAGGTGGCAATCTACATATAGAAAGTAGATGCTTATATAGATCACCCCCTAGTGGTGGCAACTGGAAGAGGAGTTTTTTAAATTTAAGTTTGTATGTGAGAGAACAGGGATCCAGGGGTCTGTATAAAATGAACAGAGGGCCTCAGTATTGAAGGATGCTCTGAATATTGTATTCTGCTGAGAAAAAGAGAATTCCAGGAGAATGCCCTTTAAGTGAATGGTGGAAAACCCTCCGGAGCTGCGCTCCTCACCTGCCCTCATGTGTTATCTCACTTTATATTCTTGTTATATTTAGCTCTGTGATTGCAGCTCCTCTGCAGGGTCTCTCAATGCTCGTGGTATAGGAGAGGAGACCCCGCTGTATCCTCAGGACAGGCAGCCACCAGCTAAATACAGGCAACCATTCACACACATCACCCTGCTGCAGCCGTCCTGAGCGCACAGATATCGTCACAACTGTCATCCAATAGCTGCTCAGCCATGAGAGAGAAATGGAACCTCAGAATTAAAGGGACGGAGAGATTAGAGATGCACTTAAAGGGAAACTCTGCTGAAACACAGAACCAATTCTATTATAAAACACGAAGCTTGATAGGTAAGGAACAGATAGCCCTGGGTAGCTGCATGACTACTGGCACCGGTGGCACTGCCAGATAGCCACAATACAGTGTAGATCTGATGGGGTCAGTCCCTATAGAGACTGGATTCAATGGCAGATGTGTAATACTTTCTTTCCCCTGTGGTGGCGCTGTAGGAAAATGGAACATTTGCTGCTGGTTTCATGAGCTTAATCTGTGACAACTGGTACTGTGCTGCAGAAATGCACCTAGACTAGTTGTCACTTCCCCCACTCATGCAAAGGAATGGAGGAAGAGGAGCAAGACACAAAGATTCTCTGTGTCATGCCCGCCCACTCAGTCCAGCAGGTACCAGACAATGGACACGTGTGAAGACCCTTTCAGTAGGGAAAAAACACTAAAGTGCTGGCACAGAAGGGGTTAATGCGGATCATTAGTGTCCCATAGCGTGTAATGTGTGCATTGGTCTCACTTGCGTGTACATTATCACCCTGGAGGCGGCGGCGGCGTGGTCGCGTGGCACGCTGCTAATTAAACTGTCTCTCGCATCTGGAAGATACATATTCCCAAGGAGACAATCGTGCTTAACCGGCGCCGAAAAATCACATTATAGTCCGATCAATAAGATAATCGCGTTCTGTACACCGCAAAGCGAGCGCAACGGTAACGCCAGACAGGAAAGCAGAAAAAAACAAAGGCATTGAAGTTAGAGGAAGAGGTACATAGACAGACAGATACTGTAATGTATGTACACAGTGACTGCACCAGCAGAATAGTGAGTGCAGCTCTGGAGTATAATACAGGATGTAACTCAGGATCAGTACAGGATAAGTAATGTATGTACACAGTGACTCCACCAGCAGAATAGTGAGTGCAGCTCTGGAGTATAATACAGGATGTAACTCAGGATCAGTACAGGATAAGTAATGTATGTACACAGTGACTCCACCAGCAGAATAGTGAGTGCAGCTCTGGAGTATAATACAGGATGTAACTCAGGATCAGTACAGGATAAGTAATGTATGTACACAGTGACTGCACCAGCAGAATAGTGAGTGCAGCTCTGGAGTATAATACAGGATGTAACTCAGGATCAGTACAGGATAAGTAATGTATGTACACAGTGACTGCACCAGCAGAATAGAGAGTGCAGCTCTGGAGTATAATACAGGATGTAACTCAGGATCAGTACAGGATAAGTAATGTATGTACACAGTGACTGCACCAGCAGAATAGTGAGTGCAGCTCTGGAGTATAATACAGGATGTAACTCAGGAGCAGTACAGGATAAGTAATGTATGTACACAGTGACTGCACCAAGAGAATAGTGAGTGCAGCTCTGGAGTATAATACAGGATGTAACTCAGGTTCAGTACAGGATAAGTAATGTATGTACACAGTGACTCCACCAGCAGAATAGTGAGTGCAGCTCTGGAGTATAATACAGGATGTAACTCAGGATCAGTACAGGATAAGTAATGTATTTACACAGTGACTGCACCAGCAGAATAGTGAGTGCAGCTCTGGAGTATAATACAGGATGTAACTCAGGATCAGTACAGGATAAGTAATGTATGTACACAGTGACTGCACCAGCAGAATAGTGAGTGCAGCTCTGGAGTATAATACAGGATGTAACTCAGGATCAGTACAGGATAAGTAATGTACGTACACACCATTTTACATTGGCACTGCCCAGTCCACCATGCTTTAAGGGCACCTCTACTATCTCAGACATCGCTAGTTATTAGAGTAGGCCTGGCTGCACATAACGAGCTGTTTACCTATAAACCCTGACTGAAGAGCTGGGAAGCACCTGGAAGTGAGATCTTCTGCTCCTGAAATAATTTACTACTTTCTATTATCACCACTTACTGCACCATCTGCACTCAGCACTTCCTGAGGCTGCGGAGAGAATACTCCGCTCTGATCTGTAACGTCTGGTAAACTGCTGAAGATATTATAGTGATTAGTGCAAGATGGAATTTATAGGCTCATGGGGGACACTGAAAGCAGGAGGCAGAGCTCTGAAGGGTCAGCAGGAAAACCCGAAGAGCAGAGGATTACTGCAAATCCTGAATGTGCACATTCCCCTGTGCAAGGCTGTATGTAGCATGAAAGTGGCCCCTGCAGCTAGTGTGGTGCCAATGGAAACGGGGCCCCAACTAACATTGCACAACCATCTAGCACGGTTAGTGAGGAGTAAATGGCTACCCTCTATACAAATGCTAGATTGTGGTGGTATTGTAGCAGTTATATTCTTGTACATAGGAGGCAGTATTATAGTAGCTATATTCCTGTACATAGGAGCAGTATTATAGTAGTTATATTCTTGTACATAGGAGGCAGTATTATAGTAGTTATATTCTTGTACATAGGAGCAGTATTATAGTAGCTATATTCCTGTACATAGGAGGCAGTATTATAGTAGTTATATTCTTGTACATAGGAGGCAGTATTATAGTAGTTATATTCTTGTACATAGGAGCAGTATTATAGTAGTTATATTCTTGTACATAGGAGCAGTATTATAGTAGTTATATTCTTGTACATAGGAGGCAGTATTATAGTAGTTATATTCTTGTACATAGGAGCAGTATTATAGTAGTTATATTCTTGTACATAAGAGCAGTGTTATAGTAGTTATATTCTTGTACATAGGAGCAGTATTATAGTAGTTATATTCTTGTACATAAGAGCAGTGTTATAGTAGTTATATTCTTGTACATAGGAGCAGTGTTATAGTAGTTATATTCTCTTATATAATACATTGTTTCTCAGCCTTTAATTTTTGTCTGGAATGTGCTGATTCTCCATGTACATGTGACCTAACAGTACCCGGTGACTATCACTGATGCTGGATTATCATATATATTACAAACTTGGTATAGCACGCGGCGCAGGACGTCCGGACATAAGTTATTCTCTGCCTCCATGTTGTAATTCTATGGTAATTGCTCTAGTACACATCCATCACGCTGCGCACACAGGCTTTGATTAGATTATATGGTTATTGTTTGTTTGACGGTGATGAAATTATATGGAGAATTTACATTAAATCCAATTCTCAGCTCCCCAAGGGATTCACACGATGTTCTCTCAGTAAATATCTCTATGTGTTGTACCAGTGTCACACCAGCACTGATATACTGGTGAAATTAACAGGTATTGATGCACAAAGCAGAGTGTGATATGTCTGGGCTGCGGGGGGTGCACGCGTCGCCTATATATCTTCCAGCCATTTCTCTGTAGGCCCCTTAGTCATGTTTCCTGCAGAACTCATTGGCTCAGTGTTTATTCTAAGAAATCTGCAAGGAGAGCTGAAAACATAGGCCGCATTGTTGAGTACTGAAATATAGTGTCTTTATTTGCATCATCACATAAGTAGACTGGCCACTGTCCCCACAGTAAAAGCTAACTTTTCTCCTGAAACACTCTGTGCTGCTTAGAATCCCTGCTTTTCTCCTTTGCAGACTCCTCTTCTAAAATACTCTAAAATACCGCCAGCTACCCTCCATCTTCTGTCTTGTAGCTCTCAGTTTGTGGTGTCCCATTTGTTTCCTTTCCCCTTCTCTCATCATGTCACTGTCTCACCAATGTATTTCTAGCCTCCTGAAATACTCTGTGCTGCCAGTACATCATTCCTTCGTGTGGTTCCAGTGGTTGTTTGTTTTATATGTTTAAAGTGATTATTTGTTTGTTTTATGTGGTTACAGTGATTGTGTGCTTTATGAAGTTACAGTGATTCTGTGTATTATTTGGTTACACTGATTGCATGGTTTATGTGCTTACAGTGATTGTGCATTTTATGAGGTTACAGTGATTGTGCGTTTTATGAGGTTACAGTGATTGTGCATTTTATGAGGTTACAGTGATTCTGTGTATCATTTGATTACACTAATTGCATGGTTTATGTGCTTACAGTGATTCTGTGTTTTATGAAGTTACAGTGATTCTGTGTATCATTCGGTTACACTGGTTGCATGGTTTATGTACAGTTATAGTGTGTCTCATATGGTTTTAGTGATTTTGGGTCTCATAAGTTTTACAGTAATTGTGTGTGAATGTTTTATGTGGTTACAGTGACTGTGTGTTTTATGAAGTTACAGTGATTCTGTGTTTTATGAGGTTACAGTGATTCTGTGTTTTATGAGGTTACAGTGATTCTGTGTTTTATGAAGTTATAGTGATTCTGTGTATCATTTGGTTACACTGATTGCATGTACAGTTATAGTGTGTCTCATATGGTTTTAGTGATTTTGGGTCTCATAAGTTTTACAGTGATTGTGTGTGTATGTTTTATGTGGTTGCAGTGATTGTGTGTTTTATTTGCTTACATTGGTTTTCTGTTTAATGTAGTTACAGTGATTGTGTCTCATATGCTTAAAGTGAGGTTGACTGGACTAGAAGTCGAGTGGTTCTTCTTGGCCTTGAAACAGAGGAAACTGCTCCCCTCCCACAGAGAATGTGATCCAAAGAAGTTTGGCTCTGACACCGTACCAAGCTGAACCCTTTGGGTCATTCCCCCTCAAAAGTGTCATCTTATTAGAATTTGTGCTGCCCTCCCCAGACGTGATCACAGCCGTCAGATATGTGGGCCAAGGTTTGCTGCTTCGGATAAACTAGCTAACAGAGGAACTCCCCCTTCTGGAACCAATATTGATTAACTATAATCTGCTGGGGAACCTGGAAGCAAGTGTTCATTCTCCCTGCAGCTCCTCCGCAGGTGGAATGAAGTATTGCGATGTCCTAATAGAAATCAATAGGCTGTTATCCAAAGTCATGGCTGACCTCAGGCTAATACATGAGAGTCTTAAATGATGTCACCTCTATTATCTCAGACTTCACTTTTAAAATGGTTTTTCTAAAGCAGACAGCCCCTTCAGTTCTCACAGTCTGCAGAAGGTGTCCCGGCCTCTTGTCTTAAGAGCGTTCTCAAGATATTTTTCAGTATTCCTCCCTGAAAATAACTGCTAGACTTGGAGAATCCTCAGCGAGACTATAATCTGCTGGCAAAGTGCAATATATCCAAGCACTTGTGTGAAGAGGCGGCCATTATAAATATTCAGGACTCTGGTATTTAAGCCGTAACTAGATAAAGGGATGAAAGATGCTTCAATATTCAGCGTCTGTGGGACATAGATCATCACATATGAGGAACCGAGGGATATAGCTGGAATAGGAAAAGCAAATCGTAATCAGAACAAACACAAGTTATTATGTCCAGGAGAGGCGATCCCATAAAATGGATCAGATGACCGTGCACCCGCGGGGCTCCCACCGAATGCTACAATGTACACATATGCAGAGCTGTGATGTGCAATTACATAGATAAATCATCAGGGACCACTCTGCCCCTGTGATTGCAATTTAGTGATTGTATTAAAGCCACAAATCCCGGCCACCCTTTATCTAACTTTAGATAATTTAAACCATTAGGAGTCCAGATGCTAAAATGTGGCTGCATTATGGTCCACGTAATGAGTCCTTAGGCACCCCTAGGTTCAGCAGCACTGTTACCGCACCTGCAAAAATTCTGCCAAAAATTATATAGATTTCAAAGCAATTTGGCTTTGGTTTTTCAGTCTCAGTTTTACATAGAATCCGTCTTTTTATTCAACAATGTGACGGCAATTCCAGCAATACCGCGACCAAAATGTGCAGTAAACTGTGCTGATGACTTTATTTGTATGTCATGATAGTGCCTGGAGACTTTCTGCTACAGAGCTCCAAACCCCCTGCACAGACATGGAGTTAAATGAAGTCATTCCAGCAGCCTGCATTTACCACTAGAGGGATCTCAGGAACTTACTGCATATAGATATATACAGCCACCACTAGAGGGAGCTCAGGAGACTTACTGCATATAGATATATACAGCCACCACTAGGGGGAGCTCAGGAGATTACTACATACAGATATATACAGCCACCACTAGAGGGAGCTCAGGAGATTACTACATACATATATATACAGCCACCACTAGAGGGAGCTCAGGAAATTACTACATACAGATATATACAGCCACCACTAGAGGGAGCTCAGGAGATTACTGCATACAGATATATACAGCCACCACTAGAGGAAGCTCAGGAGATTACTACATACAGATATATACAGCCACCACTAGAGGGAGCTCAGGAGATTAGTGCATACAGATATATACAGCCACCACTAGAGGGAGCTCAGGAGATTACTACATACAGATATATACAGCCACCACTAGGGGGAGCTCAGGAGATTACTGCATACCGATATATACAGCCACCACTAGAGGAAGCTCAGGAGATTACTACATACAGTTATATGCAGCCACCACTAGAGGGAGCTCAGGAGCTTACTGCATACAGATATATACAGCCACCACTAGGGGGAGCTCAGGAGCTTATTGCATACAGATATATACAGCCACCACTAGAGGGAGCTCAGGGGATTATTACATACAGCTATATACAACCACCACTACATGGAGCTCAGGAGATTACTTCATACAGATATATACAGCCACCACTAGAGGGAGCTCAGGAGATTACTGCATACAGATATATACAGCCACCACTAGAGGAAGCTCAGGACATTACTACATACAGATATATACAGCCTCCACTAGAGGGAGCTCAGGAGATTACTACATACAGATATATACAGCCACCACTAGAGGGAGCTCAGGAGATTACTACATACAGATATATACAGCCACCACTAGAGGGAGCTCAGGAGATTACTACATACAGATATATACAGCCACCACTAGAGGAAGTACAGGAGATTACTACATACAGATATATACAGCCTCCACTAGAGGGAGCTCAGGTGATTACTACATACAGATATATACAGCCACCACTAGAGGGAGCTTAGGAGATTACTGCATACAGATATAAACAATCACCACTAGAGGGCGCTCAGGAGATTACTACATACAGATATATACCGCCACCACCAGAGGGAGCTCATGAGATTACTACATACAGATATATACAGCCACCACTAGAGGAAGCTCAGGAGATTACTGCATACAGATATATACAGCCACCACTAGAGGGAGCTCAGGAGATTACTACATACAGCTATATACAGCCACCACTAGAGGGAGCTCAGGAGATTACTACATACAGAGATATACAGTCGGCACTAGAGGGAGCTCAGGAGATTACTACATACAGATATATACAGCCACCACTAGAGGGAGCTCAGGAGATTACTACATACAGATAGATACAGCCACCACTAGAGGGAGCTCAGGAGATTACTGCATACAGATATATACAGCTACCACTAGAGGGAGTTTAGGAGATTACTACATACAGATATATACAGCCACCACTAGAGGGAGCTCAGGAGATTACTACATACAGATATATACAGCCACCACTAGAGGGAGCTCAGGGGATTATTACATACAGCTATATACAACCACCACTACAGGGAGCTCAGGAGATTACTTCATACAGATATATACAGCTACCACTAGAGGGAGCTCAGGAGATTACTACATACAGATATATACAGCCACCACTAGAGGGAGCTCAGGAGATTACTGCATACAGATATATACAGCCACCACTAGAGGGAGCTCAGGGGATTACTACATACAGCTATATACAACCACCACTACAGGGAGCTCAGGAGATTACTGCATACAGATATATACAGCCACCACTAGGGGGAGCTCAGGAGATTACTACATACAGATATATACAGCCACCACTAGAGGGAGCTCAGGAGATTACTACATACAGATATATACAGCCACCACTAGAGGGAGCTCAGGAGATTACTACATACATATATATACAGCCACCACTAGAGGGGGCCCAGGAGATTACTGCATACAGATATATACAACCACCACTAGAGGGAGCTCAGGAGATTACTACATACAGATATATACAGCCACCACTAGAGGGAGCTCAGGAGCATGTTACAAACTGATAATACATTGCATTTACTTAATGACAGCTCTTAAGCTCCTCCTTGTGGAAGCGGAAGAAAGCTAGAATTTTATCATATAGTTGTGTTCATGCAGAGTATTTGGAGCTCTATATCAGAACAAAACCAGCTCTGATTACTATAAAGATATAAGAAAAAATTAACTTTATAACTGAAAACAAAATGGTGTTGACGTTAACCCCTTAGTGACCACCAATGCGCCTTTTTACGGCTGTCACTAAAAGGCCTTAGGCTGGGCCTCCCCCTTTTTATGGTGACCCAGTCTGAGCACTGTACTAGTCTCCTGTGCAGCGGAGGGCGGGAGCACAGCTGTAACATGGTAGTCGCGCTCCTGATCTAATCGCCCGGAACTGGTAGGAGCACCGATCTGGGCCATTTAACCCCTTACATGCTGCGAGCAATGGCGCCCAGGGTATGTGAAGCTGTTACAGAGGGAGCGGACTCCCTCTGATTCCACTCGGCACCCTGCAAATGAGATTGCTGGTGCCGATGCCCTTATAGGCAGGTCATTATACATTGCACTATTCTTATGCAGAATGCCCTTTCTGAGACCATTAAATGGTTTAAAAAAGTAAAAAAAAAACCTTTTTAAATAAAAAAAATTCCACTGAAAAGAGATTTTTTAATGGAAAATGCAAAAATAAAACCTTCACATATTTAATATTCCCGGAGAGTGAACGCCGTAAAAAAAAAAGCAACAACAAAAAAACAAGGACAGAATTGCTGCTATTCGACATTGAAAAAACAAAATAATAAGCAATCCACAAGTGTTATGTACCCACTACAAGTCCCGCAATAATCAATCGGCCACACTTGTCCATAGAAAGAAAAATCAAAAAAGTTATGGGTCTTGAGATGTCGGCAATGTAAAAATATTTTCTACTTAAAAAAAAAAAAAAAGAAATTCATTGTGCAAAAGTTGTAAAACATAAAAAAAAATTATATGTATTTAGTATTGCTGTAATCGTACTGACCCAGAGAATAAACTTATCATGTAAGTTTTGCATAAAAATGAACGCCGCAAACTTTATAACATAAAAATTCTGTGGTCATATTGCTCTTTTTTCTCATCTCCCTCCCTGAGTTAATAAAAGTTAGGGTCCATTCACACGTCCGTGGTGTGTTCCGGATCCGCAATACACCCGGCTGGCACCCCCCATAGAACTGCCTATTCTTGTCCGCAATCGCAGACACGTAATAGGCCATGTTCACTCTTCCGCGGTGCCGCTGATCCGAACGTCGGGCGGCGTGGTCCGCACTGGGACTGCGGAGAGCACGGCAAAGCCTGACGTTCCTCGCCCCGTTCATTAGTCAAGGAAACCAGAGGCCTTCGCTGCCGAACTGCGATGAATACATGCCGACTTCATTATGTGGACGTGTGAGTAAGGCCTAATAGGACATGTTCAATTTTTTTGCAGGGCCACGGCCCGGAAGTTCGGGGCCGCGCTCCGGAAATGCGGATAGCACATAGTGTCTCCGCATCCATTCCTGCCCCATAGAGAGTGAATGGGTCCTTCACACTCTGCGGAGTTTGTTGCAGAATTTTCTGCAACTGAAAATCAGTTGTACTCATCTGAATGGGGTTTGTAAAATCCATGTGCGTGCCGCCTCATTGAAGTGAATGGAACTGATTTTAAGTCGCTGAAAATTCTGCAACAAAATCTGCAGCATGTGAACACCCCCTTAAAAAATCAACACTAGAAAAGACTTGTGTAATCTGGACAGAAGTTCCTGACATGATGGATGTATCCAATGTGTCATATAAAATCTTACTGAAGGTTTATTGAGTCACCTCAGACCCAGAGAGAAAGGCGACAGATGATACGGTCCATCCCCCCTTCATGCTCAGAGGTGGGTATGGGTATCCTGGGCTTGGCACAGCTCTGTCTATGGACGGGCAGGGACTTCTCTGGGCACAGAGCACAACAGACTGAGCGGATATTAATATTTATTGGCCCGAAGCTCAGCATAATTACCCTGCTTTGTAATGATACTTGTAAGCAATTAAGAGGAATCTGTCTTAATTATCACAGCGAGAGAAAACGAAGCCCGGATTATGTACATCTCCAATATCCCACCTGCCAATTCTTCTCGCCAAATTATTGCGCCACAAACCCGAACGCCAACCATCTACGAGACACGTCAATGGCTGATTATAGTAAAGTGATTACATCAGAGCGAGAGGAAGAAGAAATAATAAGAGACATGAAGGAGAACAGACACAATATCAAGTCCTGAAAGAGACAAATCAAATTATAACAATTATATTCTTGTACATAGGAGGTAGTATTATAGTAGTTATATTCTTGTACATAGGAGCAGTATTATAGTAGTTATATTCTTGTACATAGAAGCAGTATTATAGTAGTTACATTCTTGTACATAGGAGCAGTATTATAGTAGTAATATTCTTGTACATAGGAGCAGTATTATAGTAGTTATATTCTTGTACATAGGAGCAGTATTATAGTAGTTATATTCATGTACATAGGAGTGGTATTATAGTAGTTATATTCTTGTACATAGGAGGCAGTATTATAGTAGTTATATTCTTGTACATAGGAGGCAGTATTATAGTAGTTATATTCTTGTACATAGGAGCAGTATTATAGTAGTTATATTCTTGTACATAGGAGCAGTATTATAGTAGTTATATTCTTGTACATAGGAGCAGTATTATAGTAGTTATATTCTTGTACATAGGAGGCAGTATTATAGTAGTTATATTCTTGTACATAGGAGCAGTATTATAGTAGTTATATTCTTGTACATAGGAGCAGTATTATAGTAGTTATATTCTTGTACATAGGAGCAGTATTATAGTAGTTATATTCTTGTACATAGGAGCAGTATTATAGTAGCTATATTCTTGTACATAGGAGCAGTATTATAGTAGTTATATTCTTGTACATAGGAGCAGTATTATAGTCAGTTATATTCCTGTACATAGGAGCAGTATTATAGTCAGTTATATTCTTGTACATAGGAGCAGTATTATAGTAGTTATATTCTTGTACATAGGAGCAGTATTATAGTAGTTATATTCTTGTACATAGGAGGCAGTATTATAGTAGTTATATTCTTGTACATAGGAGCAGTATTATAGTAGTTATATTCTTGTACATAGGAGCAGTATTATAGTAGTTATATTCTTGTACATAGGAGGCAGTATTATAGTAGTTATATTCTTGTACATAGGAGCAGTATTATAGTAGTTATATTCTTGTACATAGGGGGCAGTATTATAGTAGTTATATTCTTGTACATAGAAGCAGTATTATAGTAGTTATATTCTTGTACATAGGAGCAGTATTATAGTAGTAATATTCTTGTACATAGGAGCAGTATTATAGTAGTTATATTCTTGTACATAGGAGCAGTATTATAGTAGTTATATTCATGTACATAGGAGTGGTATTATAGTAGTTATATTCTTGTACATAGGAGGCAGTATTATAGTAGTTATATTCTTGTACATAGGAGGCAGTATTATAGTAGTTATATTCTTGTACATAGGAGCAGTATTATAGTAGTTATATTCTTGTACATAGGAGCAGTATTATAGTAGTTATATTCTTGTACATAGGAGCAGTATTATAGTAGTTATATTCTTGTACATAGGAGGCAGTATTATAGTAGTTATATTCTTGTACATAGGAGCAGTATTATAGTAGTTATATTCTTGTACATAGGAGCAGTATTATAGTAGTTATATTCTTGTACATAGGAGCAGTATTATAGTAGTTATATTCTTGTACATAGGA
The DNA here is from genome assembly GCA_033119425.1 of Bufotes viridis. Lineage (NCBI taxonomy): Eukaryota > Metazoa > Chordata > Amphibia > Anura > Bufonidae > Bufotes > Bufotes viridis. The sequence continues at coordinate 9,999,141 of CM065596.1, forward strand.
GCAGTATTATAGTAGCTATATTCTTGTATATAGGAGCAGTATTATAGTAGTTATATTCTTGTACATAGGAGCAGTATTATAGTAGTTATATTCTTGTACATAGGAGCAGTATTATAGTAGTTATATTCTTGTACATAGGAGCAGTATTATAGTAGTTATATTCTTGTACATAGGAGCAGTATTATAGTAGTTATATTCTTGTACATAGGAGGCAGTATTATAGTAGTTATATTCTTGTACATAGGAGCAGTATTATAGTAGTTATATTCTTGTACATAGGAGCAGTATTATAGTAGTTATATTCTTGTACATAGGAGCAGTATTATAGTAGTTATATTCTTGTACATAGGAGCAGTATTATAGTAGTTATATTCTTGTACATAGGAGGCAGTATTATAGTAGTTATATTCTTGTACATAGGAGGCAGTATTATAGTAGTTATATTCTTGTACATAGGAGCAGTATTATAGTAGTTATATTCTTGTACATAGGAGCAGTATTATAGTAGTTATATTCTTGTACATAGGAGCAGTATTATAGTAGTTATATTCTTGTACATAGGAGCAGTATTATAGTAGTTATATTCTTGTACATAGGAGCAGTATTATAGTAGTTATATTCTTGTACATAGGAGGCAGTATTATAGTAGTTATATTCTTGTACATAGGAGGCAGTATTATAGTAGTTATATTCTTGTACATAGGAGCAGTATTATAGTAGTTATATTCTTGTACATAGGAGGCAATTTTTATTAGTAAAAACAAGCAAAAATACAATAATACATTTCAGAATCAGAATGAACAAACAATTATTAAACTGAAATCATACATATCATCAAAATAATAAATTTATAATAACTTTAACTTAAGAGTCCATTGCAAATAAATGGGAAAAAAAGATGAATAAATAAACATAATTTAAGGTACATGAACCAAAATTATTCCAAATATACATTCCTCCATAATTTTTCATTCTCGCCCTTTCTCCTAACCTCTATAGATCTGATCCACCTTAGCTCTGACAGGATGAGGTTTACGGCTTTCTCATGATTGAAGGGCTCACTGTGGATGGACACTCTCGTTCTTGTATGCCAGTGATAGTATTTGATGGTGGTGATAATCAGATGCATGGTCCCCGGTCAATGTCAGCTACCTGTGATGTCACACCATACACAATGTCAGGGTAGGTTAGAGACTGCAGCCTTGGGATTTTTAGCTTGCTGGTTATCTCCTGCCATATCTGTCGCCCTCCCCAGCACTCGGTTATAAAATGCTGCATAGTCTCCTCCTGCTGACAGCCCAAGGGGCACATGCGATCTGAGACACTTAGGAACTTTAAATTGCCTCTGACAAAAAGCTTCCCATGGACTGACAGCCAGGCGATGTCAAAAACTTTGCAGGAAGCCTTGGTCCGTTGAGGAACCTGAGACTTTTCTGCAAGGTGGCTGTTGTGCAGTCTCTCAGTGCTGGCTGCAAGTTATAGAAGGTCCTACAGATCCTGATATAGAGATCCTTCCTGGTCTTAGTCTCCAGATACACCTTCTCTATTCCCCATTTCTTCACACACTTTAGACCATACTCCAGGTACTGGGGAGGATGCCACGCGTCAACCGACCCCTCTTGAGACTGCCGCCTCGCACTCCAAGACTCTGCAAAGGCAATATCCAGTCCCTGACACTGTTCACCCACAGGGAGCTGCTGTTTGAGTCCAGGCAACCAAAATTAACTTTCAGAAACATGGAGTCAAAGAACACCCTTGGATTTAACATATCCAGCCCACCCTCTCTCCTCTGTAGGTAGGTGATCCCTCTTTTTATTGGGTTCAACCTGTTCCCCACAAAAGTTGGAAGAACAGGCTAAAGAGCCTAGCCGAGAAAGGTTCTGGCAAAGGAAAGACAACAGAGACGTACAAGAAGACGGGGACCAGGTAAGTCTTCAACATAGTAACCCTTTCTCTATAGGTCAGCCTCCAGTTCTTCCATCGCTGAACCTTTGCATTTCGGATTCCAACTTTTCTTCCCAATTTAGTTTGGCATTATCTTCCCTCCCAAATTTGACCCCAAGGATTTTAATATGGGTGGAGGCCTTTGCAAATTGTGGCAGATCAAAATCTGGATCAGTACTTGAAGTCCAGAGAGCTTGACTCTTCTCAAGGTTGACCAGAGACCCTGAGGCCTCCGAGTAACTTCTGATGGCTGCAGACAACATCTCCACCTCCCGAGGCTCAGATATCACCACAGTCACATCATCCGCATAGGCAACTACTTTCAAAGGCAAGCAGTGGGGGACCGGCACCCCCTGAAAATCACACTCCTGCAGTGACCTCAGGAACGGGTCCAAGGCAAACACATACAGCAGTGGACTCAAAGGGCAACCCTGTCTCACCCCTGCCTCAACCCTGAACGTGTCACCCTGCCAACCATTGACCAGAGGAAAGCTCTTCGCCTCACAATATAAAGTTTTCAGCCAATCGATGAATTGTCCCGGAATACCGTACTTTGACAAAGTGGCCCATAGATACTCGTGGTCTACTCTGTCAAAGGCTTTAGCCTGGTCCAGACCTACAACATATCTCCCACACCTCAGAGCTTTACATCTCTCAAACATCTCCCTTATCGAGATGACTGCTCCAGAGATGTTCCGCCCTTTTACTGTGCCGAACTGACAGCCTGCCAACAGTGCCCGGGACAAACAGACTAACCTAGAGAACAGGATTTTTGCCAGAATCTTCCTGTCGACATTCAAGAGGGCAATCGGCCTCCAGTTCTTGATGTCACTAGGCTCCTTACCTTTAGACAGCAGAATTAACGAGGACACCCTCATGGACGGAGGCATCAGGTGACTTTCTAGACAATTTTTGTACACGTCCACGAGGATTGGGGCTAAGTGGTCTCTGAACTTCTTATAGAATTCTGCTGTTATACCATCTGGACCTGGTGCCTTCTTCAGATGTAACTGGTCAATGGCCACTTTAACCTCCTCCACCGTTAATTCTGCTGTCAAAGGAGAAAAGTCCACATCGTTAGTATCAGGGCCTGGAGTTGCCTCCAAGAATTGAGTCATCTTCTCTTTATCCAAAACCTTCTTCTGAAATAAGTCAGCATAGTAAGATCTCACCACCCCCAGGATACCCTCCCGAGATTCCTGCAAAACACCCTGGGAGTCAGTGAGACCTGCCACCGATTTATTAGCCACACGCTCCCGACAGTTCTCAAAGGGATCAGGAGCCCCTAAGGTCCCATAATCCCGTTCCAGAACCAGGGAGGTGTACCTGCTGTACTGATACTGCCTTATCTCAGATTTCAGCCGGTCGATCTTTTGTTTTTCATCCCCACCCGCCGAATACAGTGACTCCAATTCTTTCCGCAGCCTGAGATACTGGCTATACTTACTCTTCCCTCTTTTAACTGACAGTCTCTGTAAGAGGGATCTGATCTCCACCTTGACATCCTCCCACCAGTCGGCCACGTTGTTATAAAAGTCCACTCTGTCTAGCTGAACCTGGAAAAGGGAGTGGACACAATCCTGGACATAGAGATCATCCAGTATGCTGGAATTAAGCCTCCATAGCCCCCTACCAATATCAGAGCGTCTAGTGGCTCCCAAGCAAAAAAACAAAGCCAGGTGGTCAGAATAGGGGACGACCTTCTCACTTATCCCGCTAACAGTCTCTGTGGGGTTCACAAACGCCATGTCGATTCTACTGCTCCTGTCAGCACAAGAATATGTGAAGTTTGGCTTCCTGCCGCCCCATGTGAAGACATCACTTAGGCCAGCCTGCGATATTATGTTACTTAAGACTCTGGAGTCTCTGACCACCGCTCTGCCCGAGGACCGGTCACCTGATGATAAAGTGACATTAAAGTCCCCCGCCATCACCACAGGTATAGAGGTGAAAAGATACTGCTTCACATCATTAAACAGCTGGATTCTCTCAGCCACTGTCTGTGGGCCGTAGATGTTAATAAAGCGGAGCCGTCTACCATGGATGGTCACTTCCAGCACCAGGCACCTTCCCATAGCTACCTCCGTTAACCTGTGCACAGTCACGTCATTGGTATTAAACAATATGGCCACCCCGGCATAAGGCTCCACAGCCAGCGACCAGTAAGAAGGACCAGACCGCCATTCACTCTCAGCCTCACGTAGATGCCCCAAGGTGTTCAAACGCGTCTCCTGCAGAAAGATGACATCTGCATCCAGGTATCTGAGGTGATCGTATACCGCGTGTCTGGTCCTTCTTACTTTGATGCTGTTCACATTGCTCGAAGCAACTTTTAGAGAAAACCCAGCCATCACAAGACAACAGAGAAAGAGCAGATAAGTGACTCCCATCATCATAGGTCAGGATCAGAGGCTTCCTGCCGACCACCAGTCTCCATATCTGACTCTACAGGGGCTTCTACAGGAGGGGGCTTCTTCTTTGTTGGGGGTCCCCTGTGTCTGCCTCACACTCCTTATCTATTCTCTGTTGCTCTTGCTCATAATCCCCATCAGACTCGGATAACGCCTCATATCTGTTTGATAGGACCATGACTCCTGCACCGGTACTGACTTTTTTCCTGGTGTTTTGGCCCAGGTTATGTTCCTCCTCAGACTTACGGGAAGACTTATCTTTCTTCCTCCTTTTGTTCCTCTTGGCCTCTTCACATACAGAAGGTGATACAGAGGCGGCTGCCTGAGGCTGGTCCTGAGTGACCACTTCCATGGTGCCCTGAGTGTTCTCTGAAGGCTGAGGTTCGGGTGTTGTCTCACCTGACCCCTGTTGTACCTCGTGCCTCGTCAGTATGGTCCCTGACATCAAAGCCTCCTCCTCTATAGCGTCTGCGGCCTCCACTAACTCCTCATCTGGAAGCTCCCTGCATACGTTATGCCAGGCATCTGGGCAATCCTTATGTGAGTGGCCTATCTGTCCGCAGAGATTGCACCTAACGTTCTTACACGTGGCACTCAGATGGCCGAGCTCACCGCACAGGTTGCACTTGACCACTGTGCACACATTTGCCACATGACCGACCTTGCCACACTTGAAGCACTTTCTAGGTTGCCCAGGATAGAAACAGACGCCCTTCTCTCTACCAATAAAGAAGGAGTTAGGGAGATGTAAGGTGATGTTATTGTGCTGGCGCAGCTTCACCAGCACCTTCCACCCCCCGTCCAGACACCATCATCGTCCCTGTTCTTGGTGAGGTCGGACACGAGGTCGCAGTGCCTCCGGAGCCACACCACAATGTCCTGGGGAGGAACAGATTCATTCCAGAAAATAACATTCACAATAACAGTGTCTGGCTTGGAAATGGGAATGAAAATGAATTTATTCCAGCCCTCGGTGTCCCTAACCCTGGCAAAGTTTGCCCAGAACCTATCCAGACTAGACATAAGCTTAAAGCTGACATCATAGCCCTGCCGGTCTGGTAGATTTATCACTGCCAGGATGTCCTCTGGAGCAAACCCCATCTGGTGGCACAGGAGTTCCCTCACCACAAACCTCCTATCGGGGAGGTCTTCTTTGGTGCCTCGGTGTTTAAACCTCACCACGTTCCTCCTCTTAAACGCCTGGCCTGTATAGCCTGCACTGGAGGTGAAGGATGGAGCGCCGCGGCTCCAGGCGTTTCTGGGGGGTTCCTGACGGGGCTCACTACCCTGAGTATTGGGGCGAGTGTCTCCACTAGAGGGGCCTGACAGCGGGTCACTACCCTGAGTATTGGGGTGCGCGTCTGCACTAGAGGGGCCTGATGGGGGAACACTTCCCTGAGTATTGGGGTGCGCGTCTGCACTAGAGGGGACAGTCTCATCCGATGTGGGTTGTGTTAAGGGGGGGAAATTACAGACATCATTCTGTACACATTCCTGACCGCCATCCACCTCTATGTCCTCCTCAGATGGCTGCATATCCCACACAGACTGTACAGTATCCCCAGCCCCCGACCCCTCAGATACATTATCAATGTCCCCGGCCTGTACCCCAGTAACAGAGCTCTCCTGCATCGCCGCATCACCCTGAACCATGGATACATGTCCACTGTCCTGCTGTTGGGCTGGCTCTGCTGGGACTTGTGGTGCCACAGCTTCATGATGTTGCTCAGGGACAGCTGAAGGTGCTTGCGGCTGCACTTGCCCACCTCCCTTCTGGAAAGAGAAACTTGCAGGTTTCAGTATAGGTTGTGTCACACGCCGGGGCTCCTCTGGGGACACGGACCCTGATTGTGCTCTAGAGGAGCGGGATCCAGAGTCACTGTTCTGTCTCTGCTGTGAGAAGCGTTCCTGGTTCCTGTAGGACTCGGCCAGGGGCCCCATCCTCTCCAGGACACAGTCCATCTCCTTCACCACCTGTGCCAGCTCTATGCTCAGTGAGTGCAGCTTGGTATCATACAAGGTGTTACTATCGGGTGCGCAGTTTTCAGGTTATATACACAGTCTATCTGCATCTGCAGCAGTTGTTTGTGGTGCTTTAACTCCCCATTCTCCTTACCAGAGCCGGGATCTCCTCCGCCATCTGCAGCTCAGGTGCTCGTATGGTCTCCTTCACCTGCTGTCCTGGTCGGGGCAGGGGTCCAGGCTGCGTGGATTCACTGGTCTCCTGCAGCTTTGCCTTTCCAGCGTTACCGCTAGTACTTGCAGTTGCATCTGCTGAGGCCTGTTCACACTTTGCAGTGTTTGTAGACATGGCATTCCTGGTTACCTGTAGAGGCATTGCTGCAGATCTGGTGCGGCCTTGGCAGGCCATGCTGGAAACCACAACTTGCTGTTTCAGGTTTTCTTGCAATGTTTGTTTCTCCAGTGATGTCCGTCTCTGTCTGTGTGCAGGAGAGGGGAGCTGCTCACCTGCTGCACGGCCTGTGCTCATCACCCCTGCACCTTGCTGGCTGGACTTGGGATCCGCTTCCATCTTCACTGCACTCACTTTCTTCTCTTCTTCTTTCTTCAGAACAACATTTCTTTCATTCTGCTGCTGACTGGAAACTTTGGGATTAGTATCCACTTTAGAAATAGTTTGGGAGTTTTCTCCCAGTGTAGGCCTGGAAGCCTGGGCCTTGCTGAGGAAGTTCCCCGCCCGGGCTGGCCACACCCTGGGCTCTGGACAGACATCCACAGGCTCAGGAGAGCTACTCACACACGTCCTCACAGCTAGGAGGCAGTATTATAGTAGTTATATTCTTGTACATAGGAGGCAGTATTATAGTAGTTATATTCTTGTACATAGGAGGCAGTATTATAGTAGTTATATTCTTGTACATAGGAGCAGTATTATAGTAGTTATATTCTTGTACATAGGAGGCAGTATTATAGTAGTTATATTCTTGTACATAGGAGCAGTATTATAGTAGTTATATTCTTGTACATAGGAGCAGTATTATAGTAGTTATATTCTTGTACATAGGAGCAGTATTATAGTAGTTATATTCTTGTACATAGGAGCAGTATTATAGTAGTTATATTCTTGTACATAGGAGCAGTATTATAGTAGTTATATTCTTGTACATAGGAGCAGTATTATAGTAGTTATATTCTTGTACATAGGAGCAGTATTATAGTAGTTATATTCTTGTACATAGGAGCAGTATTATAGTAGTTATATTCTTGTACATAGGAGGCAGTATTATAGTAGTTATATTCTTGTACATAGGAGCAGTATTATAGTAGTTATATTCTTGTACATAGGAGCAGTATTATAGTAGTTATATTCTTGTACATAGGAGCAGTATTATAGTAGTTATATTCTTGTACATAGGAGCAGTATTATAGTAGTTATATTCTTGTACATAGGAGCAGTATTATAGTAGTTATATTCTTGTACATAGGAGCAGTATTATAGTAGTTATATTCTTGTACATAGGAGCAGTATTATAGTAGTTATATTCTTGTACATAGGAGGCAGTATTATAGTAGTTATATTCTTGTACATAGGAGGCAGTATTATAGTAGTTATATTCTTGTACATAGGAGCAGTATTATAGTAGTTATATTCTTGTACATAGGAGCAGTATTATAGTAGTTATATTCTTGTACATAGGAGCAGTATTATAGTAGTTATATTCTTGTACATAGGAGCAGTATTATAGTAGTTATATTCTTGTACATAGGAGCAGTATTATAGTAGTTATATTCTTGTACATAGGAGCAGTATTATAGTAGTTATATTCTTGTACATAGGAGCAGTATTATAGTAGTTATATTCTTGTACATAGGAGCAGTATTATAGTAGTTATATTCTTGTACATAGGAGGCAGTATTATAGTAGTTATATTCTTGTACATAGGAGCAGTATTATAGTAGTTATATTCTTGTACATAGGAGGCAGTATTATAGTAGTTATATTCCTCTACATAGAAGGCAGTATTATAGTAGTTATATTCCTCTACATAGGGGCAGTATTATAGCAGCTATATTCTTGTACATAGGAGGCAGTATTATAGTAGTTATATTCTTGTACATAGGAGGCAGTATTATAGTAGTTATATTCCTCTACATAGGAGGCAGTATTATAGTAGCCATTTCCAAAACTGTATTAAGTTTCTGTTCTTCTCTATGGAGTCCTGGAGTTGGCACTCTGACATTAAAGAAGATCAGCATTCCCGATTCTGATATTGTTTGAGGATGCCCCTTAACTGTTAATACTCTGGTTTTATTTTTTAGATTGTCGTTGCTAGGTCTTTAATGCAGGGTCTTCTGTATCAGAGGCTGAGCTTCTATACTGTCTCCCAGTCACTGGATAACGTTTCTCTGAATAAAAAAACTCAAAAAATAGTCTCCCCAGGCACAATGTACTGATATTTACTGATATTAGGGGATTGTATGTTTCTTTTTAAATGATAGCAGCAAAAATATATTTTATTTGTTAGAAAAAATGTGATGGCACAAAATAAATAAAAGAACACATTTATATGTAGGGAGGCCCAATGCTGTCCTTTGCTACAAAGTCCAGTGATTTCTGTTCACGTCCCTGTTCTTAACTTTTTTACATCTTCATTGTACTTTATATTACAGTGATGCACAACCTGCAGCCTTCCAGCTGTTGGAAAACTACAACTACCAGAATGCCCTAATAGCTGTAGGCTGTCCAAGCATGCTGAGAGTTGTAGTTTTGGAACAGCTGGAGGGCTGTAGGTTGTGCATCCCTGTTATAGAACAATAACTTTGAGTTTGATATTTCACATTTAATAATGAGTGAATGTTTCCAATTGTTAATAGTTTTCCACTTTCAGATGTCGGTCTTCCTTTTGTTTGCCGTAATACTGCCCCCTGTGGGCAAGTACATGGATGTGCGCAGACAGTGGATTATTATTTTTTCTCCTTCCTTCTTTATACTAATTATGCTATTATGTCTGAGATTTATAAAGCCAAAGTAATAAAATACATCTGTAATTAATAAATCGGAATCAGAAAGGTGATGACCTTAACTGGTCCACCATGGTACAAAGCTTCCATGTCTAGGTCATTCCTCTGTATGTCTATTAGTCGTCTATCCACTCATCCTTCTTCCTTGTAGATGTCTCTTGTAAACAAGTCGTTAAATCAGATAAATGGTACAAATAACCTCCTTCATCACTGAAATGAATTGTTTAATATGCAGAAAAACATGACTTAAAGAGCGCCATAAATCATGGAGGAGAGACCCTCACCATGGACAAATGAAGAGCCATAAACTGTGTCCTGATGGAGAGACCTGCGGAGGAAACGCTGGATTGATACCTGGACCTGTCAGACTCTGCGGTGGATTAAAAATCTGGAGAAGAAAAAAAAAACGAAAAAAGATTTGAAATTATTTGGAAATACAGTATTTGCACATGATGTGGGATGTAGAGAAAAACTATTCTCTGACCATCTCACAAACAATAGGCCTAGATACAGCAGCGAAGAAGCACAATGACCCTAGGAGAAGATGTTATAATGAAGTAACATATAGATGTTTTGTTGCAGGGTATATGCACCATTTATATTTATAATAATGTTACAAATTGTCTCATTACTTTTAACTCTGTACGTTAAATAACAATTATAATTTACCAGAATAACATAATGAGAAAACAGACACATTCTGAGCTTCGTAGTAATTACCCAGTAGGAAACTCCCACAAGTCTTATCAAGCCCCCAATTTAATAATATTAAGATGCTTAATTGGTATTACACTTTTGTTGAGAGTCACTAATGATGTGATATTCTGCAACAATGGAGGCTTATTACATAGAAACAATAAAGTCCTATCCAGAGAGTGGTGACACCTAGAGATGAAACGGAACCGCTAAATCATTGTATGTCCTGATAATAGAATACTGCTACAGTGTACAATAGTGTTGGGTGCGGATATTCGAATTGCAAATTTTAATTGCTAATATCACCAGTTCGAGAATTCGTGAAGATTTAGAATATAGTGTCATATATTCATAATTGTGATTATTCACTGTATATATGAGGATCGGTGCACATACATAATACAGACAATTGCACTAAGCGGAACAAGAGGAGTTACAGACTGGTACAAAAGGAGAGAGGGCCCGGCCTGCGAGGCTTACAATCTACATGGTATGGGGGAAGGACACAGTAGGTGCGGGTGAAGCTGGTCATGGCGGTATAGAGGCAGCAGGGTCACTGGTCGTAGGCTTGTCTGAAGAGGTGGTTTTCAGGTTTCTTTCGAAGGTTTCCACTGTAGGCGAGAGTCTGATATATTGGGGTAGAGAGTTCCAGAGGATGGGGGAAGCACGGGAGAAATCCTGGAGGAGATTGTGGGAAGAGAAGATAAGAGGAGAGAAGGAGTTCCTGTGAGGATCGGAGATTGCGTGTGGGGATGTATCGGGAAAGTAGCTCAGAGATGTAAGGAGGGGACAGGCTGTGGACGGCCTTGTATGTATTACTTAGTATTTTGAACTGAATTTTCTGGGCAATGGGGAAACAGTGACGGGATTGGCAGAGGGAAGAGGCAGAGGAATAACAGGGGAGAGGTGGATTAGTCGTGCAGCAGAGCTGAGGATAGATTGGAGGGGTGAGAGAGAGCTAGATGGAAGGCCACAGAGAAGAATGTTGCAGTAGTCTAGGCGGGAGATGATGAGGGCATGTACAAGCATTGTCGCAGATTCAAAGTTGAGGAAAGCGCGGATGAGGGAGATGTTTTCGAGTTCGAGGCAGCAGGAGATAGAAAGGGCTTAAATGTGCGGTCGGAAGGAGAGGGCAGAATCCAAGGTCACTCCACGGCAGCGGACTTGGATCACCGGGAGAGTGTGCAGCCATTGATCATGATAAATCGGTCTGTTGGGGAGGTTGAGCAAGATGGGGGAAAGATGATGAATTCTGTTTTATCCATGTTAAGTTTTAGAAAGTGAGAGGACAAAAAGAAGGATATGGAAGATGGGCATTGTGGGATTCTGGGTAGTAAGGTGGTGATGTCTGGACCAGAGAGGTAGATTTGTGTGTCATCAGCATAAAAGTGATACTGAAAGCCATGGGACTCTATGAGCTGTACCAGGCCGAAAGTTGCACGTATTGCGCCAAAATATGCGCATTATTAATTGCCGTTTTTCGAAATCGAGAATATATCGGAGCACTCTATCTTCGTATAAAGCTATTGTAATGTTCTGCCGTGCCAAACATTTTCTCCAGCCTCAGGAAACTTCTAGCAGCTTCAAAAATCAAGAAAATAGTTATGATGAATATTCGCCCACATATTCGCAAAATATCGCAAATTCGAATATTGCCCCTGCCGATCATCACTAGTGTACAATAATATAATAACTACAGTAATGCCTCCTATGTACAAGAATATAACTACTATAATACTGCTCCTATGTACAAGAATATACCTACTATAATACTGCCTCCTATGTACAAGAATATAACTACTATAATACTGCTCCTATGTACAAGAATATAACTACTATAATACTGCTCCTATGCACAAGAATATAACTACTATAATACTGCTCCTATGTACAAGAATATAACTACTATAATACTGCCTCCTATGTACAAGAATATAACTACTATAATACTGCCTCCTATGCACAAGAATATAACTACTATAATACTGCTCCTATGTACAAGAATATAACTACTATAATACTGCCTCCTACGTACAAGAATATAACTACTATAATACTGCTCCTATGTACAAGAATATAACTACTATAATACTGCCTCCTATGTACAAGAATATAACTACTATAATACTGCTCCTATGCACAAGAATATAACTACTATAATACTGCTCCTATGTACAAGAATATAACTACTATAATACTGCCTCCTATGTACAAGAATATAACTACTATAATACTGCTCCTATGTACAAGAATATACCTACTATAATACTGCCTCCTATGTACAAGAATATAACTACTATAATACTGCTCCTATGTACAAGAATATAACTACTATAATACTGCTCCTATGTACAAGAATATAACTACTATAATACTGCCTCCTATGTACAAGAATATAACTACTATAATACTGCTCCTATGTACAGTGATATAAATACTATAATACTGCTCCTATCTACAAGAATATAACTACTATAATACTGCCTCCTATGTACAAGAATATAACTACTATAATACTGCTCCTATGTACAGTGATATAAATACTATAATACTGCCTCCTATGTATTTTTGGCACAGAACTGTAATAATTAATGTAATACTTTATAAAATATATATAAATGTTTGTGTGTAATCATAAAACCTAAGCCATCAGGATTTGGTGCCTCAATAATATTTTTCGTAAATTCCTCCAGATTCCCTGGGTTCAGTGACATGAATCTTCTGTGATATATATTATATATTGAGCAGGGTGAGGTCGCGCCGCTTTGCTGATGTCACATAAATCCACCATTTATATGACGGTGAGTTAAATTGTAAAAGCCTCTCTGAGTCAGAGGCACTGGGACCAGTTTGCCCACAGCTCTGACGTCCTGGCTTTATGGGATCAGGATGAGGTTCCAATGTGCGTTATCAATTTGCTCGTCCCGGTTGGCATCTCTCACACTTGCAGAGCTGGTCTGATGCTGGGCACACAGATTGCAGGAGCTGTGCTTCATTTAACACGGGCAGAGAGGTCATAGGACTGGTGTAGAGAATCATTATAACCTCATATAATAGATTAGATTGCTAGCTCCTCAGGGGATCGTAGGCTCTGTGCCGTGAATTGATGCTTGCCTGCTTTTATTTCCCTTGTATTGTTAGCAATAGAAAGCAGCTCATCATTTCTCTGCTGGTTGCTCCTATTCAATCTGCAGAATTAAAAAAATGACACACTTGGAATTGGGGCCCATCGGCTGCCCCCCTGTGAGGGGTAAGTGGCATATAATGGCACTGTATGTGCCTGTCACGGGTAAGGAAAGAAGAGGACGTGCACCCCCTAACTGCCACCCTCCACTCTGTCCCTTCTTACTTGCACTACCCGCCCTAGGCAACGGGGCGCAACTGGGCGGCGGTCCCTAACTTAAATACGTGCTGAGAGAGGAGGACAGAGATGGAGGAATAGAGACCACTAAAACTGTATTGCTGTATGCGGACAGGTGGGGTGCGAAGGTACAGAAGGCAAGCCTACTGCGGAGAGGCAATGGCGGGTCAACTAGCCGAGGTCAAACCGGGAGGTAGCGTAGGTACAAAGGGGAGAAACCGGAGACAAATCCAAAAGCAAGCCAAGGTCAAACCTGGAAGTCACGTAGGTACCAAGGAGAAGGCTGGAGAGTAGTCAGAGGAATTGCCGAGGTCAGATCCAGGAGGTAGCGGATGTAGACAGGGAGGAGACAATAGCAAAGTCAGGAGGCGAGTGGAAGGGGTCAATACCAAATAGTCAAGTACGAGTAGCACAAGGAACAAACACAGCCTAAATGACTAAAATCACAGGCAACCTGTAGCCAGCAGGCCGCCTGTATTTATAGTGGGGAGTGAGGGTCATGTGACCTGGCCAGCATCACATGACCGACAGACAGACTAGTCGAGCACCGAGTGATCAGCTCGGCGCTGAAGGTAGAACTAGGAGCAGGGATCCTCCCAGCTAGCAAAGCCACCCTGGGTACGAGGCCAAACACAGGTCGTCACTCCTGAAGCTAAGCAGCAGTTCTGCAGCTGATGGGGTGGACAGAATGCGCCTTTGGCGCCCCGTTACAGTGCTACCCAACCATCTGCATAGTGTGATGTCTGGAACATATTTGGTGCCAGGTCCAGCTGCTGGGTGGAGGTTGAGATGAAAGTTACAGTATGTGTGAGTCTGCAGAGCTGTATTTATAAGGCTGCTTATCATAATACAAACATTTTGGAAGCTTTTTTTGCTGCTACTAGTGTTATCAGGGGGATTATCTGTTTCTGTATTATAGTATTAGGAGCACAGCGGGCACAGTATTGGGGGCACTATCTGAGTGGTACTAATATTATCAGGGGGATTATCTGTTTCTGTAGTATAGTATTGGGAGCACAGCGGGCACAGTATTGGAGGTGGCAGTATGAGTTGTTCGGAAGGTAGGAGGAGGATGGAAAAGTAGGAACCTAAGATGTCTTTTTGTCAAACTGCAGAGACAAGAGATGGGTGAAAAATCATCATGGCGGTCTGGTCTGAAAGGAGAAGAGGACGTCACTGGATGTAAGAGGTAAGTGGCGCTGTATTCTGGATAGCACTGAATATAATGTATATGCAAATATGTCTTTAGGGCTAGGTACTGTCACGGACGCTCCCGGCGACAATGAGTGGCAGAAGTTCTGTGCGACTGGCAACACGTGGTTTGATCCGACAGGTTTTCCTTGTGGACCAATAGGCGTCTGTGTTGTTTCTGGTAATGGCCACACCCCCTGCCTCAGATGTTGCTAATGTGGTCATTTAACCTTCCTTATTAATAGTGGCTTCTCCCACTATGCTGTGCGGTTCATAGCTTCTGTGCCTGTGGATTGTTTGTGGTTGGATCTCGGCTGAGTTCCTGGTGCTGCCATAGCCTCTGAAGTTAAGTCTTTCCTTTCCCTTTTGTATTTTGTTTGGGTTCTGTGTGTTGCTTTTCCCTATTGTTTGTATTGGGCCTGAGGGAGACTCCTGTTCGTCCTTCTTTTTGGAGAAACAGGTAGTCTCGTCCCTGCCATTAGTACCAGGGTCCTATAGGGCTAGATAGGACTCTAGGTACTCCTGCATATGAACTCACCTACTTTTGGGGTCTGTTCATACTGGTAGTCAGTCAGAATTTTGGTTAGGGTTTTCTTAGGAGGTGTCCATCTTCCTTCCCTAGTTCTCAGGCTTGATTCCCTGTTCCCCCCTTCCCTCCTATGCTCGGTGCGGTGTTTCTTTCCCACACCGATACATGACAGGTAGAAATGTGTATAAAATGTATATGGAGTAGGTAAATCTACTGTAAGTGTAGCCTATGTGTAATTTATATACTGTATATATCACATATGAGTGTATATTGTATATGTCATTATGTGAGTGTAGTGTCTATACTCTGTTTATGTATGAATACCTCCCAACCATCCCAGATCTGGCATAACTACTGTGTGGGGGACACAATGGAGACTAGGCAGGGTACAGATAGACATGGGGTGGAGTTAGAGGTGTGGGTCAGTGCCTTAAAAAATGTGTTGCGGCGTGCTTCGTGTACCGCTGATAGTTTGGCTCCTTAGGCTTTTTAAAAGTTGGGTAGTATGTGTGTGGTGTATATATGGTGTATTTATGTATGTGTGTGGCATATGTATGGTGTATATACATGTAAACATGTGTCATGACGACTCGTGTCTGCCGTTGAGTAGGGAACCTGTTGTTAAAACTGAATCCCACCCCTGGATAGATAGCTGGACCAAGTATAATACAGGATGTCACTCAGGATCAGTACAGGATAAGTAATGTATGTACACAGTGACTGCACCAGCAGAATAGTGAGTGCAGCTCTGGAGTATAATACAGGATGTAACTCAGGATCAGTACAGGATAAGTAATGTATGTACATAGTGACTCCACCAGCAGAATAGTGAGTGCAGCTCTGGAGTATAATACAGGATGTCACTCAGGATCAGTACAGGATAAGTATGTGATGTATGTACACAGTGACTGCACCAGCAGAATAGTGAGTGCAGCTCTGGAGTATAATACAGGATGTCACTCAGGATCAGTACAGGATACGTAATGTGATGTATGTACACAGTGACTGCACCAGTAGTATCATGCAGGATTTTAATCAGGGTGGGTGTATACGCAGAGGACAGCTTTTCTCTGTACAGATAGAATACAGTCTGTTTTCATTCATTGAAACCCAGCAGAAGTTAATTAGTAAATACTGCTCAATATAAAATGTATATTATTTGATTTTACAGAAATTTTCCAGGAATTATTTTTTCTTTTATTGGATGGATATTTTTTAACTCTCCAATTGTAATTCTGAAGCACTCCCGCACCTCTCTCACCTGTGACACTGGAATAGCAGGGAGGCTGCCATGACATTATTATTGATGCGGTTAGCGTGCGGCTGTACAGTAATACTCGCTGATGATATGCGCGGCATCGTGACTGATATTCTAATGTCTGTTTCTAAACTTTTTCTCCCACTTGGAATTCAGGATACAATGTAGCTGTCCTCTATGGAAGTTTCTATTAAACCCAGCCAGCTAGGAAAATGTCACCGCTGCCTTCCTTCTAAATGGCAGATAAAGGTCTCAGGGAGATTCGATAAGACGTTAACAAAGAGCCGACAATGAGCTGAGATATCGGGAGTCCGGGGCATTAACTCTTTTGTCCTCGCATCTGGCGTCGTTTTCCTGCAACCAATTCACTGGAAATGAGCAGCAGATGGAAAAACTAGAACCTCACTAATTATTCTTTTTTGGAGAATATTACAATGTGCAGTGATATGGAGCATGCTGGTATAACCTGGGCATCTCCTGTATATAATTATATATGTACAGCTGGTATAACCTGGGCATCTCCTGTATATAATTATATATGTACAGCTGGTATAACCTGGGCATCTCCTGTATATAATTATATATGTACAGCTGGTATAACCTGGGCATCTCCTGTATATTATTATATATGTACAGCTGGTATAACCTGGGTATCTCCTGTATATAATTATATATGTACAGCTGGTATAACCTGGGTATCTCCTGTATATAATTATATATGTACTGCTGGTATAAGTTATACATCTTCCTGTATATAGTGATATGGAGCATGCTGGTATAACCTGGGCATCTCCTGTATATAATTATATATGTACAGCTGGTATAAGTTATACATCTTCCTGTATATAGTGATATGGACCATGCTGGTATAACCTGGGCATCTCCTGTATATAATTATATATGTACAGCTGGTATAAGCTATACATCTTCCTGTATATAATTATATATGGACCATGCTGGTATAACCTGGGTATCTCCTGTATATAATTATATATGTACAGCTGGTATAAGTTATACATCTTCCTGTATATAGTGATATGGATGCATGCTGGTATAACCTGGGTATCTCCTGTATATAATTATATATGTACAGCTGGTATAACCTGGGCATCTCCTGTATATAATTATATATGTACAGCTGGTATAAGTTATACATCTTCCTGTATATAGTGATATGGACCATGCTGGTATAACCTGGGTATCTCCTGTATATAATTATATATGTACAGCTGGTATAACCTGGGCATCTCCTGTATATAATTATATATGTACAGCTGGTATAAGTTATACATCTTCCTGTATACAGTGATATGGAGCATGCTGGTATAACCTGGGCATCTTCTGTATATAATTATATATGTACAGCTGGTATAACCTGGGCATCTCCTGTATATAATTATATATGTACAGCTGGTATAACCTGGGCATCTCCTGAATATAATTATATATGTACAGCTGGTATAACCTGGGCATCTCCTGTATATAATTATATATGTACAGCTGGTATAACCTGGGTATCTCCTGTATATAATTATATATGTACAGCTGGTATAACCTGGGTATCTCCTATATATAATTATACATGTTCAGCTGGTATAACCTGGGCATCTCCTGCATATAATTATATATGTAAAGCTGGTATAAGTTATACATCTTCTTGTATACAGTGATATGGAGCCATGCTGGTATAACCTGGGCATTTTCTTTATATAATTGGTATAAGTTCTCATGACCCAGTTGTACAGAGAAATACGCTGTGAAATACAAGTTTTGTTGGAGCAGACGCTGCGGATTCGCTTGTCCCTGCGCAGTCGTTATTCATGAGCGTTTATCTTGTTCTCGGCTTTCTGCGGTGGTAATGAGGTCAGGCTGAGTCCTTGATGGTAAATGGGGCCTGTGTACCTGGCAGGGGGATGTGCCCCCGGGATGCCCTGGTTACTGATGTGTCCATACCGGCTCTCAGAATTACACTTGCAGAATGTGGAGCATTAAACATGTAATTTTGTCTTTCACTCTTGTTCTGCTGTCGTTTTGAAAACCCAGCGGGTCTCCCCAGACAATAGGAAGCGTCTTACTCATCAGTACATGAGACCGTGCTCCATCGATTTCATTTCCTGCATCTTGTGGGAGCGCGGCTGATGGCAGACAGATAGAACATGCTGACACCTCACATGTTCCCAGACTCCAGGTGGGCACTGAAGTCCTAGTTTAATAACCTGGCATCTAATAACTGGAGCTGGGGGCGGCATATTGCTACATTGTGTCCTTACATTGTACGTTTGTAATATATTATGGAATGTTTTGCAACATTGGAATACATTGAAGATCTCTGCTGTCAATGGGTCTGCATC
The DNA here is from genome assembly GCA_033119425.1 of Bufotes viridis. Lineage (NCBI taxonomy): Eukaryota > Metazoa > Chordata > Amphibia > Anura > Bufonidae > Bufotes > Bufotes viridis. Next base: position 10,017,865 of record CM065596.1, read on the forward strand.
CGTGATACAGAGTGCATACGACCAGTGCCCGTACATAGTGGACCTGCCGCTTACGGTCCGCGATACGGACACTGAGCAGGTATACTTGTGGGCATGAATCCTCAGGGCGCCTTCACACGCTGAAGAACATTTAGTGATTGAAAATCAGTTCCATTCACCTGAATGGGGCTTACAGAAAACCATGTGATTGCCTCCCCTCCCCATTCAAATACATGGAAGGGACTTTCAGTCAAGGAAATTTCTGCAACAAGATCTGCAGCGCGTGAGTGCACTCTTACGCTGGGTTCACACCTGAGCGTTTCTGAGACGCACGGTTTCCGCGCGGTTTTGTTGCGCATTTTTGGCAATAGTAAACACGCGCTTTACGCGCGTTTGTGTGATTGACTGCAGTGTTGGCTTCTCTCCAAACTGTGCCTAGCACCTGGGGTTTGGCTTTTCCAGCATGTTGCAAATTCATAAACGCGCGTTCGAACGCGCGTTTTTAGTGTCAAAAACGCGCAAAATACAAGCGTTGGGCGTTCCCATTGAAGTCTATGGGCCAAAACGCGCGACAAACGAACTTGTACTTGTTTATGCGTCGGGCGTTTTTCAGCGCGTTCGAACGCGCTGTAAAATGCGAAAATGTGAACCAGTCCCATAGGGAAGCATTGGTTTGCATCGGTTATGCGTTTTACAGCGCGTTCGAATGCGCTGTAAAACACGCAAGTGTGAACTGAGGGTTAAACAGCAGCAGGTATGTCTTTTCCAGCCTTCCCTGCTTGTTCAGTGTCTGTACAGAGATTGCTTTGTAACCTGCCTTTTGGAAAAGTGCATCTGATATAGAACAAAATGTCTAACTAATTCTCTGTATTGTAGCTGCCTAGTTAAGCAAGAAGGTGGCTGTTTGACAGGATGCTCGCTGACTGTTTCTAACAACAAAAAGCAGAATTATGAATGCAGCTCTAGAGCATGATGCAGGGGATATCAGAAGTTGGAGCCCCATTCTAGCCATGTCCTGCTGACACGGGTGCATTATTACAGTTGAGAGCTCGATCTGCTATGTTCAGGTACTGACAGCTGAACAACCCCCAACCGCTCACAAAATGAGACCCAAATTATCAAGACGATTTTGGTCCGTAGACGCCTTTTTTATCGTCAGCTGTGAATGAACTCCCTTGCAGCTCTCCTGACATGTCTGGTTCAACAAACAAAGAAAAAAGAAAGGCTGGAGAATATTTTAATATTTTCTACGAACCCTGCATTCTGATATTGCTCGGTTATTCCTCCTGGAAATGTATTACAACTGGGTGTTACCACTTCTCAGTCAGTTCTGATAGTAATCAGGGGAACAGTAAGGCCCATTTTTCACTTGGTTCATACATTTCTAGGAGGAATAACAGAGGAATGGCATGATGCAGACATTAGAGGCTTAAGAATTGGAAGTCCATGAATTTACTACAACAGGCGAGAGATGGCAGGTTCATGGCCGACACAATACACGTGAGCGGCTCTAGCTGCTCCATCCTGGGCTTTGCAGTCCGCCTTTGTGTTTCTGCTGGATCCACGGATTTCATTGTACAGATTACAATCTCTTTATTGTTAGACTAAGCCTCGGCCGCCTACATACATCTGATAAGATAGGAGCCCATTTCTCAGCTGTCACCAGCAGTGTTATCAGAGGGCAGATATCATCGCATGTCTGCTATATGGGGGGGGGGTCGCTGGATAGCTGTTGGTCCGCTACAAGGATGGAAGTAAGTGACTGCATGCAAGTACCTCCACCGAAGATAGCCGATCCCCGGGGTGGGGGAGTCTATTTGGGATAACTCCTATCATTTCCATTAACAGTTATCATCATCTTCTACCACAGTTTCTAGAATAGGGGTAGGCAACCTCCGGCCCTCCAGCTGTTGTCAAACTACAACTCCCAGCATCCATACTTGCTTTGCTCCTCTGAGAACTCTCGTAGAAATGAATGAATCTAGAAAATGGAGAATTAAGGTGGTTTTAGATACAGCAATAATCATCCAGATTATCGGGAACGTCTGTTCCTGCAAACAGTCGTTCCCAATCATCTGGCGGTAAAAATGTGCCGCCGATCACCCGATGAACGAGGGAAACGCTCATTCATTCAGGAACCACCGATCATAGTTTCTGGGCAGCAGATTGTGTGGTCTAAACAGCGATCTGCCATGATTCTGTATGGGAATGAGGAATCGCAATAGCAACGCCCCGTCCTCGTACAGTGGAGGGGATCACTACGTGTAAATGCGCAGTCTCCGTCACTGAACGAGCAGCCGACTGCCGGACAGGAACGCTCATTCTGCTCCTCTAAATCCACCTTAAGGCTGCATTCACACGTCCGTAGTGTTTATGGATCCGCAAATTGCGGATCCATAAACACACCCGGCCGGCAGCCCCATAGAAATGTCTACTCTTGTCCGCAATTGCGGGCAAGAATAGGACATGCTCTACTTTTTTGCGGAGCTGCGGCCGTAAGATCGGCGGCGCGTTCCGCAAAAACTGATGCGGAGAGCATAGTGTGTGCTCTCCGCATTGTTCCGTGCCCCATTCACAGTCAATAGGTCCGCATGTATTCCGCGGAATACATGCGGACATATATGCGGACGTGTGAATAGGGCCTAAGGTTGTGTTCACATTTGCAGCAGATGCCGACAAAAAAGGATGTTGGAATTCAGACCAGAAACCCATCGGACTCCACTAGAGATAATGGGAAGTGCGGGGCGACTGGAGCAGAAAAAAAGATTTTGCAGTAGATCTGACCTAGCTTAATATGGCCTCAATCACAGTACCATATAGTGTCCAAATAATACCGCCATACAGTGCTAAATAACAGTGTCATAATGTGCACCCATAATATGAACTTATAATACTACCATACAGTAAACATATACAGAGATAAGATACATAATAGATGATAGACAGTCAGAGACATCGACAGACATGGACAGACAGAGATAGATATGAGATAGATAGATAGATATGATAGATAGATAGATAGATAGATATGATAGATATGATAGATAGATAGATAGATATGATAGATAGATAGATACATAGATAGATAGATAGATAGATAGATAGATAATAGATAGATAGATAGATAGATAGATAGATAGATAGATATTAGATAGATAGATAGATATTAGATATGAGATAGATAGATAGATAGATAGATAGATAGATGATAGATAGATGATAGATAGATAGATAGATAGATAGATAGATAGATAGGAGATAAGATAGATAGATAGACAGACAGACAGACAGATAGATAGATAGATAAATAGATAGATAGATAATAGATATGAGATAGATAGATAGATAGATAGATAGATAATAGATAGATAGATAGATAGATAGATAGATAGATAGATAGATAGATAGATAGATATGAGATAGATAGATAGATAGATAGGAGATAAGATAGATAGATAGATAGATAGATAGATAGATAGGAGATAAGATAGATAGATAGATAGATATTAGATAGATAGATGGATAGATGATAAATAGATAGATAGATAGATAGATAGATAGATAATAGATATGAGATAGATAAATAGATAGATATGAGAGAGATAGATAGATAGATAGATAGATAGGAGATAGATAGATAGATAGATAGATAGATAGATAGATATATAGATATGAGATAGATAGATAGATAGATAGATAGATATGAGATAGATAGATAGGAGATAGATAGATAATAGATATGAGATAGATAGATAGATAGATAGATAGATAGATAGATAGATAGATAGATATGAGATAGATAGATAGGAGATAGATAGATAATAGATATGAGATAGATAGATAGATAGATAGATAGATAGATAGATGGATGGATGGATGGATGGATAGATAGATATAGATGGATAGATAGATAGATAGATAGATAGATAGATGGATGGATGGATGGATGGATAGATAGATATAGATAATAGATAAGGCATTGTGTAAGACTGTTCAGCATTTTTGCTTCCATAATTTCATGCCTTTGCGCCTGGATATGATGAGCAGATGTTGGAGCCGCTGATCACCATTCAGGGGGTTCGGTTGCCGCGTTGCTGACACAACAGTACGCGCCGCGGTCACAGATATAGTTCTTTAGTCGTCTTTTCACAATGTCATCCTTTATTAAATTCTGGGGGGGTGCAAAACCCTGGTGAATCTGACAGTACATCCATATGTGCACAGATGTAGCAGAGCCGAACGTCTTATTGCATTGTCTCTTATTATTTCCACTGCGCAAAAGTGGCAGTAACATCCACATGGCACTTCCAAGCAGCATCCCTCAGTAATACAGAATAATAAACAGGCAGCCATTTTTGAATTTCACATCAATCCATGAGACGATCCTTTGTGTGGGGTAACACTGCTTACTAATACGGCATCCACACTGGACTTTACAGTCTGCACAGCACTGCTGTAAACCGAGATGTCCTGCACATGAGCCGTAAATCAAAAGAGCGCCCTCTAGTGGCCAATGTGCACAATGTAAAATTATAGAAGTTTGAGGTCAAAGATGACAAAGAAAAGAAACATCTTAAGTAAAGAGTATCTGACAATGTAACAATAAAATAACAGAATAAGGACATCACTTGAGTCAACTATCCCTTTAAGGATCGCCCTGCATCTTCCTGTTACTGTAGAAGTAATAATCTTGTTAGTTTCATCTGATTTTCTTCCATTTATCATCCGGACTAATATAATTTCATTAAGGCGGCCGGGATTTATCACTGATGGTTACAGGTAGAAGCGCAGCCATTATTGACTGATAATGAGGGGGTTATATATGACATATCTGCCACAGGGACGTAATACTCAGCCTGGTCGATCATGATGGCGAGTACAGACTCAGGGTCTGACCACAGGCGTAGAACTGACTTCTCAGATTATTTCATATAAATATCAGATATTACAATCTATAATGTGCTGTAATCTACAGAAATTTATGCTACAGGTGTGTACAGCTTCTACAGACTTCACCCGCTTACAGCTGAGGGTTTGCTGCAATTGTATCCCGTGAAACAATTCTATTCCTATGAACTGAAGATCCCGTTTCCAGCATTTGCTGCTTGTTCAGAATCTTCAATTTTGTCAATTTTCAATGACAAGCCACAGAATAGTGAGTGCAGCTCTGGAGTATAATACAGAATGTAACTCAGGATCAGTACAGGATAAGTAATGTATGTACACAGTAACTGCACCAGCAGAATAGTGAGTGCAGCTCTGGAGTATAATACAGGATGTCACTCAGGATCAGTACAGGATAAGTAATGTAATATATGTACACAGTGACTGCACCAGCAGAATAGTGAGTGCAGCTCTGGAGTATAATACAGGATGTAACTCAGGATCAGTACAGGATAAGTAATATATGTACACAGTGACTGCACCAGGAGAATAGTGAGTGCAGCTCTGGAGTATGATACAGGATGTAACTCAGGATCAGTACAGGATAAGTAATGTATGTACACAGTAACTGCACCAGCAGAATAGTGAGTGCAGCTCTGGAGTATAATACAGGATGTCACTCAGGATCAGTACAGGATAAGTAATGTAATATATGTACACAGTGACTGCACCAGCAGAATAGTGAGTGCAGCTCTGGAGTATAATACAGGATGTCACTCAGGATCAGTACAGGATAAGTAATGTAATATATGTACACAGTGACTGCACCAGCAGAATAGTGAGTGCAGCTCTGGAGTATAATACAGGATGTAACTCAGGATCAGTACAGGATAAGTAATGTATGTACATAGTGACTGCACCAGCAGAATAGTGAGTGCAGCTCTGGAGTATAATACAGGATGTAACTCAGGATCAGTACAGGATAAGTAATGTAATGTATGTACACAGTGACTCCACCAGCAGAATAGTGAGTGCAGCTCTGGAGTATAATACAGGATGTAACTCAGGATCAGTACAGGATAAGTAATGTATGTACACAGTAACTGCACCAGCAGAATAGTGAGTGCAGCTCTGGAGTATAATACAGGATTTAACTCAGGATCAGTACAAGATAATGTACTCACATGTTTATGTAAATTCTAATCTGGTATCAGGACCCTCAGACCAGAGGCATGTATGCCCCCTACTTTACAGTATTATAAGCCCAGTCTGGCTCCTCCACTTACCTACTGTACGGTATATTGTGTAATCCACTTTCCTGAGCCTGCCTTGGTTTTATCAGGATTTCCCTTGCAGAGTATCTGAGGTTAATGAATATTTCTCCCTTTCTCCGAGACTAAAGTCATAAAGCGCTGGGGCTTATTCCATTATGAAAATTAAGAACGTGGGCCAATTACTCTAATGTCAAAACATAAATCTGAGAGGCAGTCGAATAATTGTAGCTCCATTAAAAACATAATGAAAACAAGATTAATTCTAACTTGGGTTATTTCATTTGGAAACGGCCCAATTAATCGCTGACTCCGTACAGTTCCTATTCATCTTAACAGGAGGAGGAGACGCGAGGAGGGGACGGGGACTCTCAGGTCACTCTCCAGCCTAATGCAATCGTCTGTCCGGACAATATAAAGTCCTAAGCTGCGTATATGTATGCAATCCCTCAGATCTATGAGTACTATGTCATGCCTAATAATACCGCCATACAATACCTTCATTATAACTCCAATGCACATGTAATACCACCATAATTCAAATATCCATATAATATTGCTGCTACATGCCCTAATATAACTGCCATATTGTGCCCAAATAATAATACCATGCAGATATACTTCATACTGCCATGTGCTGGCCACGATAATACTCTTCAATGCTCAAATAAAACTGCCATGGTGCAAACAATACCACCATATCATGCCAAAATAGTAATGTTAATGGTCTCTGGTGGTCTAGGACTTTAGAGGAGTTACTTCTTGGCCACCTCTTCAGGACCCTATGATGTCCTCCTGCATCAGGAAGCTAAATGAGATCAGTTTGTCCTAAGTTAATTACATGCAGGTCCCCCCCCCCCCTGTGCAGAAGAGGAGATAGAGAGAACGGTGCTGCTCTTGTTTCAGGCTAATCCCGGGGGTCCAGTCTTCAGAGGAGTCTAGAAAACCAGGCCCCCGGGCAACTGTCCACCCTTGAAAGGAGTCTGTCAGCAGTTTTGGCCATGCAAAACTACTGAAAGAGCTAGATGAAGCTTCTGTTATCAGGAGTAGTGGGGATATGAGGTTTTATTCGGTCAGTTTCTGCTCCTGCAAGTTCACAGTCCCTCCTCTGTGCTGTGAGTGACATCTGTAGCATCTGACCAAGAGACCGATACAGCTATCACTTAGGCTACATGCACACGACCGTTGCCTGCCTCCGCGTCCGCTCCTCCTTGAAATTTTGCGTCCGTCAAAAAAACGGATGACGGACCGTTTTTTTTGACGGATCCGATTTTTATGGCAGATCCATTGTAAAAATGCCTATCCTTGTCCGCAAACGTGAAAAAAATAGGACATGCACTATTTTTTTGACGGAATGAAAACACGGATCACGGATGCGGAACAAAAACGGTTGACCATCCGCATTTTTTGACGGACCCATTGAAATTAATGGGGAAGCATCCTATCCGTGAAAAAAAACGGAACGGACGCGGAAACAAACAACGGTCGTGTGCATGGGGCCTTAGAGAAAGGGCTCATGCACACTAACGTATTTTGTTTCCGTCTCCATTCGGTTTTTTGTCACCCATATGCGGAACCATTCACTTCAATGGGGCCAAAAAAAAAATGGAAATTACTTTTTGTGCATTCTATTTCCGTATGTCCATTTTGCAAAAAAATTTATAAAATAGAACATGTCCTATTATTGTCCGCATTACAGACATGGATAGGACAGTTCTATTCGGGGCCAACTATTCCGTTCCACAAAATACAGAATGCATGTATTTTTTACGGATCCGTTTTTTGTGGACCACAAAACACATACGGTCGCGTGCATGAGCCCAAAAGGAAAAAGCAGCTCAGTGCAGAGAGCACTTCAAGTGAAGCTCCTCCTCCTGGACACTTGCAGGAGCAGAACCTGGCAGAATAAAATTTCATATTTACACTTCTCCCAGTGCTGTCAGCAGTTTAGCATGGTCAAAACTGCTGACAGAGTCCCCATAAACCATTTATATATACAGTGCATACCAACATTTTACTTGGTACATTCATGGCATTTAACCCATCCAGAACACCCACTTCTTTAGGTAAACCCCGGGCCAGGACAAGTCAAATTTTACATGTCTGAAATTTACAAGTTCTCAATTATGAAAACCTTGACCGTTATCGTTGGACCAGACCCGGCCTGGGGTCGCTGTTGCACTGACGTCTATAGGATTAATTAGTGGTGAGAAGCAGTACTGCAAGCGAAAAAGACTGCATTCCTCTGAGCGCTCCTGCACATGGCCGTATCCGTTATTGGCAGTCTGCAAATCGCAGATCCGTAAAACACAGATACTGGCTGAGAGCCTGCTGCCATGTCCTATCCTTAGCCTCAAAATGAACAAGAATAGGACATGATCTATTTTTTTGCAGGACCGCGGAATGGACTTACGGATGTGGACAGCACACAGTATGCTGTCCATGGGCGTAGCTATAGGGGGTGCAGAGGTAGCAGTCGCTGCCGGGCCTGGGAGCCTGAGGGGGCCCAAAGACCCTTGTGCTGCATAAGAAGACACACAAAGCACTGAAGGAAGGGGGGCCCAAGCTGAACTCTTGCGCCAGGGCCCATGAGCCGTTAGCTACGCCCCTGACATTGCTGTCCGCATATTTTGCAGCCCCATTGAGATGAACAGGTTACTTCTGATCTGCAAACATTGCTGATCAGATGTGGACCCAAACTACGGCCGTGTGCATGAGCCTTAGCTCTATCTGTCCTGGGAAAAGCTGGGTGGAAACCAGTCTGTCTGCTCTTTACCTGGCTTTCCTGGCTGCAGAGCATTACGTCCTATCAGGGTGGCCGTCAAGCAGTTGTGTGACGCTGGCCCAGTTTGGGTGGTGATCTGTATCTGCCAATGCCGGGACCTTATTAACAGCCTGCCTTATCTGATGCTGCAGCTTTGTGGAGAATGTCAGCGCTGGAGCTGACGGCTTTGTATGCGGCGTCCCCCATTGATCGGCATCTCTCACAGGCGGTCACCCATTTATCTGAAAGAAGCAAGAACCCAGATCTTATTCCTTATCAGAGATGAGACAAGTGCAGGGAGATGCAGAGAAAGGAGAGGCCTCAGCGCTGACAGATCTGTCAATAGCCGAGACCCTCGGTCTGTGGCATGGACGGGGTTATCACAGAGGACATCTATAGACGATGTGAAGGGGGTCCTGTATAATGAACCCCATCAAAGAGCGAGAATCAGTGCAAAGTCATAAGAGCTCAGTCACATCTGGCATATGCTATATATATAGTCTATTGCTGTCAGTGAATAGAGTTTTGTTTTATTTGTTGGAGCCTGGAGATCTGCACAGACCTTATACAAGGTATATAAAAAAGACACAAAGGTTTTCAACATGCAATGATAAAGCTTTATTCAAAACCAGAAAGTGGTTATTGCATAACTCAGGATCTCTGCTAACCAGGGGCGTAGCTAACGGCTCATGGGCCCCGGTGCAAGAGTTCAGCTTGGGCCCCCCTTCCCTCAGTGCTTTGTGTGTCTTCTTATGCGACACAAGTGTCTTTGGGCCCCTTCAGGCTCCTGGGCCCGGTAGCGACTGCTACCTCTGCACCCCCTATAGCTACGCCCCTGCTGCTAACCATCAGTGAATATTAACAGTCTTGTTTCCACCCAGAGATTAGACGCCTGTATAGACCGAGTCCTGTTTACAGCTGAGGATATGTTACAGAGTTTCCAGGGTGGGAAAAAGCTATCTGCCTGGAGCAGTCCAGTTGTTTGCAGCTTTCACAGGATTGTCTGTGTTGATACACTGTAACGAACCCATCAGTTTTGACAGCAGGCCTAGGTCAGGATGGGTCTTCAGCCTATGAATCGATGAAGAGGGTGGAGAATGGAAACATATGTTACAAACATACATGGTCTTTTCTGATACATTGTAGACACCATTGTATCCCCCATTTAAAGGGCCACAGCATCTTTTTTATTGACAGCCTGTGTATTTCTGAATCCTGGGTTGATTACAATTGCTGGGATGGGGATGCCATGATGTAGTTTCCAAGTCTTGCATGTTTCTGACCTGCAGTGATGGAGGATTCAGCCCTGCACTTAAAGGGGTTCTCCGAGATTCTCATAGTGATGGTGATAGGTCATCAATATGAGATCAGCAGGGGTCTGACTCCTGACACCCGGGCCGATCAGCTTTACAAACAGGCTGTAACGCTCCATAAGTGTCGTCACATTCATTATTCACATGGTCTGGGTGCAGTTCAGTTCTATTCAAGTGAATGGGGCTGATATGAGATACCAATGGACGGCACTGTGAGTGCTGGAGCTTCCTCAAACAGCTGATCGGCGGGGGTGCCGGGAGTGAGACCCTCACGATCTTATATTGATGACCCATCCTGAGGATATGGCCATCAATGTGAAGATCTCAGAGTACCCCTTTAGGACTCCGTTGTGATTCCGTTCCGTGCATTGGGGACTTCAATTTGGACAACATCCGTGCGGCGGCCGGAATGGATCCAGACCCATTCAACTTGAATGGGTCCGTGATCCGTCCGTTCCGCAAAAAGATAGAACAAGTTCTATTTTATTGCAGAACGGAAGCACAGATCGGAACCCCACGGAAGCACTCCGTAGTGCTTCTGTGGGGTTCCGTTCCGTGCTTCCGTTCCGCACTGCACCTCTTCTCCGGATTTGTGGACCCATTCAAATGTCTTTAGTTACTTTACCTGCGAATCCTTAAGGCCTCTTGCACACGGCCGGTGTCCCATGTATTGCGGAACCGCCGTATGCAGCCCGCAATACGGAAACGGGAGCACAACGGCCGTGTGCAAGAGCCCTTAAGGATTTGCAGGTAAAGTAACCAAAGACCATTGTACAGCTGCATATCCAGCCCTTATAGGGTTAATTCTCTTCTCCCCAATTCACCCCCAGAGAATCAGAAGGAAGTGAGGCTGAGAATAAAACTGTGGATTTATTTGCTCTTCCCTCGATCCCCGGGCTCAGCCGGATGGTTATTGAAGTGTTGGAGAGAGAAGCACGAGAAATCCTCGTACAGTCGTAAAACTTCCATTAGATGAAGCTGGGGGCGATATTTCTGCTTTGTGCTACTGGTATTATTAGACAGGGCAGCAGTAAAACCAGCGAGAGAGATAATCCCCGTAAACGCCCGTCCAGCAGAGGAGAGCGCCAAATAACAGCATGGCGGCACTTAGCGGATTGTAATTCATCAAGAAAACGGCAACATCAGTTCAGGACTTAGGAGAACATCAAAAACTTCCTAAACTATGACAGTGGTCTACAGGCTAGGGAAAACCCATATATACTACATGTATAATATATTGCTGTCAGTGAATAGAGTTTTATTTTATTTGTTTTGCTAAATTCAGGGCCTGGAGATGTGTACAGACCTTACACTTCTCCCAGCTGAGGGTTTGTTACAGTCATATCCAGTCTAGACAATCCTCTGTGAGCTAAGCAGTCTGGACCCCAAACATGTACATTTTACCTGCACTGATACATTGTAACAAACTATCGGGACAGGGGATTGTGTTTACAATTGTAATAAACCGCCAGATGGGAATGGAATGGTGTCGTTGAAATGTATCAGTCTGGGCTCTAAGCTAAAGTCCTGTACGGGCCGATCGATTGTCACGCTCGCACTACAGGTTGTGGTATTTTTAAAGGCAGGAATCAGCTCTATTCTTGTGGTCGGAAATAACGGAACTCCGGGATTGTCCAGGATTACAAAAACATGGCACAAACAGCGCCACACCTGTCTACAGGTTGCGTGTGGTATTGCAGCTCAGTCCTATTCATTTCAACGGAGGTTAGCTGCAATACCAGACACAACCTATGGACAGACGTGGCGCTGTTTCTAAGCTTGTACAACCATGGGGTTCCTCATCCATTCTATAAGAAAATAAACCCATCACAGCAGCCATGGCTCCGCTATGTACAGAAGCCACCACGCTTGTGTGAACAGACCTTAAACTTCTCACAGCTGAGAGATCGTATCCCGTGCAGACAATGCACCATAGGTTTAATGTAACAGCCTACAAACCAGGCTCTGTTAGGCCTTCCACAATATCTGAGCCTAGAAACAAGGCGCTGTTGGGTTTGTTTGAATGTATCAACCACGAAAACATGGTCAGTTGGGTTTGTTGCAATGTATCAGCCAAAAAATTTGATTCATTTGGGTTTGTTACAATGTATCAGCCAAGAAACCAGGGTTGTTTGTTTCACTGTATCAGCCAAGAAACAAGATTAATTTTAGAATTGTTTATTTTGTTACAATGTATCAGACTAGAAACCAGGGTCAGTTGTGTTTGCTACGGTTGGGTTTGTTACAATGTATCAATTTTGAAGAAAGATCCCAGCGAGTGATATGCAAATCTTCAGTAATTTATTGTTCACACATCAGAATACATATAGCGGACGCGTTTCGGCCTGTCCAGCCTTCATCAGCTGACTACAAGGCACCCAGTGGTATGGGGCCGCAAAAGCACTAATAACACATAGGATGGGTAATAATATACAAGTCCACAACGGAGAGGTATCAAAAAAGTGCTAACGCATATGTACATGTACCTGGATGCACACAGAGTGTCAGCGTTACCCCCGCGGCCCCACACGCGTTTCGCCTGCCCGGTTTTCTCAAGGGGAAGGTATTTGTTACAATGTATCAGCTGGGAAAACAAGCTCCATGACGTTTGTTTCAATATTTCAACCTAGAAAACACGGTCAGTTGGGTTTGTTACAGTGTATCAACCTCAAAACCAGGGTCGCTTTTTTTTTTCAGTGTATCATTCAAGAAATTAGATTCATTTGGGTTTGTCACAATGTATCAGTCTAGAATCGATGCTCAGTTGGATATTGTGATGCACAGGGGTCTCTGTGCCCCCCTCAAAACCCAGGGCCGGGGTCTTCATGGTGTACTTGGTAAATACAAGCCGGCGATTTTCCTTTCCGTTATTTTGGCCGCTTGCCCTATTACAGGAGGAGGGGGAGGGGAGGCAGCAGTAAATGAGCTGATAAACGATTCTCTTTATTTTTAGCGCAAGAAAATGGAAATTCTCTTTAATATTTGAAAACCGAATCTCAGCTTTGCGTCGGATGACGGCGATTTTATAAATAAGCGGTGGGTTTTTTAGGAAGGTAATTAGCACATAGATCTTAGGATCGCTCCGCTTCATGTTTTATGCATGGCTCCAGTTCTCTCGCTTAGTATATCTGAGATTTACGGTTAAATTCTGATAATCCGACACACTCAAGACTACAGAAGCGCCAGATTATTCAAGGTTTGGATAGATACAGATAAATGTAGAGTCCCCAAGTTTCCTCTACTAAGTGACTGGATCGATGTCTGGAGCGGACGCTGAAAATGCTGCATCGCTGGTGAACACAGACACTACAGACCACGTGCCGGACTATCAGGCCACTACTTGCAAATCCAAAATGGAACGATTATTGTCAGGTTCCAAGTGTGGACGATTCATTCACTACATCTCTATAGTGGTCAGAGCTGTGCTTTTCGGATACAGAGCTCCAAACCCCCTGCGTGTGCAGCCACCACTAGAGGGCGCACATGGCAATCAATGTATAGTAAGCTCAGAAGCTGCCCCTAGTGGTGCTTACAGGCAGCTACAATTCTATCATGTCTGTGCAGGGGATTTGGAGCTTTGTGTCAGAAAACTAGAGCTTGGACCATTATAAAACCGATCAGCACAAGATGTTGGACCTAAATACGGCATGATGATCAAGGGTATGTTCACACATTGCGTTTCTGCTGTAGATTTTCTAACACGGATTTTTCAGCCTTTGGGTAAACGAGAAATGTGGATGACATTTTAAGAAACCAGGGTGGAAAAAACTGCAGAGGAAATTGACCTGCGGGGAGGATTTATTGATTCACTGATTTAGGCCTCATGCACACGGCCTTTGTCGTGGAGGAATTGCTATCTATGCTATTCCCTGATTGCCTGGTGCAGAGGTATTGCTTTGGAGGACATTAAAGCCTCATTCACACGTCCATGCTCAAATCCGTGAGCGGGTGGTCAGTGATGCATCCGTGAAGCTGTCCATGAAGGATCCGTGTTTTGCTGTCCATGATGCCATCCGTGTTTCACTGACACTGTGCAGCTGAAAAATAATTTTTAAAGCATCTCTTCCTAATGATCCGTGAAACACGGATGCAACACGGATGGCACCCATGTTGCATCCGTGGTTTTCACTGACCCATAGACTATAATAGGCATGAAATAAATAGAGCATGCATCCGCGCTAAAATAGGGACCCACGGACCGTGCTAAAACACTGATGTCTGAATAGACACATTAAAATGAATGGGGACATGCGCTGACCATGGAGAACACGTGCAGCACACGTCCGTGAAACACTGACGTGTGAATGAGGCTTAACCTTGTGCTTGGGACATGATTGCTGGAATAGTAAGAACCTGATGATCATTCACTCCTCATGGTCCTGAATTCATGGGAACTCATGATCTGCCCCCTAGTGTCCATTCTTATAATGGCAGGATCCATAGAATGGGCACAGCCTGCATGCTGCTACTTCCTCAATCCTCTCAGCTCTTAAAGGGGTTCTCCAGTTTTAGCCAAATAAAGCTTAATCTGTGAACTATTTGGCAGATTACTAATATAGGTCATATATTTATTCTGCACCATTTACAAGATGTCAGCTTGCTGTCGGTGAATAGAAACGGTAGCTGAAATCGGATCCTCACTAAACACTGATCACCGCTGATGATTTGCTACAATTGTATCAAGTCTAGACAATCCTCTGTGAGCTAAACAAATGAGCAGCTCAACTCTCTTGATGATATTGTTACAATGTATCAGTGCAGAACATGTATCAGTTTGAAGTCCAGGCTCAGAGGATTGTCTGGACTGGAAACAATTGTAACAAACCCTCAACAGTGGCATGTATAAGGCCTCATGCACACGACCGTTTTTTTAAGCTGTCCGCAAAAAGGGGTTCCGTTGTTCAGTGATCCGTGTCTGTTTTTGACTTCCGTTGTGTTTCCGTGTGTCTTCTGTTTTTTTTAGCGGACATGACCCAAAAGATTTTACCAAAAGACAGGCTGACAATTTTTCCCAAGTGCCTGCCAAGGGATCCGCAAAAAAAACGGACACGGAACGCGGATGACACACGGATGGCCATCCGCATTTTTTCACGGACCCATTGACTTGAATGGGTCCGTGAACCGTTTTTCACTGACAAGAATAGAACAGGTTATATTTTTTTGACGGACTGGAATCACGGACCACGGACGCGGAGGACAAACGGTGCATTTGCCGAGGTTTCCACGGACCCATTGAAAACCAATGGGTCCGCAGAAAATCACGAAAAACGGAGCAACGGACACGGAATCAAACAACGGTCGTGTGCATGAGGCCTAAGAGGAAAATGAGCCTCGGAGTAATCTCAGCAAGCAGAGTTATTGAAAATGGTAAAGCATTCATGCACCAAGTATATTAGAAAGTTGCAGACCTTTTCATGGTCCCATCACAAATTATTTTGACATCAGCACATGCTGGGAGTTGTAGTTCTGCACCAGCTGTACAGTATGGAGATACTTAAGCTGGGCATACACAAAAGGTAAATGTCGGCTGATCAGTTGACCATCTCATATGTTTGAAGGGTCTCAAGAAGATATCGCAAGATAAGGAACGTATCAATTGAAAAAAAAGGAAAAGACGTGCAGATTCCAGGACGCACACCAAGATAATAAGCTTTAGTGGGTCAGGGGATTAAAAACTTCCAATGAGGGCTCGCTGACGTTGCTGCGGGGATCGCACCCCATGCGTATTGTAGTCTCGTGCAGCTTCGTCAGGAGCCGGCACTTTATGCAGCACACGTTCAGCTTGTAGTTAGTACTTTATTCAGGCACTGGCACTTTATTCCATTCTCATTGACGTGTGTTCTTGTATCATGTTTTTATAGTAATTGTCATCTGAATTAATCATGTCATTTCCCAGCACTTCTTGTCCAGATTGGATCATTTGGGGATTATTTTAGCAGTCTTCATCAACCTTTTTTTTCTATATTTTTATGTGTTTTCATATCTGTAGTGTTTTTACCTAATGATGTGATCTTCTGCATTTAGCACTTTATTGCTCAGGATAGACAGGTTGTGGGTACCCTGGCATTTCACTGCATTTATTTGATTATTTGGTCCACTGCACTTACCCTGGGTTCACACCTGAGCGTTTCTGAGACACGCGTTTTACGCGCGTTTTTGTTGCGCGTATTACAGCGCGGTTTTGCAAATAGGAAACGCGCGTCATACGCGCGTTCGTGACTCTGGAGACCAATTGAAAAAGGCATATCTACACGTTTTACGCGCGTTCCCATTGAAGTCTATGGGTGCAAAAGCGCGACAAAATGCTCAGGTGAGAACCATGCCCATAGGGAAACATGAGTTTTCTCCTGTTGAGCGTTTTACAGCGCGTTCGAATGCGCTGTAAAACGCGCAAGTGTGAACTGAGGGTTATTGTTTTTGAGTTAGGGCTCCTGCACGCAAACACATTTTCTTTCTGTGTCCGTTTTTTTTTTTTTTGCGGACCGTATTCGTAACCATTCATTTAAATGGACCGCAAGAAAAAAGGAAGTTACTCCGTGTGTTTCCATATGTCCGTTCCGCAAAAACATAGAACGTGTCCTATTATTGTCCGCGTTACGGACAAGGACAGGACTGTTCTATTATGGCCGGCTGTTCTGTTCAGCAAAATATAGAATGTACACGGACGTCATCTGTGTTTTGCGGACCACAAAATACATACGGTTGTGTGCATGAGCCCTTAGGCCTTATTCACACGTCCGATAAATGGATCCACATGCCATCCGCAATTTTGCGGAAGGGTTGCAGACCCATTCATTTCAGAGGGGCAGGAATGGATGTGGACAGCACACTATGTGATGTCCGCATCCGCATTTCCGCATCCACGTTTCCTTTAAAAAATAGAACATGTCCTATTCTTGTCCGCAATTGCGGATAAGAAAAGGCATTCTCTATATAGTGCCAGCAATGTGCGGTCCGCAAAACACACTATGGACGTGTGAATGCAGCCTTACTCTTTTACTGTGTCACTGCATACTGGATAGGTTACTGCTCATTTGCAGGCACAATATACTTTTCATATCGTATGGTCATTAATATACTTGTCATTTTCATCTCTCATATCGTCCCTGTCCCACAGCCCTAAACAACTTTTTAACACCTTTACCTCCCTTCTCCGTCCCCCAGCGCCCCCCCCCATCCTCTCCTCTCATCTCAGCTGAGGACTTTGCCACATACTTCAAACAGAAGATAGTCCACATCAGAGAAAGCTTCAGCGCACAGTCCCCACAGACCCTCCACACAGCTGCTCCGTCCTCTTCTCCAAAAACCCGCTTCTCCACAATTACAGAAGAAAAACTCTCCGCTCTCCTCTCCAGATCACATCTCACCATCTGTGCACCTGACCTGATCCCATCCCACCTTAAACTTAACACGGATAAAACAGAATTTATCATCTTTCCCCCATCTTGCTCAACCCCCCCCCCCCAACAGACCTATCTATCCCGACCAATGGCGGCATGCTCTCTCTCCGCTGCCTTGGAGTGACCTTGGATTCTGCCCTGTCCTTCAAACCGCACATGCGAACCCTCACCACAATCTGCTGAATCAACTCAAACAAATCTCTCGAGTCCGCGCATTCCTCAGCCAGGAGTTTGCAAAAATACTTGTACATACCCTCATCATCTCCCGCCAAGACTACTGTAACATTCTCCTCTGTAGCCTCCATTTAGCTGCCCGACTCACCCTGTACTCCTCTGCCTCTCCCCTCTGCCAATCCTGTCACTGTTTCCTCATCACCCAGCGAATTCAGTTTAAAATACTAACAAATGCATACAAGGCCATCCACAACCGGTCCCCTCCCTACATCTCTGAGCTCCCGATACATCCCCACACGCAATCTCCGATCCCCACAAGACCTCCTTCTCTCCTCTTATCTTCTCTTCCCACTGTCTCCTCCAGGATTTCTCCCGTGCCTCCCCCATCCTCTGGAACTCGCTACCCCAACATATCAGACTCTCACCCACAGCGGAATCCTTCAAAAGAAACCTGAAAACCACCTCTTCAGACAAGCCTACGACCAGTGACCCTGCTGCCTCTATACCGCCATGACCAGCTTCACCCGCACCTACTGTGTCCTGCCCCCATACCATGTAGATTGTAAGCCCTCACGGGCGGGGGGAGATTTGCATGTCTTTTCCTTTTTTTCTTTCAATTGCTATGTCTTGTTTCGGCATGCTGAAGTGCACCCAGCCCACTCCCAATTGTGGAAGATAAGGATCGGGCAGATGGATTTCAACATGCCTGATCATTTGTTTTCTGTTCAGGTGACATGCATGCTTAGCTGGGCCCAGGGTGCATGCGGGTACAATAGCAGTCAGTGTAGGTAGATGACAGCCATCTATTGTGCAGCCTGCCTAAACCCTTCCATACGTCAGAGCAGGTCGGATCCGCCACTTCCTCACTCCTGGGCCTGTCACGTTGCCCAATTTCTTTATTAATTAACTCCCAGTCAATTAACCCGAGCTCTTTGGCTCCTATTGTTCTCTTTGGAGGTGGGGGATGGGTTGCTGATGAATTGGTGTGATAAGTTGATTCATTATCTCGCGGTTTGCAGTCTGTAATTGGCGCTCGCTCGCTCTCTAACTTGTTTTCATGTTTGCAGCGATGCGCAGTCTTCCAGGGCGTCCAATGTTTGCGGCTCCGGGTGGCGCCCTGGCTGACTCCCCATAATCTGTCAGCCTTATAAACATGAACCAGCGTCGCTTCAGCCCCATTATTCACAGCGAGGTGTCAGGACAGAATACAGGAGCCGTAATGCAGTCTGGAGATGTGAGACTCACAAGGAAAAGCCGCTAATTTATTGGAATAGATTCTGCAGATTCGCGGAATTCTTATAAAAGACGCTGAATGCAGAGAACGGGGGAAGGGCGTGGAGACATTAACCCCTTCACTGCTGAGACATCAAACTGACTAATTCCAGGCTGGGGTGACCTTGTTCTCATCTACGCGCGGCAATGGAGGACCCTATCTATGCATCAGAGCCCCGGGAAATTGCACTGAAGATTCCAGTTTTATCAAAGAAAGTAACAATCTGCTTCAGAGATTCCGTGAAAGAGGATATCCTAAGAAAGGACTTTGCCCGGGCGAATGGGACAAATCGGTCAGATTGGTTAGGCAATAAATCTAACACTTCTGCTTCTAAAATGATTAGATGCATTGGCACCTATGATGCCCAAAATCAGAGAGTGCCCCGGATAATGATCTGAGAGACGTGATAATGACACGTCCCAGGATCACACATCGCAGAGGCAGAAATCTCAAAGATATTCTTGTCCACAGATTTTTTAGTCCAGAACCGTCTAATACCGCATGGTGGTGGGCACATGTCCATGTGGAAGGTGTACCTTTTGCCCTTTTCTTTAAAAAAAACTAAAGCGTTAACTAAAGCAGTTGATAATAAGCAATATCAGATCAGAGAGTTTATCAGTTGTCAGACTGCAGGTATCACTTATATTGCTCGGTCTCACTGTCAAAACAATTCAAGAGTTCAGACGTCGTATGTCAGCACATCAGCGGTATCCATACAAAAGCAGATACTGCAATATCGAGACTTGTTATGCCTCATTCACACGTCAGTGTTTCCCGGACGCGTGCTGTGCGTGTTCTCCGCGGACAGCACACGTCCCCATTCATTTGAATGTGTGTATTCCCACCTCAGTGTTTTCAGCACGGATGCATGTCCTATCTTGTCCGTATTCCCGGATCCCTCACGCGCATTATAGTCGAGTCCGTGAAAACCACGGATGCAACATGGATGCCATTAAAAAGAGATTGTTTGAAAATTATTTTCCAGCTGCTCAGTGTCAGTTAGAAACGGATGGCACACGGTCAGCAAAAAACGGACCCAACACGGATCTGTCACGGGAGTAAACACGGATTGAACACTGTCCGTGTTACCACTGATCCAAAACTGATACTGACGTGTGCATGAGGCATTAGACAATATCATGCAGGTAACCACAGACATGGGCGTAGCTATAGGGGGTGCAGAGGTAGCAGTTGCTACCGGGCCCTGAGGGCCACATAAGAAGACACACAAAGCACTGAGGGAAGGGGGGCCCAAGCTGAATTCTTGCACCAGGGCCCATGAGCCGTTAGCTACGCCCCTATGTCTCTTTTTTTGGGGGGCATCTGTAAGAAATCACTTGGGGCCAGAAGAGGCGACCTGGATAAAATTCTATTACAAGAAGAAACCAAGTGGATCTACAGGTTGGACAGATTGAGCCCGAAAGGACTGAATGAAGGTTTTACCTACTTTCTTTACACCAGGCATCCTCAAACTGCGGACCTCCAGCTGTTGCAAAACTACAACTCCCAGCATGCCCGGACAGCCTACAGGTCTCAGCCTACAGCAGGGCATTGTGGGAGTTGTAGTTTTACGACAGCTGGAGGGCCGCAGGTTGAGGATGCCTGCTTTAGACCAATGCTGATGTTTGATATGGCTTTCGCACTATATTTGATATCTATTAAATGTGAGCAGTAGAGAAGCCACCGTGATTGTTACATTGTTTCATCCTCTAAGAGTTGAGTTATGCATTCACTAAAAATTTAGGAATGGTATCCCTGATTATATATCTATAGACAGGGGAGTATGTCCTTTTTTTGGGGGTTTGAACCATTTATCATTTTAGACAGGAGCGGTATATGATTTTTTTCTTCCTTTCTTTTTAAGGCCTCATGCACACGACCGTTGTTTGTTTCTGCGTCCGTTCCGTTTTTTTTCACGGATAGGATGCTTCCCTATTCATTTTAATGGGTCCGTCAAAAAAAATGCGGATGGTCAACCGTTTTTGTTCCGCATCCGTGATCCGTGTTTTCATTCCGTCAAAAAAATAGTGCATGTCCTATTTTTTTCACGTTTGCGGACAAGGATAGGCATTTTTACAATGGATCTGCCATAAAAATCGGATCCGTCAAAAAAAGCGGTCCGTCATCCGTTTTTTTTGACGGACGCAAAATTTCAAGGAGGAGCGGACGCGGAGGCAGGCAACGGTCGTGTGCATGTAGCCTTAATCATATACTTATCTCTAAGTTCACACGCACCCATATGCCGCGCAGGACATGCGCACTTTGCGGCCTTCATTAAAATAATGTTCCAAGTCCGTGCGCATCCTCGATTCAGGTTAGCACGGAACTTTCAAGTTTAAAGTCCGTGCGCAATTTATTTCAAGGGGCATTTAAAGGGACAGTTTCCAGAGCCCACCCTCCATGACATATCCCCCCCACACACTGAGTGAGTCTGTTTGGCGCACATCTATTGGCATTTCCATCCATACTCTGCCCCAGACACCCCATCTTGTTCCGCCTCTGTTCCCTCCTTGTCAGGTTCAATCAATTCTACTCTTAAAAATGTTTTTAAAAAACTCCCGGCCTAATTAGCGGGTATTAATTAGCGTCCTGAACAGAATCCACTTTGAGGATTAGATGCCGGTGATTAACGATCTTGCGGAGAATGCCGTACAGATTAATATTCATTAAATGTCTCCCGGAGTCTGGAGGATAGAGGGACAGATAACCCTTTTACTTCTGGAAGGAGGATCGGCACGTTCTGGAGCTCTCATGTCTATGGCCTAAAAACGACTCCGTAATGGTCAAAAAATAGTAACAGACTCTAGTGTATGTTTGCACAGCTGAGGGTTTGTTACAATTGCAACCGTTGCAGACAATCCTCTATGACAGGGATGCTCAACCTGCAGCCCTCCAGCTGTTGCAAAACTACAACTTCCAGCATGCCTGGACACCCTACAGCTAGCAACCTACAGAAGGGCATGTTGGGAGTTGTAGTTTTACAACAGCTGGAGGGCCGCAGGTTGAGCATCCCTGCTCTATGAGATAACGAGCCTGGATTCCAAACTGATACATTCAACCTGCACTGATACATTGTAACAAACTATCAAGACAGGAGTGTTGTATGTGCTGCCAATGACTATGTTTTTCTAGAATTGAGACACTGTAGCGAACTATCAAAATATTTTCAGGAGCAACAAATGGGACAGTTTAGTTTCTTAAAGGGTTTTTTCAGGTTTTGTCAGACCCGCACCAAACGTTAGGATAGGTCATTCATATCTAGAACCAGGAAATCCCCTAAACTAAGGGCTTATGCCACCTGTCCCGTGCATTGGGGACCGCCAATTGCACCCTCTGTGTAGCCTGCACTGACTGATGGACACCCATTCAACTTGAATGGGTCCGTGATCCGTCTGCACCGCAAAAAAATAGAGCATGTTCTATCTTTTTGCGGTGCAGAGCCACAGACCGAAATGTGAGAAGGACGCATTGCACCCGCA
This sequence comes from Bufotes viridis, assembly GCA_033119425.1. Lineage (NCBI taxonomy): Eukaryota > Metazoa > Chordata > Amphibia > Anura > Bufonidae > Bufotes > Bufotes viridis. Next base: position 10,040,402 of record CM065596.1, read on the forward strand.
CTGAATCCGGACCCATTCATTTCTATGGGGCTGTGCACGTGAGCGGTGATTTTCACGCATCACTTCTGCGTTGCGTGAAAATCGCAGCATGCTCTATATTGTGCGTTTTTCATGCAACGCAGGCCCCATAGAAGTAAATGCAAGCAAGTGCGGATGCGTTGCGATTTTCCCGCATGGTTGCTTAGCAACGGGACCCGATCTTTATTATTTTCTCTTATAACATGATTATAAGGGGAAATAATAGCATTCTTAATAAAGAATGCATAGTAAAATGAGGATAAAGGGGTTAAAAATAATAAAAGTTAACTTACCTTAGCCACTTGATCGCGTAGTTGCGATCTGTCTTCTCTTTTCCAGCATCAGCTAAGAACTAAAGGACCTGTGAGGACGTCACATCACATGGTCCAATCACATGGTCCATCTCACGCTCATGAAAAACGCATTTTAAACGTTTGCACCCGCACGGGAAAATCGCGCATATTCCCGCAACGCACCCGCCTCTTATCCGGGCATCAAACATGACGCCCGTGTGAAAGAGGCCTTAGAATGTATTGGCCCCGATAAGCCGAAGTTATTACTTCGAGAAGTCTCCCGAGAATTTGTGTAATAACTTCGGAAATAAATTTCTACTGTAAAAAACCTTTGTACCAAACTTGGGTTCGGTTCCAAAACAAAGTTTTATACGAAGCATCCGAAGTCGATTCGCTCATCCCGAATTGTAACAAACTATCAGACAAGTAGGAATTATGTTGCTGATGAATTAACTGGATACAATAGTAGCAAACTCTCAGCTGTGAGAAGTATTAGATCAGAACTGATGTAAACAAGAATGTACCTGTTCACTGACACGAAACAGAGACCTTGAAAATGATACCGAACGGACGCACAACATATGTTAAAATGTTGTAGAAATAAGGAAATCCTCCAAGATACTTCCAGGTGCCCCACGTCGCTTATCTTAAAGAAACCCGTTATCATCTAACATGTCCTTCACGAGGGATGATAGGAGTATTCCTGCACTCTGCCACTATCTAATGTGTATGGGGCTCATCCATATGGGACACGCTTTCATCCTAAGCAAATTCGCATCAACTATTATTTTGAAAAATCTGGAAGTTGGGAAAAAAAATCATGTAATGAATTTATCCTGTTATTCTGAAGCGTTTCTGGTGGGGGTTATTGTTCTCAGCTCCGCAGCGCTGAAGACCCAGATGGTGGACGTTTAACCCCGAAAGATTTCCTTCCTTTATCTCTGTGGAGAGTCCCATTATAAAGAACTAAAAACAGGAAAATAAAGGAGAGGACCGCAGGGCATGGCAGGATAAGGGTCCGAGCCACATCCAGGGGGGTCAGACCCAGGGATTGGGGTCAGGAAACAAGAGCATGTCATGGGGGATTTCACTGCAAAATCTGCAATTTTAAATTTGTTGCTACCTTAAGGGATAGTAGAGAAGAATGTACCCCCATGAGAGCCCCCCTTCTATCGGCCAGAGGATCGATAACCATGGTAAGAGTGGACAGAAAATCATATTATGAGCAATGAATTTCTGGCTCCCCCTGGTGGTGGACAGAATATAGCGTTCCGGGTCCTTGAAGATTTTTAAATGCTTCTCAAGTAAAATCTGAATTTTCTTTTCACATAAATGATGTGAGGCAGTGATGGAGGACTGCGGCGGAGATTATTGCAGAGGGTTTCTCCGTAGCTGGTTTTATTTTTAGGACTCTGCGCCCGCCCCCCGCTTTTATTACAGCACTGCATGGCGGTACCGTCAATGGCTCCGTTAAAGGATCACTGTGAATGACTCTATTAGGGTGACCTATAGCCGAGTCTATAAGGACGAGTTCACACCTAGAGTCACTAATCTGTAGGTAAAATCTCACTGGCAGTGAACGGAATTTGCAGCATTTCTGAAAAAAGATGGGCGGATGTTTTACAGTATTAGTGTATGGGGTTTGTGAGGGTCTACGCTGGACAGATGGGCTGCGAATCTGCCGAAATCTCAACCACACGCGTCATAAAATTCACAGGAAAACTTTACCCGATGTGCGGATTTTAGATCTTCAGCATGACAATTTAGGCTGCGGATTTCCACAGTGGATTTCACTGTTCGCAATGTGAAAAACGCATCAAAACTGATTGAATCACAGGCACCCAGACTTTGTATGTGTTTGTTCACGGGAGCATGCACTTCTTTAGTCCGTGATGCGGCCCATACACACCCATTGAAGTCCATGGGGCAGTGAAAAACAACGGACACAACACATTGTGTCCATGATTTTTCACAGATTCAGCCTATATGCATACGACAGTGGTTTTTTGCGGCCTCCGTTCCGTTTTTTTTTGCGGATCAGATGGTTTTCCATTGATTTCTATGAATCCGTTAAAAGTGCGGATGCCTCTTCTGCTGCCTGTCCATGTCCGCTGTCCGCAAAAAAAATATGGCATGTCCTATTCTTGTCCGCAAAAAACGGTTTGCGGACCCATAGAAGTCAATGGGTCCGCAAAAAATGCGGATGACCAACGGAAGCCATCCGTTTGTCATCCGCATCCGTTTTTTTTTGCGGATGGTTGCTTGGAAACCAGGGCACTTGTACAGGTACTTTAAGAAACTGTTTCAAGCCTTCCGTTTTTTTTGCAAAAAAAAAACCGAAGACACACGGAAGCACAACCTACAAAATCTGCGGACACATGGAACGGATGTGGATGCGAAAAAAAAAGGAAGAAGGATCCGCGATTTGCGGACAGCAAAAAACAACTGTCGTGTGCATGTAGCCTCATTGGTAGGGCTCTGGAAGTTAATTTTCAGCCTAGCACACGAAGGGCAAAAAACGGACACAAGGACATTTTCATGAATGAAACATGGACATCAAACGGACACAGAAATGTGAACAAGGCCTAAGGCTTTTTTCACTTGAACGATACGGATTGCAGTCAGTTGTTCAGTTTTTCCGCACGGGTGCAATCAGATTTGATGAGTTTTTCACGTGCGTGAAAAAAAACTGAAGATTTACAACCAACATCTCCGAGCAACCATCAGTTACAAAAAAAAACACATTGCACCCGGACTACATCCAAGTAACATCCGGATGCAATGCGTTTTTCACTGAAGCCCCATTTACTTATATGGGGCCAGGGCTGCGTGAAAAACGTAGAATATAGAACACGCAGAAGTGATGCGTGAAAAACAACGCTCGAGTACACAGACCCATTGAAATGATTGGGTCAGGATTCAGTGCGTGTGCTGTGCGTTCACTTCACGCTTTGCACCCGCACGGAAAACTCGTTCGTGTGAGGGAATTGCGGGGCCTTGAAATTGGTGCTTCATTATTGGAGTGCTTCGGCTGGTTTTGGGGGTACAGTATATGGCGGCACAGGGTGACTTTTGCACCTAGGCCCGGGCTCTCATCTGTTCTCTTGTCTCCAAAATGCCCAATACACCAGAATCCCGTGGACGCCCCTCAGCGGCGCATGCACATCATGGGGCATGTTACACCAGCGGTTTCGTTAGGCGTAGCTTTGGCGCTACGGAACCCGTTGAGTCGTTGTTTTGACAAAGCACGACACTGGAATGAAGAACGACCAATTACCCCCCGGCACGGCAGCACCCGGGGGCCCTATGGAAGCTCTTCAGGGCAATAACATATTCTAATGGGGAAGCATCGGTAAAACGGCGCCGATTGTATAAATATTAGGATAAGACCAGCGACAATGTGTTGAGCATGGCGGAGAAGCCGCACGTTCATCACCGGGAAAAGGGTAATGGAGCCTCTGGGAAGACTCGGAAAGGTCTCAGTGGAAAGGCCAGGCAGGCGCGGGAACACGAAGCAGGTTCAGCAGAAGGAAGGTGAACGCTCCGGGGGACAATCCAGGCGTTAACATCACAATCACTTGATATTTTAAGCCAATTAATGATTCCTATCAAATGCAAAGGCTGCAAATTAAAAGAGACGTTCACCTAAAATAAGAGAAATTGCCCATAATTCCCGGCGTCAGCATCCGGGGCCAAATAGTCTCCCCAGCAGTTTGCGTTATGTAAGTGAAACCCTATAACAGGAATGCTCAACTCACAGCCCTCCAGCTGTTGCAAAACTACAACTCCCAGCATGCCTGGACAGCCTAGATGCAGCACTATATACACACACATTTATAACACTGTATGCAGAGCTCCCCCTAGTGGGGACTGCACCCAGACAGAATTGTATCATTAACTACATCCATGCAGGGCTTCGGAGCTCCGTCTCACTATAACAATAAAAAAAGGAATTAATCTACACAGAAATGTGGACCTAAATCCACCTGGTAGTGAAAACTGGAGAGTCTTGAGGATTATTTTTAATTATGCAAATTATTTTATGACTATTAGACAACCCTCTGGAATGATTGGGGGTCATTTACAAAGTCTGGCCTTTTACACCAGTCTGATAGCCCCTGTGCTGATGGGGAATGCGCATCATTTATGACGAGGTGTTCGGCTTCTATGGCAGTCTGTGCACTTGAAGGGAAAAACTTCTCCGCTCCCTTAGTGGAGTAGTTTTTCCCCCCAACATTTTCGTCTCTTTCCAGTCAAATATTAATACATTTTGGGGCTGACGTTCTGGCTCCTGACACTCCTTAGCGGCGAGGACACCGTAAAAACACCCGTGTGACAAAATATTGTTGCACAGGTGTTTAAAAAGTTGCAAAAAAAGGGACCTTGTGACTTTTTTTACTGCAAAAACTGGCAAAAAAAGGTTAGTAAATGACCCCCATTGTGTTCCTCATGAACATGAAGGGGTTATCTGGGATCTTCTAAAAATGTGTATACAAGCAGGGACTGGTATCCAATAAAATAACCACGTACTTACCCGTTAACTCCCGCCACTACTTCATTCCTGCAGTGATGACATCACGTACATCACTGACATGACTGCGGCAGCCAGTCAGTAGCTTTATGGCACATGATCGCTTGACGCCAGCGATTGGCTGCAGTAGTCACATGAATGTTGCATGTAATGTCCTCACTGTAGGACCAGCAAAAACCACAGGACTGAGTGAGTACTGTTTTTTTTTTTTAATTACATACCAATCCCTGCTTGTTTTTACAAAATCCCCGACAAACTCCTTTAAATTTGTCAGTAGCGTGCTCCGAAGCTCCCCCTTGTGGCGGCCTCATAATATGACACCCATAACCACACACTAAGCGTAAATGACACAAGAACCGGAAGTAAATAATTTTATGTACTCCTCAGTCCCTCTGTACACCGGTCGTGGGCCGGATTCCCCCGTAGAGTCAGGACACCTTTCTATAGTATGACAACATCTCATCTAAGCTCTTCTCGTCCAGGGGCCCCTGCTGGTGGGGGCCCAGCTCTTCCTGTGAGTGATAGTCAGATGCAAGACCAGAGCTGGTCTCTTCATAAGAGGGGCCGGCTTGCTTCCATTTGTTCTGAAACTTCTCGGATTTCCGTTGATCTGCGGCATAGAAGGATGGAGGTGCGAATTCAGGCTCACGCTCATTTCTTAGGTCGTCACAGACTTTTGACCATCGTCCGAATGTGAACTCTGCAATGAAGAACCGAACATTATTACAGCCACCTAGTATGATGTGCACATTTTTTTTTTTTTTTAAATGACGATTACATTTTTCTGTCACTCCTACCAAAGAACGTCAAAAACTACCAAGTGTGACTGCGTCCTAAAAAGGAGAGAGGACGATGCGTTTGCTTTTCCTTCCTATGTTCATAGACAGTATAAAAGTAAAAATTTTTGGATGCATCAGTATCACAGTTTTTTTGCAAGATAAACTGGGGGGGGGGGTTAGGGTCCGCATCTGGGACATTTACGGAATATTGATAGGTTTTTGGATCCGTGTCTGTTGGATCGCTTATTGCATAACCTATTTCCAGAACGGAGCCCCGAAGTGAATGGAGAGCAAGCCGCACACGTGTGTGCACCCGTCCGTTCACTGCTATGGGATTTCCACTAATAGTCACCTAGGTAAGTCTCACAGCAGCTAATGGAGAAAAACATGCATGCACCGTTCATGGCGGGGCCCCATTCATGGGCCATAAATGTCCAGATGGGACAACCCCTTTAATTCAGAGGTGTCCACAGGTAGCGTCAACCTGGCTGGGGGGCCTCTCCTCCCCAACATGTCCTGTGGTGAAGAATCTACACAGGGCGTACCATCGCAGCAGTGTAGTTTCTCCCACCGTCCTGTATGAGGGAAACTACTAAGGAAACCAAATACAAAATGGTGTAAAAGCAGCAGCATCCCCAGGAACTGCCCGCATTGCTGTACGTTATCGGCGACCCTATATATAGAAATACTTGAAAGGCAATGCTTTGTGGCATATCTAAGACGAGTGGATGGAAAATCCTATTAGCGACACAGTTACCACCCAGCTTTCCTAGAAGCAGATACAGATAAGAAATGGCTGAACAGAATATAAGGAATGGAGGTGAAGGACTGAAGTCAGATGATATCACATTAATTCATAGATTTCCTACCTTTGCCTCTGTCCCATTCTCTGACGTGCAGCACTCCGGGTTTGGTGTCTTTCCGCTCCTGGACAACTACCTCCACTTTCCCTTCGTGTTTCACTGGGACCTCCGGCTCTGGTCCAATCACTTCGTTCTCCTCTTCTTCATCTAACATTACAGAAAGCGGGTAAGTACTGGGCACGGACACTGCTGGTGGTGGTGGTGGTGGTGGGGGGGTTTGGGGGGCTCAACAATAACCTGACTTTTTATGCTCATGGGGAGAAAGCGGCAAAAGTCAGGAGGAAGAGCACGCTGCATACAGTATCTACATGCACTCGCTCTCGTGGACTGTATTACATGGCAGCTGGCTATTTGTATGGGTGCCAGGTAATACTACATGTCCAATATGATGGAGCTTTCCTATGTGAAGGCGCACTGCTGCTCGGTGCGACCGCTTCAGTCTGAGTTTCGAGGGGTCGTCTTAATTTGACCACCTCTTAGAAGCTAAAGACTTTTCAAACAGAGACACCAAATAAAAGTCTCACAACCATCGACAGCCTAGGTGAGACAACCCATGTACTGCTTTACGCTCACCCTGAACCGGCTCCAGCTCTGCTCCTTCCCCTTTCATTTGCTTCCCTTTCCTCTGTCGTAGCTTGGAGAGCCGTGCATCCAGCATTGCCTTGCGCTTGGCTTTTAATCGCTCACGCTTCACCCTCTGGTCCTCGGTCTGGAAATAATAAAATGTCATTTAACAACTTACCTACAGCATCGAATCACTGTCAGTAGCCATAAGTGGTACTGTATGTGTGGGCTGATCAGGGAAATCTGCACTAAATTAAAAGTCCCTTTTTTGGGGGGGGATTTTACAAGGTTTTCCACCACCTAACATACCTGATCTCGCAACATATTGAGAGTGTCCATCTGCTTCTTGCGAGTTTGCTCATCCCGTGCAAAAGAGAAATACCCGACACCAAGTTGTCTGGCCTCTGCAATCATACAAGAAAACATTAGATATGTAAGAAGGATTGCACTGACCCAGTACAAAACAAATAATTCACTACAGACCTTAAAGGAGTTGTCACGTCGATCGGCGGGAGTCAGACCTCAGCTGTCTCTGGTGCCAGAACTACAGAGCTCGGTCCATTGTGTGTAGTGGATGGAGAGTTACCATTCACTGCAACGGAGCAGCGCTGCAGTTACCCGCTCCATCGCTCACACAATAGACTGCTCTGTGCGCTACCAGCATCGACTTCTGAAACAGCTCAACAGCATGATGGGGGCCAAAAGTCAGACCCCCGCCAATCTGATACTGATGACTTAACTAGAGGTTGAGCCATCAATATTAAAATAGTGGGATACCCCTCTACAGTAATATCTTGAACAAGAAAACAGCTCAGAAAGCTATCAAAACACTTAAACCACCTAATCAGAGTCTAAAAGTAAAAATAATAGAGTCTGCGTACATAACTGCAAGAAATGCTGACAATTCAGTAACATTCTTTTAATCTGGCATGCATCAACCTTACTGGGTTTGTACAGGGTTAATAATATTAGAATAACGCGGCGGCTGTCTTCCGAACAGTGCCACACCTGTGAACAGGACGTGTCTGGTACTGCAGCTTGGCTCCATTGGATTGGGCTGAGCTGCAATATCACACAGAACCTGTGGACGAGAGCGGCACCGCTTATAATACGGTATAACCTCTTTTAGAGGGACACTAGAAAATCTATCTAATCTCCGGGTTCTGCTGGCAGTCTACCGTCCCCTGTTATCCGCCAGGCCGGGGAGGGACTGACTATAGTGTTCTTTGATGGGATGCAAACAGGAAAAGCATAAGTTGCCCGCACCCCACGATCACTACTGCATGTCACTTATCTCCAGGGAGGGGATCATATATCTATTGATATATGCACCCTTACAAGATGAAAGCTTACAGGGAATGGAATGAAAAATGACTTTAGACTGCCCTGTCTGTAAGCAGCATACCACTGTCTCTTATGTCCTCATAATGCATTGGTCCCATCGGCCTCTTCAAGGCTTCTTCTTCTTCCTGCTCCCACTGCTGTCTCTGGATCTCCCTCCTCATGTCTTCAGATAGCAGCGTCTTCTCCTGTGTGACTGGTCTGGACAGACAAATGTACAACTTAAAGGGGTATTCCAATCTCATAAAGTGATGGCATATCACTATGGCAACGTATATAGCAATTCCATGTCATTTTTTAGATCTTTGCTTGCCATCACTGAATTAGAACAATCATAGGCTCAGTCTACAGACTTAGGAGCCCTCCGTTCACTGTATGGTTTTCTGTACCAGTGGCTGCCCAAACACTGCCTACTGGTGGGGGTGCCAGCTGTCAGACCCCCACCGATCCGATATTGATTACCTATACTGAGGATAGGCCATCATTAAGTTTAAGAGCCCTTTCACACTTGCGTTTGGAAGATCCGGCATAGAGTTTTGTTGTCGGGGCTCTATGCCGGAAAGAAACGCTTCAGTTACAGATAATACAACCGCATGCATCCGTTTGAACGGATCCGCTTGTTTTAACTTTAACTATTTTTTAACATTGCCAAAACAGATCCATTTTGAACTCCATTGAAAGTCAATGGAGGACGGATCCATTTTCTATTGTGGCAGAGAAAACTGATCCGTCCGTGTTGACTTGCATTGGGGGTCATGACGGATCCATTTTGCTCCGCATCCCAGGACGGAAAGTATACTGCAGCATGCTGCGGTATTTTCTCCGTCCAAAAAACGTTCAGTGACTGAACTGATGACATCCTGAATGTATTTCTCTCCATTCAGAATGCATGGGGATAGTTCTGATCAGTATTCTTCTGGCATGGAGCCCCGACGACGGAAGTCTATGCCGGAACTTTCAAACTCGGTGACCTCAAATCACAGATCCGCAAAATATGAACACTTTACCTGTACTTTCCGCATTTTTTACACCCACTACTAGAAATAAATATTCTTCTCTGCAATACGGACAAGAATAGGACATGTTCTATAATACGTGGGACCGACTAACAGATGCCGACAGCACAGGGATGACATCCGTGTTCTGTCTGGGGTTTTTTTGCGGACCCATAGAAATGAATGGGTCCATGTGCAATCCACAAAAAATGTGGATCGGACATGGATACAGAATACGGTCATGTGCATGAGGCCTAAGTCAAGATTCTTCTCCATCCGGTCACTAAACTCACTTTTTTCCTTGCAGATCTTTATCCATTTTCAAGAGATCGGGTAAATCTTTCTTCATACAACGTCTTGAGCGACCTAGCGAGTCCACATAGTCCACCCTGCAAGGAGAACACATAGAATAATCCCCTTATTAGTACATTTTTGATACTTTTCTATGACGATGCTGCACAATGTAAAGAAAACGTCTGCAAATAATCTTAGGTGGTTTTATGTAAATGACGTTTATCACTATAGAATGAAATATTATAACTTCCTAACAGACTTTTCATTGCAATTTCTTACGATTTTCAAGATGTCTGCTTGCTGTTGGGAAATGGTAATACAATAAAGCTGTATAAACCTAAGGCCCCTCTTTAGCATTTGACAAGGGGAGTGAATTTGGTGTCAGAATCCTTATCAATCGGCTCACATTCTGCATTCACTGCATGCGAATGTGGTTTAGGTAAACCCTGTTAACATGCACTGAAAAAATAAAAAACCTGCATGAATTTCTATCTGCAGCATAGAAAAACAATCCTCAAGAAGTAGCATGCTAAAACAGTCAGATATCCCCACTGGAAGAGACTAATGTTTGCGCAGATCCCCAGTACATCAACTTACACATCCGCAGCTGAAATCCGACTGTTAGCCTCGATCGTCGACTGTGGATCCTCAAACAAACATAGGAAAGATTTGCCGTAGGCAGTTTGTTTGTTTGTTACAATGTATACAGTCTAGACAATCCTCTGTGAGCTAAAAACATCCTAAGATCCCTCTCCTGTCCTGACAGTTTGCTACAATGTATCAGTGCAGGTAAAATGTCGGTAGTGCAGATAATAAAGGATGGCCTAGACTGGATACAACTGTAGTAAGCCCTAAATTGTGAGAATTCCCATCAGCCTGACGTGCAATAACTGGAGTAGCATTTGTAGACAAAAGGGTAGGGTTTAGAGATGCACCAAATTTATCAAACAATGAACAACTTTCGATAAACTTGGCGCCCCTTATGCTAATCCCAACTCAGAGCAAAACCGACTTCAAAAAGTCCCATTATGATACATTCACCACAAAGTCTGTGAAAAAGTTGAACAGGTTTCCATTATCTAATTAATAAAGGGGTTGTCTCATCTGAGACATTGGGGGCATATCACTAGGGACCCGCACCTATCTCCACAATGGAACCCCTTCTATGGGACTGCTGAAAATAGCTAAGCGCTGGCTCGGCTATCTCTGGCAGTCCCATAGAAGTAAACGGAGGGGTGTCATGGGGCACTACATTCATTTCTATGGGACTTCCGAAAATAGCTAAGCACTGGCTCGGCTATCTCTGGCAGTCCCATAGAAGTAAATGGAGGGGTGTCATGGGGCACTACATTCATTTCTATGGGACTTCCGAAAATAGCCTAGTGTGCTCGGCTATTTTCTGAACTCCCATAGAAATGAATGGAGAGCACGCTGCGCATGCGACGTGTGCTTGCCTTCACTTTCGGGGGCCCATTTTGGAGAAAAGTATGGGTTCCAGAGGATAGGACACTAATGTATCAGGAGAGACAACCCCTTTAACCTTTACAAGAGACTGGATAAATCCTTTATCTACAAAACAGACCAGAACCATTTGAGACGCTATTAAACAAACCATTCTTCCCCGGGGTTCTGTGGCGCTGGAATGGGGAGATCGGGCGTCTTCTCCTCTTCATCGGTCTCTGCCTTTTTCCTTTCCTTCAGACAGAAGTCCTGTATTTCTTTCTTCTTGTCTATAATCTTCTGTGCAAAGTCCACCAGGTAGAGCTCCTCGGTCTCCTCGTCTATCAGAAGGGATAAATTTGTATCAGCGGCAGGAAGGAGAAATGCTTCCACTTCAGGAATAATGGACTCGGAAAGCTGAAGCTTTGATGCTGTGCATCAAATACAGCGCAAGAGGATCTTATAAAAGGTTTGAGTGTGAAGAGCGCTACATGAGAGGCTCTCAGCTCCGACATGAAAGGAGCAGCTGTAATCACAGCCTCAGCTTTCCAGTAATGAGCTCCAGCATCGACATGGCTGAAAGAGGCGTCAGGAAGGCAGCGCTGTGATCCTGGGTGACTCAGCGACACACACTGGCACGATGCAGCTACTCTCTAGGCTGACACATGCCATCTGATCCTCATAAAACTGTCGGAGAAGCTACAACCTTAGGGGACCCCCAACATATCAAAATCCATTCGTTAGCTGCTATAGATTACGGCACCCATTTTGCACCAATTCCTGTTAAAGGAGTATTCTCATCTGAGACATTGAAGGCATATCATTCGGATATGCCATTAATGTCTGACAGGTTCTCTTCATCGCTATGAAAGTGACCTGATAATCTTATTTTGTGATCAATAGGAATATAAATACCAAACATATACTTATACATTTAGCCCTAGGGGACGGGGACACATGATCACTTGTTCAGGTCATTGCAATCACATCAGCATTGCAGGGGGGTTAAATGAGTCAGTACTGGCACAGCTGGGGACTGTCATAGGCCTTCAGCTCCATGAGATTGAATCACACTAGGACCAAATTGGGTGGTAGAGGGAGCCCTCTCCACTTGACTGCTTAAATGCTGCAGTTGCTATTGACTGCAGCATGATGTCCCGCTTGGAGATGGTCGTCGGCCACAGTGGCACACATATCTCCATCCATCTGGAAGTTTACAGGAAGGGGAATGGGGTTGACATAGTCCAACAATCAGGACAACCTCTTTAAAAAGGGCTTGTGCATATTTGGGGAGGGGCGAGTTTGGCAAACCCCGCATTTTTGCCCGACCTGCAAAGTGAATCATACTTACCTGCTTCCTAGTGCTGGCTCCCAGGCCTCGGCTGCTCTGCTGCACTCCCCGGATGTAGACTTCCTGTCTGAAGCCACCACAGCCAACCGCTGGCCGCATAGGTGACTTGCTCGCCTTGCATCATGAAAAGTGGTCAAGTGATAAAAGGGGAGTAGGGTCACTGCTGTGCCCAGTGATTGGCTGCGGTGGCATCAAACAGTAAGCCTACATCAAGAGAGTGCAGCGGAGCAGCCGAGGTCAGGGAGCTACGTTACACCGAGCCAGCACCAGGAGGCAGGTAGGTATGCTTCCCTTTGTTGGTCTGGCCAAAGGTGTACTCTTTGCCTACTGTGCCGCAATAGTGGGAGACTTCAGCAGCGCAGTTCTGGTGCAACCATAGGACGTCCACTTAGCGTCAATCTCAGCACACAGATACTTACCAGGAAAATCTCCTTTGGTCATCTTCTCGTAGAGCTGAGCCTTCTCCTCCAACCTCCTCCTGAAACACAAAAGGGGTATGGTTCCATACTAATCTGTTATCAGCATCTAACGCTGCAAACCCCCAGCATGTCTTAATAGTCGAATTGTTGTTAGTGAATGTTGGAAGTTGTAGTGCTGCAACAGCCAGAGAGCCACAGGGTGGTGACAACTACTCGGAATAAATGCTAAGCACGCAGACAGAGGCATACGACCCATGTGCTGGCACAGCCGACGTCTCTAGACTGTCAGGGACTCCTGTAATTGCTATTCCTGTGCTGCCTAGTAATGTAGGCCTTTTCTGCGATTTACAGTCTGCAGCTCAAATGATTCTGAGCGTCTGGATACAGCTGCGACATCTGCTGCAACCACTAGGAGGCGATCTGTATATGGTTACTACTGGCCAGGATAGGAGCTGTATACAGAGGAGAAATAACTGAGCAGGGGATGGAGATAATAGCAAAAAAAATATAAAACCCTGAATGAATCACACTGCCCGCTTCTAAAGTGGATCTCCAGACAAAAGCTCCAACTGTAAATTTTGCCTAGAGTTGTACCTAGGGTTGCTACCTCCTAATGCAGAGTGTCGACTGCTAATACTGACGGACCTTGTATTACAAGGCCTCCTATGCACTACAATGGGCTCAGTGTAATACATTGTGCTGCAGGTAGATACCCACCAATGTGATGCAAGGGGTTCCAGTAACTGAATCACCAGGGACCTACTCAGCATTACGGGTCTTGATGGCACAAGCCCTATAAATGGATTTTCCGGGATCCAGCGGCCCTTAATTACATATATCTCGCCTGTAGAAGGATTTCTGTAAGAAATGTATTGTCCCAAAGCTGCACGGAATGGCCGCTAGGTCAGATGATGCTCCACTTCTGAAAATCCATCTTCCACCGACATCACCTCCTTTACCAGGTTTCCGATCTGGTCGACGGACGGGGTGTCACTTCCTCTGTAGGCGGGGGCAGAACTGTTCCTCTCCCTGGCACATGCGCAGATAAAGTGGATTCAGGAGTTTGTGCATGCACCAGGAATAGGAATAAATCTGGCCCCATCCAGGTCGGAAACCTGGCAAAAGGTGTGATGTCCGCAGACGGAGGAATCAAGTCCCCGGTTACCCAGCGGCCGATCCACACAACTTTGGAACAGTAAGTATATTACAAACGTTCTCCTAAAGGCGAGTTCTGAGTAATTAAGGTGGGTTTGCTGGGTTCTGGAAAACCCCTTTAAGGCCTCCCACTATTACAAGAGTTAGGATATCGCTAGAACATGGCGTAACATTCTAATCAGTCAGAACCATAGAAACATAGAATGTGTCGGCAGATAAGAACCATTTGGCCCATCTAGTCTGCCCAATATGCTGAATACTATGGATAGCCCCAGGCCCTATCTTATATGAAGGATGGCCTTATGCCTATCCCATGCATGCTTAAACTCCTTCACTGTATTTGCAGCTACCACTTCTGCAGGAAGGCTATTCCATGCGTCCACTACTCTCTCAGTAAAGTAATTCTTCCTGATGTTACTTTTAAACCTTTGCTCCTCTAATTTAAAACTATGTCCTCTTGTAGCAGTTTTTCTTCTTTTAAATATTCTCTCCTCTTTTACCGTGATGATTCCCTTTATGTATTTAACAGTTTCTATCATATCCCCTCTGTCTCTTCATACTTCCAAGCTTTACATGTTAAGGTCCTTTAACCTTTCCTGGTAAGTTTTGTCCTGCAATCCATGTACTAGTTTAGTAGCTCTTCTCTGAATATCCTTCTGCAGATCTGGTCTCCAGTACTGCACACAATGCTCCCAATGAGGTCTCCCTAGTGCTCTGTAGAGCGGCACGAGCACCTCCCTCTTTCTACTGTTAATGCCTCTCCCTATACACCCAAGCATTCTGCTGGCATTAGCTGCTGCTCTATGACGTTGTCTGCCCACCTTTAGGTCGTCTGATATAATGACCCCTAAATCCCCTTCCTCAGATACTGAGGTTAGTACTGTATCACTGATTTTATATTCTGCTCTTGGGTTTTTACGCCCCAGAACCCCATCCCTGCACTGCTGATGGACAGAAGCACTGCTGTGTAGGCAAAATCCAAAGGCGCTTTCTACTTCTTTAGGCCTCATGCACACGATCATATGGCTTTTTCAGTATTTTGCGGTCCACAAAAAAATACGGATGACGTCTGTGTGCATTCTGTTTTTTGCGGAACGGAACAGCCGGCCCCTGATAGATAGAACAGTCCTATCCTTGTCCGTAAAGCGGACAATAATAAGACATGTTCTTTTTTTTTAATGGAACGCATACGGAGTACCTTCAGGTTTTTTTCTGCGGATCCATTGAAATGAATAGTTCCGTATACGGAACGCAAAAAAAAATATGTTTGTGTGCAAGAGGCCTTATTCTAGGACCTCACTGATCATATTATGGTATAACAATAGGTTATTACACTTAATGATGGGAGTACCCCTTTAAATGGAGTTGTCCAGTTTAGTAAAGCCATTGTCACACCTGCTTATAAGAGAATTCTGAGGGGGGATGGTCCTGTGCTCAGGATCCTCATCAACAGTGGAGAGGGGCCTATATGCAGCGTCTCTCTTTGGAGGACCTGTCCTGTATTACAGACAACCCCCAGATGTAAATGGACACTGTGTAATGCTTCATTACCCCTGTGGTGGCGCTATTGGGGGGTTCAGCCTCTTCCTAGGTCAGTGACATCATGTTCATCAGTCATGTGGCCTAGGAGAAGCTCACTCCTATAGAAATGAATGGAGCCGATTGCCATACCAAGCACAACTGCCATACAATCTCAGAAAACCCCTTTAAGTAAAGAATGAGATAGAATGTGACCTGGATTTCTCCAGCGAGTTGTCTTCTTCGGTCTTCTCCTCCACATCCCTCTCCGCTCGGGCAGTGACCCCGGAATTCTGCTTACTCCAGATGTTGGGTTTCTAAAGACAAAGATATTCCATGATACAATGCGCCTTATGCACCATCATACCCCGCAGCGCCTGCAGCTCTGACGGCTTGTGACGAGGGTTTTCCGCGTCTTTGTAATGGGCGCTCCCCATGACCTCCCCCGCTGCTCGGCAGTGCATGCACCGACTCACCTTGGGGGCGGCTCTTGGCTTCGGAGCACCGCCGGCCTCCTTGGAAAGCTTCTCATGCTTGAATGCCTCTTGTTTCCGGAACAGTTCAGCTTTCAGGTCGACCAGCTGCAAAAATATACAGAAATGAAGTGACCAGTGACAACAAATGCAGAAATCTACGCGATACGAGAAGCGTGTCTCCCCCCCCCCCCCCCCCCCCATCTAGACTAGTTACAACATGTCACCGCACAGATACATTGTAACGGACAATCAGCAGATCTGTGCTGCTGAGGCGTTTGGCTTGGATTGTTTATACTGGATACAACTGTAACAAACCCTCAGCTGTGAGCAGTATAAGACTATGCTCACAAGGCAGGATTCATAGGCTCTGGGGTGTAGTCTGAGGGAAAATCCGCTGGAAATCCGTACGTATTCCGCCTCTGCCTCCATAGTTCATACGGTGCAGATTTTTCACTGCAGGGATTTGAAAGCCGCACTGCAGAAAAAACGTAACTTGTAAATTCTCGCCATGGTTTGAGTGCGGAAACCGCATCACAGCATCGGAAATCCGAGGGACACCCCTAAGGAGAGGTCAGGTACGCATATGGGATGCAAAACGTTTGCAGATTTTATGCAGATTATTTTAGTTTGGAATCTGCGTGCGTGATCGGACCCTTAGGTTATGCCAAAATCCGCCATGTATTCCGTGGCAGAAACCGCCGTGGTTTTTCAATTCCAGGGCTGCGGAGCCGCTTGCAGTTTCCCATGGACGCGTCGATTCCTGCTGTGCTCTGGAAAATCACATGTAAATAACTGGCAGCAGCACATAGAAAACAATGGGGGGAGGTTTGTTGTCGCAGTGGAATCTATACTGAAATAGGTGGCAAAAATCTGCTGTGTGAACGGCGCCATAGGTTGCCTGTAGTCGCAGTCGTCGAGCGCATGACAAACACGTGCTTCACCTGTAACCGGCTATCCGTGGTAAACTGTGTATGTTTTTTTGCCCGTGGTTAATGCAGCAAACCGCTAAGACTCTGTTCACACAAGCATCAGAGGACGGTGACCGCTAGGCCAGATCTTCTTTCTAATGGATCCTAACTAATCCTGACGGAATCTGCGCTCCCTAACGCTCTGGTTACAATGGCAGCAAGAAAAGCGCTACCATGTCTGAGGAATAACGCGGAGGTCTGCACCAGCAATCAGCTTCCGAATGTAGAGTCCAATTCACTGACAGCAAACAGGGATCTAGGAAACGGTGGCGATCTGAACCAAAGCCTATGGAAAAGTTGCCGAATTTTTCATTTTTTTTTTAAGGCAACGATGAAGCTTTATTGACAATGAATGGAAACAGAACAAGGAAAATTACAACTCAAGCCCAAGTAACACAGCCAAAACTTGTACGTTTCAAATGATGGGAGGAGTAGTTACTACAGAAACTACAATTCCCAGCAAGTGAGGAGACAACGTTCAGCTCATATCAGTGATGTGGTACTACAAGGCTCAGAACAACCTGCAAGAACATAACTGGCAACGCATGCTGGGACATATAGTCCCCCCTCCCTTTAGAACACCATGGCAGGAGAAACCCTTCACTCACCGAGGCCGCCGTCACGTCCAGCAGCTTCTTCTTCTTGTCCATTGCTCAGAGAAAAAAATAAAAACACAACAGCTTCTTCTTCAATCAGCCATCTATGTTAACAACACACGGACGTAAAGCGACACGCCCGTCAACGCGAGATTTTCTACGAGCCGAGATTTGAACGCCATATTGTGGATGGCAACTCTGAAGCGCTTCTGTAGGAGTCATATTGTGAATGGAACGGTTGGCTATAGATGACGTCCGGCGTCATGTGACACATACGCATTGAGACGTCCGCGGCGCCATATTGGGAAGGTCCTCTCGGAACACTGTGGAAATGTGCGCCATGTTGTGAGGGTCAGAAGGTGACTCAGCTTGACTGAAGATTTTTATTTTTTTAAACTGTGGAGATTTTATTGTAATTCTTTAAGGAGAATCTAAGGAAGATCATTATTGAAAAAAACTAATAGAAGCGAAAAGTGTAGCACATAGCACCAATCAGGTGGCAGCTTTCATTTGCCAGTGAGCCTGCGAGAAATGAGAGCTGGATTCTGATTGGTTGTTGTGGTTTCTGTGAGAACAGCTATGGAAATGTAGCTCCTAGACCTGGACATCACATGCTGTGACTTGTAGTTCTCCTGAAGGAAAAATAGATCAGGACTCAACCTGCTACGGTCTGTGTGAGGAATATTTACAGTAAGTAATAATAATAATAATGAGGCAATGCCCGCCATTAGAGGCGAATTTCACAGATCAATTAAAGGGGTTGTCCAGAAGTGCGGACGGATCCAAGATTTTGCTTTGCTTCATATAGAAAATATCAAAACTTCTTCACAGAACAAGGGAAGCATTTAGTGGTGTAAAGTATTACGCAGAAGTGTCAAGCGCCATGTCTTTTTTTTTATAAAATTGCATAAAAGGGGTGGGGCTAAATTTAAACAGGTTTCGCCAAACATATTATAAATGTACCTGCCATACGCAAGCAGCCAATTAAATTCCACTTCAGTATTCTAAGCTCCGCCCACAAGTTCTCCGAGGAACATCAACACAGCTGCCTAGAAATGCCTAATTTCTGGCTTATTTGCATAAAATCCACAACTATCCCATGATAAGCGGGATGGTAGGGAGGCTCCACCCATCATCCTGCTAAGCTCCACCCCTTTGTGACCGCTAAGCCCTATTCTGGTGCGGCCTGGACACTTCAGCACCTTGCCCCTCGGGCCCCTACTGCTTGTGGCCAGCAGAGGGCCCCCTAATCTATGGGGCCACAAGCATTTGCTTGGTTTTCACAGTTTCCACCACTGCCCGGGAAATACCCGAATGGAGGATCGTGTGACTTAGGCCTCATGCGTGGGTGGGGGGGGGTGTTTCTGGTGACTGGTCCACATTAAAGGGGTTGCCTGGGCTTTTAACATTGATGACCTCCTATCCTTAGGATAGGTCATCAATATCGGATCGGCGGGGGTCCGACACCCAGCACCCCGGCCAATCAGCTGTATGAGGAAAAGGCCGTGCGCGCCGTCTCCTGTCTCTCTTCTTTCTTGCCATAGACATAGCAGCTGCGAGCAGGAAGACAGACAGGAGACGGCGCGTGCGCACAGCTGATCGCCAGGAGTGCCGGGGGTTGGCCCCTGCCGATCCAATACTGATGACTTATCCTGAGGAGAAGTCATCAATATTAAAAGCCCGGAGAACCCCTTAAATCCCCCCCTCTGTGTCCATCATAGTGGCTGTACCATCTTATTACATAGTTGATATGGTTGAATAACGACATAAGTACTTCCACATAGTATGGCGCCACCTGTTGTTCAGTTAGCTACATAGTATGGCTCCACCTGGTGTTCAGTTATTTACATAGTATGGGGCCACCTGGTGTTCAGTTACTTACATAGTATGGGGCCCCCTGGTGTTCAGTTACTTACATAGTATGGCTCCACCTGGTGTTCAGTTACTTACATAGTATGGCTTCACCTGGTGTTCAGTTACTTACATAGTATGGCGCCACCTGGTGTTCAGTTACTTACATAGTATGGTGCACCCTGGTGGTTAGTTACTTACATAGTATGGCTCCACCTGGTGTTCAGTTACTTACATAGTATGGCTCCCCCTGGTGTTCAGTTACTTACATAGTATGGCTCCCCCTGGTGTTCAGTTACTTACATAGTATGGCTCCCCCTGGTGTTCATTTATTACATAGTATGGCTCCACCTGGTGTTCAGTTACTTACATAGTATGGCTCCTCCTGGATTTCATTTACTTACATAGTATAGCACAACCTGGTGTTCCATAACTTACATACTATGGCTCCACCTAGTGTTTAGTTACTTACCTAGTATGGCTCCACCTGGTGGTCAGTTACTTACATAGTATGGCGCCCCCTGGTGTTCATTTATTTACATAGTAAGACGCCACCTGATGTTGAGTTACTTACATAGTATGGCACCACCTGGTGTTCAGTTACTTACATAGTATGGTGCCCCCTGGTGTTCAGTTACTTACATAGTATGGCTCCACCTGGTGTTTAGTTACTTACATAGTATGGCTCCACCTGGTGTTCTGTTACTTACATAGTATGGCACCACCTGGTGGTCAGTTACTTACATAGTATGGCGCCACCTGGTGTTCAGTTACTTGCATAGTATGGCACCACCTGGTGGTCAGTTACTTACATAGTATGGCTCCACCTGGTGTTCTGTTACTTACATAGTATGGCTCCACCTGGTGGTCAGCTACTTACATAGTATGGCTCCTCCTGGATTTCATTTAGTTACAAAGTATGGCTACACCTGGTGTTCAGTTACTTACATAGTATGGCGCCCCCTGGTGTTCAGTTACTTACATAGTAAGACGCCACCTGATGTTGAGTTACTTACATAGTATGGCACCACATGGTGGTCAGTTACTTACATACTATGGCTCCACTTGGTGTTCAGTTACTTAGATAGTATGGCACCACCAGGTGTTCCGTTACTTACATACTATGGCTCCACCTGATGTTCTGTTACTTACATAGTATGGCTCCACCTGGTGTTTAGTTATTTACATAGTATGGCGCCACCTGCTGGTCAGTTACTTACATAGTATGGCTCCTCCTGGATTTCATTACCTTAGATAGTATGGCTACACCTGGTGTTCAGTTACTTACATAGTATGGCTCCACCTAGTGTTCAGTTACTTACATAGTATGGCGCCACCTGGTGTTCAGTTGCCTACATAGTATGGCACCACCTGGTGTTCCGTTACTTGCATAGTATGGCGCCCCCTGGTGTTCATTTATTTACATAGTAAGACGCCACCTGATGTTGAGTTACTTACATAGTATGGCACCACCTGGCGGTCCGTTACTTACAACTTACATAGTATGGCACCACCTGGTGTTCAGTTACTTACATAGTATGGCGCCACCTGGTGTTCATTTATTTACATAGTAAGACGCCACCTGATGTTGAGTTACTTACATAGTATGGCTCCACCTGGCGGTCCGTTACTTACAACTTACATAGTATGGCACCACCTGGTGTTCAGTTACTTACATAGTATGGCTCCACCTGGTGTTCAGTTACTTACATAGTATGGCTCCACCTGGTGGTCAGTTACTTACATAGTATGGCTCCACCTGGTGTTCAGTTACTTGCATAGTATGGCACCACCTGGTGGTCAGTTACTTACATAGTATGGCTCCACCTGGTGTTCAGTTACTTACATACTATAGCTCCACCTGGTGTTCAGTTACTTACATAGTATGGCTCCACCTGGTGTTCAGTTACTTACATAGTATGGCACCACCTGGTGCTCAGTTACTTACATAGTATGGCTCCACCTGGTGTTCAGTTACTTAGGCCTCTTTCACACCTGCGTTCTGAGGATCCGGCAGGCACTTCCGTCCCGCCGGATCCGTCAGAACGCAAGTCGCCTGAAAGCATTAGAAGACTGATCAGGACCTGGTGTTCAGTTACTTACATAGTATGGCTCCACCTGGTGTTCAGTTACTTACATAGCATGGCTTCACCTGGTTTTCAGTTACTTACATAGTATGGCTCCACCTGGTGTTCAGTTACTTACATAGTATGGCTACACCTGGTACTCAGTTACTTACATAGTATGGCTCCACCTGGTGTTCAGTTACTTACATAGTATGGCTCCACCTGGTGTTCAGTTACTTACATAGTATGGCTCCACCTGGTGTTCAGTTACTTACATAGTATGGCTCCACCTGGTGTTCAGTTACTTACATAGTATGGCTCCACCTGGTGTTCAGTTACTTACATTGTATGGCTCCACCTGGTGTTCAGTTACTTACATTGTATGGCTCCAACTGGTGTTCAGTTACTTACATAGTATGGCTCCTCCTGTTTAGTTACTTACATAGTATGGCTCCACCTGGTGTTCAGTTACTTACATAGTATGGCTCCACCTAGTGTTCAGTTACTTACATAGTATGGCTCCATCTGGTGTTCAGTTACTTACATAGTATGGCTCCACCTGGTGTTCAGTTACTTACATAGTATGGCTCCACCTGGTGTTCAGTTACTTACATAGTATGGCTCCACCTGGTGTTCAGTTACTTACATAGTATGGCTCCACCTGGTGTTCAGTTACTTACATAGTATGGCTCCACCTGGTGTTCAGTTACTTACATAGTATGGCTCCACCTGGTGTTCAGTTACTTACATAGTATGGCTCCACCTGGTGTTCAGTTACTTACATAGTATGGCTCCAACTGGTTTTCAGTTACTTACATAGTATGGCTCCACCTGGTGTTCAGTTACTTACATAGTATGGCTCCACCTGGTTTTCAGTTACTTACATAGTATAGCTCCAACTGGTGTTCAGTTACTTACATAGTATGGCTCCACCTGGTGCTCAATTACTTACATAGTATGGCTCCACCTGGTGTTCAGTTACTTACATAGTATGGCTCCACCTGGTACTCAGTTACTTACATAGTATGGCTCCACCTGGTGTTCAGTTACTTACATAGTATGGTACCACCTGGTGTTCAGTTACTTACATAGTATGGCTCCCTCTGGTGTTCAGTTGCTTACATAGTATGGCTCCACCGGGTGTTCGGTTACTTACATAGTATGGAGCCATCTGGTGTTCAGTTACTTATATAGTATGGCTCACCCTGGTGCTCAGTTACTTATATAGTATGGCTCCCCCTGGTGCTCAGTTACTTACATAGTATGGCTCCACCTGGTGTTCGGTTACTTACATAGTATGGCTCCCCCTGGTGCTCAGTTACTTACATAGTATGGCTCCACCTGGTGTTCGGTTACTTACATAGTATGGAGCCATCTGGTGTTCATTTACTTTTATAGTATGGCTCCACCTGGTGTTCAGTTACTTACATAGTATGGCTCCACTTGGTGCTTACAGTGTATAGCAATGAGTCTGGGGGTCACACGCGCTCAGTCACTCCCCTCACAGCCAGATCTCTGTGTAGTGATCCTCTGTAGAAATAGAAATAGCGTTCTTCCCTGCTTGTCAGGAGAGGAACAGAGCCTCTGCAGTAACATAACAGTATAGTTTATAGTATAGTTTATTATGTTTCTGCAGAGAGTATAGCTGCCAGAGGGGGAAGGAGACTGATCCTGTGCCAAGTCTGCCTCCAGCAGCACCAGGGGAGCACAGAAGGGTATATTTGTTGCTAGTATGTGGTTATTGATCGGTCTCTGCAGTCTCGGTGCTCTGGACCTTCTGTTCCAGTTCTTTGTTTTGTGTGTTTTCTGTCCTCGATTGTCAACTCTCCTGCGAGTGTCAATCATTCCTCAGTCGTCTCCGCTCGTCTCGTGTCACTGACTTCTCCTCTCACCAGATTAATAACCAGTACGAGACTGCAGCCGAGACCGCACAAGAGCAGTCTGAAGGTGTGTTTCATCAGTGTTTGCTGTATATATGAATGCAGTCTATTGCTCCCTGTCCCCCATGATAACTACTGTATGTCACACCTCCAGTGCTCAGACCCTCCAGAGACATCTGCATCGTACAGGTGGCTGATATCAGCTGCTCCCATTACAACGCTGCTACATTATCAAACTCCAGTCTTAAAAGGGTTCATTCATGAAGACAGCCATTTACTTCTACCCTTTTAGGGGGTCAATACCCTGCTGAGAACCCCTTAGGGCCCATGCACAGGACTGTATGCCCTCCAGAGACATACGGTCTGTGAGTGGGCCATATGTCCCGGAGCGGCATCGATTGTGTGCAGCATCTTAAGTTACTATGACGTTGTGCGCGTCGGACCGCTGGTCATATGAGTGTGGGATAGTAGTCCCGTGGGCGGCCCGACGTAACCTATGATGCTGTGTGCTCCCGTGCCCACGAGCAATGCCGCTCCAG
The DNA here is from genome assembly GCA_033119425.1 of Bufotes viridis. NCBI lineage: Eukaryota > Metazoa > Chordata > Amphibia > Anura > Bufonidae > Bufotes > Bufotes viridis. The sequence goes on from CM065596.1 coordinate 10,064,339, forward strand.
GACATATGACCCGCTGACGGACCGTATGGCATACAGTCGTGTGCATGGGTGCCGCTATTATCTTGATGGGACAGCCCCCTTAAAGGAGTATTCCCATCCTGTAAAGTTTTGGCATCACTTTACAATCAGCGGGGGTCCGACCTGGTTTAGCGCCACCTGGTCCCCTTCACTACGTGTCCCTGCACAGCGGCGAGCGGCCACCCAGATGTGCAGGGAATTGCAGTACTGTCCCATTCACTGGCGCAGTGCATGTCCTTACGGGGGCATACGAACTGGGATTATCTTCGTGAGATAAGCCCTTTAATAAGAATGGTCAAAAGCTGCTTGCTGATGGTTTCCAACACAAGGACTTTGGGGTTTTTTCACTTAAAAAAACGAATTGAAAACCCAGCAAAGGCTTTATTATACAAAGGCCCCTGTTCCCATAAACATCATGGACTCCTGGATCCTTTACATAACGACCACTGATGGTTCTTGATGGATCCCATTGACTAATAATGGGGTCCATTGAGTGCTGCCAGGGTATCTGTTGAAAAATGCAGCTCCAGACCAATGTGAACGGAGCCTGAGGTAATGGGGTTTACATTTGCTGGCTGTAGAGCCTTCCTCCCAAGCATCCATTGCCTTTGCTCTGTCATAAACATGGCCGCCCACTCTGACTCCAATGTAATAAAATTCACATCTGGACACGAGTCCCCCCCCCCCCCACACTTATTACACGAGCTTTGCCATCTTTCTCCCGCATTACAGTTGGGCAGTGGTGAATGTTATTAAAAGCCTGTTACATAACCACGGACGGCCACGCTTCTATGGGTTAATAGCCCTGGCCAGTTTGCTGTTGGAACCGCAGCGTTATAATTGCATCTGAGATGCTGAACTCATCTCTACGACCATTTCCTCTGCAAATAACTCTATTCCCAACACAGCCGCACAGTGCAGAAATCTTGTCCAATATCCAGTGTCATTAACTGAATCATGTTATCTGATGTCCGCAGGCGGAGCGCAGCCCTGGCTATTGTTATGCAGCGCTCAGTGATATTCAGGCACTTTGCAGCTAAATACAAAGTCAGGAGACAGAGCTTTGTTTTTTTTCTTTTTTTTTTCAGGCATTTTCTGCAGCTATTGTTCACTTTGTGGAGGCATAAATAAAACTAATGGCGGCAATAGAAAAAGATCTCACTGATGATGCTGCAAAAGGTATTGATGAGTGCCATCAATTACTACAATACTGCTCCTATATACAAAAATATACCTAGTACTACTATAATACTGCTCCTATGTACAAGAATATAACTAGTACTACTATAATACTGCTCCTATGTACAAGAATATAACTACTATATTACTGCCTCCTATGTACAAGAATATAACTACTATAATACTGCTCCTATGTACACAGAATATAACTACTATAATACTGCTCCTATGTACAAGAATATAACTACTATAATACTGCTACTATGTACAAGAATATAACTACTATAATACTGCTCCTATGTACAAGGATATAACTACTATAATACTGCTCCTATGTACAAGAATATAACTACTATAATACTGCTCCTATGTACAAGAATATAACTACTATAATACTGCTCCTATGTATAAGAATATAACTACTATAATACTGCTCCTATGTACAAGAATATAACTACTATAATACTGCTCCTATGTACAAGGATATAACTACTATAGTACTGCTCCTATGTACAAGAATATAACTACTATAATACTGCTCCTATGTACAAGGATATAACTACTATAATACTGCCTCCTAAGTACAAGAATATAACTACTATAATACTTCTCCTATGTACAAGAATATAACTATTATAATACTGCCTTCTATGTACAAGAATATAACTACGATAATACTGACTCCTATGTACAATAATATAACTATTATAATACTGCTCCTATGTACAAGAATATAACTACTATAATACTGCCTCCTATGTACAAGAATATAACTACTATAATACTGCTCCTATGTACAGGAATATAACTGCTATAATACTGCCTCCTATGTACAAGAATATAACTACTATAATACTGCCTCCTATGTACAAGAATATAACTACTATAATACTGCTCCTATGTACAAGAATATAACTACTATAATACTGCTCCTATGTACAAGAATATAACTACTATAATACTGCCTCCTATGTACAAGAATATATCTACTATAATACTGCTCCTATGTACAAGAATATAACTACTATAATACTGCTCCTATGTACAGGAATATAACTGCTATGTACAAGAATATAACTACTATAATACTGCCTCTTATGTACAAGAATATAACTACTATAATACTGACTCCTATGTACAAGAATATAACTATTATAATACTGCTCCTATGTAAAAGAATATCACTACTATAATACTTCTCCTATGTTCAAGAATATAACTACTATAATACTGCTCCTATGTACAAGAATATAACTACTATAATACTGCCTCCTATGTACAAGAATATAACTACTATAATACTGCCTCCTATGTACAAGAATATAACTACTATAATACTGCCTCCTATGTACAAGAATATAACTACTATAACACTGCTCCTATGTACAGGAATATAACTGCTATGTACAAGAATATAACTGCTATAATACTGCCTCCTATGTACAAGAATATAACTACTATAATACTGCTCCTATGTACAAAGAATATAACTACTATAATACTGCCTCCTATGTACAAGAATATAACTACTATAATACTGCTCCTATGTACAAGAATATAACTACTATAATACTGCTCCTATGTACAAGAATATAACTACTATAATACTGCTCCTATGTACAAGAATATAACTACTATAATGCTGCTCCTATGTACAAGAATATAACTACTATAATACTGCTCCTATGTACAAGAATATAACTACTATAATACTGCTCCTATGTACAAGAATATAACTACTATAATACTGCTCCTATGTACAAGAATATAACTACTATAATACTGCTCCTATGTACAAGAATATAACTACTATAATGCTGCTCCTATGTACAAGAATATAACTACTATAATACTGCTCCTATGTACAAGAATATAACTACTATAATACTGCTCCTATGTACAAGAATATAACTACTATAATACTGCTCCTATGTACAAGAATATAACTACTATAATACTGCTCCTATGTACAAGAATATAACTACTATAATACTGCCTCCTATGTACAAGAATATAACTACTATAATACTGCCTCCTATGTACAAGAATATAACTACTATAATACTGCTCCTATGTACAAGAATATAACTACTATAATACTGCTCCTATGTACAAGAATATAACTACTATAATACTGCTCCTATGTACAAGAATATAACTACTATAATGCTGCTCCTATGTACAAGAATATAACTACTATAATACTGCTCCTATGTACAAGAATATAACTACTATAATACTGCCTCCTATGTACAGGAATATAACTACTATAATACTGCTCCTATATACAAGAATATAACTACTATAATACTGCTCCTATGTACCAGAATATAACTACTATAATACTGCCTCCTATGTACAAGAATATAACTACTATAATACTGCTCCTATGTACAAGAATATAACTACTATAATACTGCTCCTATGTACAAGAATATAACTACTATCCCTTTTCGGTTAGACCCTTGACCACTGATACTCCTTCTGTCTGGCGCAAGTTACGCGACTTCTCCACAGCAGACTTTATCTCTGAGGCAGCGGGTCAACTACCGGATGACCACCCCTTGCGGTCCTTAATAGGCGCTTGCAACTTCTTGGACAGGGCCGAGTGTAGATCGGTGGGCGAGAGCCTAATATCTAGGAATCAACAAGTTGTTACCCACACTTGGTTTGAAAAATTACTGTCCTCACAATCTCCACGTAGGAAACTGATCTCATTGCTATACTTAGCTCTAAACGCTCCTAAGCCTAATGTTAGGCCCCAATACTTGAAAGTGTGGGAGTCAGAACTTAATAAGTCATTTACTGAAACTGACATTCTGCGCATGAACTCACACTCACATGGTTTCTCGCTGTGTGAAAGTGCAAGAACACTCGTATAAAGTCCTGACCCAGTGGTACAGAACTCCCAAACAACTCTTCCTGTGTGGCCTTAGCGCTAATGATAAATGTTGGAGGTGTAAGGAGGCAGAGGGAACGCTTTCACATATATTTTGGTATTGCCCTAAAATACAGCCATATTGGGCTGAGATCTCGAAGGCCATTTACACTATCACCAGCTCTGATATCAAATTGACCCCTGAGTTGGTCCTTCTCTGGCTTCCCTCCACGGCCTTTTCCCCCTCCAAAGGAAACCTGGCCACTCATCTGATTCAGGCCGCAAGGTTACTTATTCCACAAAGGTGGCTCAGTCCTGACCCTCCTACCCTGCTCCATTGGTGGCACAAAGTGGATCAATTATACCGTCTAGAGGAGCTGGCCAGTTGGGAAGCCAGATCACATGCCAAGTTTGAGAGCTTGTGGTCCCCTTGGAAATTATATAGGTCACGAACACCTACTCCTGCCTCTGACGTTGCTGACACCTCGTCACCGACGCCTAGTTAACCTTGTCTGCTAACGCATGCTGCAATCATACACCTAGCCAGCCCTGCATATGTCACCTAGAGACCAAGTCCGGATTTGCATATCCTTTCTGTTCACTAGTTAATTGGTTTGTATTGTTTATGTAACTACCTCAAGCACTATCAGTATTTCAAGGACTGTAACTGCATGGCTCGCTGAGAGAACAATACCACAGCACAGTCTCTTCTATATGGGACTCCTTCCTGGACTGCAGATATGCCATGTCTTCTGTTTTATCGTCCTGACTGCTTTCACTACTTGGGCCTGCGAGCCCTTTATTGCTGCACTGATGTACGTGCATTACTTTCTTTTTGCTCAATAAAAAGATGATTGACAAAGAATATAACTACTATAATACTGCTCCTATGTACAAGAATATAACTACTATAATACTGCTTCTATGTACAAGAATATAACTACTATAATACTGCTTTTATGTACAAGAATATAACTACTATAATACTGCCTCCTATGTACAAGAATATAACTACTATAATACTGCTTTTATGTACAAGAATATAACTACTATAATACTGCTCCTATGTACAGGAATATAACTACTATAATACTGCTCCTATATACAGGAATATAACTACTATAATACTGCCTCCTATGTACAAGAATATAACTACTATAATACTGCCTCCTATGTACAGGAATATAACTACTATAATACTGCTCCTATATACAAGAATATAACTACTGTAATACTGCTCCTATGTACAAGAATATAACTACTATAATACTGCTTCTATGTACAAGAATATAACTACTATAATACTGCTCCTATGTACAAGAATATAACTACTATAATACTGCTCCTATGTACAAGAATATAACTACTATAATACTGCTCCTATGTACAAGAATATAACTACTATAATCAGGGCTGTGGAGTCGGTAGATAAATTGTCCGACTCCGACTCCGACTCCTCAGATTTTGAAACTTCCGACTCCGACTCCGACTCCTCTGTATATAATATGCAAATACGAAGCTGTTCCACCAAGTTTTTCTAATCTCCTCTAGCATAGAGAGGTAGTTGAGCAGAAGCTGCTGCCTTCTCCTTTGTGTGCTGATCTTCTGCTGAAGATAGAGCAGTGGGAGGATCCAGGAAGGGGCAGGGGAAGGGGCATTTATTTTAAAACATGATTTTCCTAGTAGAATCCCATAGTCATGTTTAAAATTTAAGCTAACAATCTGAGTTTACATGTTTTATAGCCTTAGCTGAATGATAGCAGTTTTCAAATGGTTTACAGCTTCAGTCTTGACCTATTGACTATCCATTCCCTTCACTTATACAAGTGTCTCCAGTCCTTAATCAGTTATCAGTGAGAGGCGAGGATAACCATGGGGTCCCTGTAACAGCAGACCACAAGACGATGGAAAGTGTAAGTATTGCCGCTCCTTAAAGGGACACTGACAGGCTGATTTTCCAGCTAAAGATATATATATACTGGTATTCATCAGAGAATTAGGAATAAAACTATACTAATGTTACCCCCAGTTAAGCTGTACTTGTGTTTAAAAAACATTTTTAATCTGTATGCAAATTCACTATCTTTGTGCCCAATGGGGCAGCGTCTCCTGCGGCTTTGTGCCCAGCCGCGCCGAAGTACAGCTTCCCAGCGCTGTTTCCCTCGTTATTATTCACTGCACTGGCCTTTTTTTCAGGCTAGCCGAGCAGCTGAATTCCTGCGCAGGCGCACGTGTAGAGTGCTGGCAGCAGCCTCGTCTGGCTATGCTGAGGCTGTGCCAGCTTTCTCTCTTCCTCCTCGCTACCTAGTCCTGTCTAGTGCTGCCAGTACTCTACATGTGCGCCTGCCCCTTGGGCACAAAGGTAGAGAATTTGCATATGGATTAAAACGTTTTTAAACACAAGTAAACCTCAACTGGGGGTAACAGTCGTCTAGTTGTATTCCTGATCCTCTGATGAATACCAGCAGATATATCAGCCTGTCAGTGTCCCTTTAACTGCATAGTAAAGCATATGAAAAGCTTCTTCACGGTCACTTAACGTCTTTGTTTAGCGGTAACGTGACGCACTGCATGCATTGGCCTTTATTCTTACAGTAGAGAAGTAATTAATTATAACTTTATCTGAATTGGGACATTTAAACTTGCTTTTTTTTTATTCCAATTTTTTTTTATTCCAATTTAAATCTAGTAGGAGTCGGAGTCGGTCCATTTTTTGCCGACTCCGACTCCAGGTACCCAAAATTGCCTCCGACTCCGACTCCTCGACTCCGACTCCGACTCCGACTCCACAGCCCTGACTATAATACTGCTCCTATGTACAAGAATATAACTACTATAATACTGCTCCTATACACAAGAATATAACTACTATAATACTGCTCCTATGTACAAGAATATAACTGCTATAATACTGCTCCTATACACAAGAATATAACTACTATAATACTGCTCCTATGTACAAGAATATAACTGCTATAATACTGCTTCTATGTACAGGAATATAACTACTATAATACTGCCTCCTATGTACAAGAATATAACTGCTATAATACTGCTCCTATGTACAAGAATATAACTACTATAATGCTGCTTTTATGTACAAGAATATAACTGCTATAATACTGCTCCTATGTATAAGAATATAACTACTATAATACTGCTCCTATATATAAGAATATAACTACTATAATACTGCTCCTATGTACAAGAATATAACTACTATAATACTGCTTTTATGTACAAGAATATAACTGCTATAATACTGCTCCTATGTATAAGAATATAACTACTATAATACTGCTCCTATGTACAAGAATATAACTACTATAATACTTCCTCCTATGTACAAGAATATAACTACTATAATACTGCTCCTATGTACAAGAATATAACTACTATAATACTGCTCCTATGTACAGGAATATAACTACTATAATACTGCTCCTATGTACAAGAATATAACTACTATAATACTGCCCCCTATGTACAAGAATATAACTACTATAATACTGCCCCCTATGTACAAGAATATAATGTATGATTAGAGTAGTAGTAGTCAGTAGTAATGTATCGTTAGTTCTCACGGTCTGTATGTTGGTGCCCGGCTTGCTCTCTACACCGGGGTGCGGCAGATATCAGTCTCATATTCTGAACATTCACGTTGAGCTTGGACTCTAATGCGACAACAAAGAAATTAGGAAAAGCGGCCGGGGATGTAAGAAGTGAATCGGGTAGTAGGAAATTCATTTTTATTCTGTTCATTACAGCGGAAAAAATCAAATCACATCTGATTCCCCTGAGCCGGAGAAGCACAAGTGGCGGCTCTTTCATTTGCGTTTTGTAGCTTTACTTTTTGTTTTTTTTAAAGAGTTGATATTAATAAAAAAAAAAAAAGTAAACACAGGAGCCGCCTCTGAGCGATTAATAAAGGAAGGTCAGCGACTCCGAGCTAGCATATAACAAGCAGTGAGGCGGCAGATACACATGTGCCTCATTTGTGAATCACTGGTTAGGCTGAGGGGTCTACCAAAGCATCATACTATCGGGGCGATAACAGGTTCAAAGAGGTGGTCTGATCATGAACGGATATTTACTAATTAAAGGGGATGTCCTCCTCTGAAGGCCATTATAAGTTACATATGCAGTTAGTCTACATAAGATGTTAAGTCTCTGTGTACATACATTACATTACTTATCCTGTACTGATCCTGAGTTACATCCTGTATTATACTCCAGAGCTGCACTCACTATTCTGCTGGTGGAGTCACTGTGTACATACATTACATTACTTATCCTGTACTGATCCTGAGTTACATCCTGTATTATACTCCAGAGCTGCACTCACTATTCTGCTGGAGGAGTCACTGTGTACATACATTACTTATTCTGTACTGATCCTGAGTTACATCCTATATTATACTCCAGAGCTGCACTCACTATTTTGCTGGTGGAGTCACTGTGTACATACATTACATTACTTATCCTGTACTGATCCTGAGTTATATCCTGTATTATACTCCAGAGCTGCACTCACTATTCTGCTGGTGGAGTCATTGTGTACATACATTACATTACTTATCCAGTACTGATCCTGAGTTACATCCTGTATTATACTCCAGAGCTGCACTCACTATTCTGCTGGTGCAGTCACTGTGTACATACATTACTTATCCTGTACTGATCCTGAGTTACATCCTGTATTATACTCCAGAGCTGCACTCACTATTCTGCTGGTGCAGTCACTGTGTACATACATTACTTATCCTGTACTGATCCTGAGTTACATCCTGTATTATACTCCAGAGCTGCACTCACTATTCTGCTGGTGCAGTCACTGTGTACAGACATTACTTATCCTGTACTGATCCTGAGTTACACCCTGTATTATACTCCAGAGCTGCACTCACTATTCTGCTGGTGCAGTCACTGTGTACATACATTACTTATCCTGTACTGATCCCGAGTTACATCCTGTATTATACTCCAGAGCTGCACTCACTATTCTGCTGGTGCAGTCACTGTGTACATACATTACTTATCCTGTACTGATCCTGAGTTACATCCTGTATTATACTCCAGAGCTGCACTCACTATTCTGCTGGTGCAGTCACTGTGTACATACATTACTACTTATCCTGTACTGATCCTGAGTTACATCCTGTATTATACTCCAGAGCTGCACTCACTATTCTGCTGGTGCAGTCACTGTGTACATACATTACTTATCCTGTACTGATCCTGAGTTACACCCTGTATTATACTCCAGAGCTGCACTCACTATTCTGCTGGTGCAGTCACTGTGTACATACATTACTTATCCTGTACTGATCCTGAGTTACATCCTGTATTATACTCCAGAGCTGCACTCACTATTCTGCTGGTGCAGTCACTGTGTACATACATTACATTACTTATCCTGTACTGATCCTGAGTTACATCCTGTATTATACTCCAGAGCTGCACTCACTATTCTGCTGGTGCAGTCACTGTGTACATACATTACTTATCCTGTACTGATCCTGAGTTACATCCTGTATTATACTCCAGAGCTGCACTCACTATTCTGCTCGTGCAGTCACTGTGTACATACATTACTTATCCAGTACTGATCCTGAGTTACTGTCAAGGATGGAGTACAGATAACAGGAATTGATAAGCAACGACAGGCTGACTTGATCCCAAACTAAGGAAAATATAGGAGAGCCCTTTAAATCCCTATGAACTCTCCCTGAACTGCTATGCACATGTATAGGTCCCGGTGGTAGACAAATACATACCCTCGTACCTATAACTGAGTGACACCTGAATACCCTATGTTAGTGAGGGGACCGACCATCAGCAACCTGCACAGAATACGGAGGGAGACAGGGTCACCTTGAATTAAGCCAGCGAACCAAACACAAAATAAATGAAATTGCACCTAACTTCAGAGCAATGGAACTCCAGCTTCCAGCAGCAGACACTTCATCCAGGAAGTTGTATAAACCGCAGAGAGGAGCATTATGGGAGGGAATATAAAGCATGCCAATAAATCAATTATGAAAGGCTCCTGAGGGAGAGAAGGGAAGTGAAACCAAAACAAACATCATACAGCAGACAGGGAGGAACCTCTGACCGACCGTCTCCCAGACCCGGCGGTGACAGTTACATCCTGTACTATACTCCAGAGCTGCACTCACTATTCTGCTCTTACTATCCACAGTCATTAGGCTGATGAGGAGACTTCGAGGATAGTAACCGTATGAGGTAAAGGTCATTTAGCAATGTGTTTGTCATTGCTTATTAGGTGATTAAAATGTATTTTTATAATCCTCTCATCCCTGTATCCCTCTAGGGAGAACTATAACTCCCAGCATGCTCTGACAGCCTTCACGACTTGCTGGGAGTTTTCAATTTTTCCCACAGATTGCATTGTACAAGGAGTCGTCCAGTAGTGTTACCTGGTGGCTCCCGGGGGCTCCTCTTGGTGGCTCCTCTTCACTTGTCTTCTGTGGACCTTCAGTTCTTGTGGTTGACTTCTCCACGGATGCGGACACGTGCTCCGCCGCTCCACGCCTGTAGGCCATCGCAGCCACCGCTCCTCTGAAGTGTACGGAGAATGCAGAAGAGCGGAATTTGTGAACTTGGGTGTTTTATGCATTTTATGTTTGTAGCTGGAATTTTACTGGTGGCCCCTGGTCCTACACTATATATTCCGTTACAGTGTATCAGTGTATGGTCCTACACTATATATTCCGTTACAGTGTATCAGTGTATGGTCCTACACTATATATGCCGTTACAGTGTATCAGCGTATGGTCCTACACTATATATTCCGTTACAGTGTATCAGTGTATGGTCCTACACTATATATTCCGTTACAGTGTATCAGCGTATGGTCCTACACTATATATTCCGTTACAGTGTATCAGTGTATGGTCCTACACTATATATGTCGTTACAGTCTATCAGCGTATGGTCCTACACTATATATTCTGTCACAGTGTATCAGTGTATGGTCCTACACTATATATTCCGTTACAGTGTATCAGTGTATGGTCCTACACTATATATTCTGTCACAGTGTATCAGTGTATGGTCCTACACTATATATTCCGTTACAGTGTATCAGTGTATGGTCCTACACTATATATGCCGTTACAGTGTATCAGCGTATGGTCCTACACTATATATGTCGTTACAGTGTATCAGTGTATGGTCCTACACTATATATTCCGTTACAGTGTATCAGTGTATGGTCCTACACTATATATTCCGTTACAGTGTATCAGTGTATGGTCCTACACTATATATTCTGTTACAGTGTATCAGTGTATGGTCCTACACTATATATTCCGTTACAGTGTATCAGTGTATGGTCCTACACTATATATGCCGTTACAGTGTATCAGCGTATGGTCCTACACTATATATGTCGTTACAGTGTATCAGTGTATGGTCCTACACTATATATTCCGTTACAGTGTATCAGTGTATGGTCCTACACTATATATTCCGTTACAGTGTATCAGCGTATGGTCCTACACTATATATTCCGTTACAGTGTATCAGTGTATGGTCCTACACTATATATTCCGTTACAGTGTATCAGTGTATGGTCCTACACTATATATTCTGTCACAGTGTATCAGTGTATGGTCCTACACTATATATTCCGTTACAGTGTATCAGTGTATGGTCCTACACTATATATTCCGTTACAGTGTATCAGTGTATGGTCCTACACTATATATTCCGTTACAGTGTATCAGTGTATGGTCCTACACTATATATTCTGTCACAGTGTATCAGTGTATGGTCCTACACTATATATTCTGTTACAGTGTATCAGCGTATGGTCCTACACTATATATGTCGTTACAGTGTATCAGTGTATGGTCCTACACTATATATTCTGTTACAGTGTATCAGTGTATGGTCCTACACTATATATTCTGTTACAGTGTATCAGCGTATGGTCCTACACTATATATGCCGTTACAGTGTATCAGTGTATGGTCCTACACTATATATTCTGTTACAGTGTATCAGTGTATGGTCCTTCACTATATATGTCGTTACAGTGTATCAGTGTATGGTCCTACACTATATATGTCGTCACAGTGTATCAGTGTATGGTCCTACACTATATATGTCGTTACAGTGTATCAGTGTATGGTCCTACACTATATATTCTGTTACAGTGTATCAGTGTATGGTCCTACACTATATATGTCGTTACAGTGTATCAGTGTATGGTCCTACACTATATATGTCGTTACAGTGTATCAGTGTATGGTCCTACACTATATATGCCGTTACAGTGTATCAGTGTATGGTCCTACACTATATATGTCGTTACAGTGTATCAGTGTATGGTCCTACACTATATATGTCGTTACAGTGTATCAGTGTATGGTCCTACACTATATATGCCGTTACAGTGTATCAGTGTATGGTCCTACACTATATATGTCGTTACAGTGTATCAGTGTATGGTCCTACACTATATATGCCGTTACAGTGTATCAGTGTATGGTCCTACACTATATATTCTGTCACAGTGTATCAGTGTATGGTCCTACACTATATATTCCGTTACAGTGTATCAGTGTATGGTCCTACACTATATATTCTGTCACAGTGTATCAGTGTATGGTCCTACACTATATATTCTGTCACAGTGTATCAGTGTATGGTCCTACACTATATATTCTGTTACAGTGTATCAGTGTATGGTCCTACACTATATATTCCGTTACAGTGTATCAGCGTATGGTCCTACACTATATATTCCGTTACAGTGTATCAGTGTATGGTCCTACACTATATATTCTGTCACAGTGTATCAGTGTATGGTCCTACACTATATATTCTGTTACAGTGTATCAGTGTATGGTCCTACACTATATATTCCGTTACAGTGTATCAGCGTATGGTCCTACACTATATATTCCGTTACAGTGTATCAGTGTATGGTCCTACACTATATATTCTGTCACAGTGTATCAGTGTATGGTCCTACACTATATATTCTGTTACAGTGTATCAGTGTATGGTCCTACACTATATATTCTGTCACAGTGTATTAGTGTAGGTAAAATGTAGCTGTACCATCACTTTTGTGGGCGTCCAACTTCAGGGAGAGATTGATAAGGGGTCTGTCTCTGCACGGCGGCGCCCCGACCAATTACTGTACTGGGGTTTGTCACACATCTGCAGTAATACTGTGGCCCCTTCCCTGCCTGGATTGATGAGGATCCCGGAGACCCCCAGCGATTATAAAGTGGTGGCTGATAGGCCATCCCTCGACAGCAAGCAGAGATCTTGGTTTGAAACAGAAAGTTTATTAGATATCTGCGGATCATTTCATGACGTGATGAATCAAAACGCCCCCGTACACGGCAGAGTTTGCTCGTCTGGCGCTCACATATATGACTGAGTGCCCCCCTCCCCCCCTCCCCAAATATTCCCTGCAGCGCATTCATTCTCATTATGCACCATGACATTAATGGGACTGAGATGAGTCACGTTGATCCAATCAGTTATACATTCAACGTATCTCACTAGAGCATAAAACATTCCAGAGTGTGTACGCAGGCGTAATGCCCCCCCCCCCCCCTTATCACTAGGATTGTGCAAGCAGCAAAGAGGTTAATGTTTTTTTTTTTTTCTTGCAAAAAGTGTAAATGGTGATCCAGTGGTGCAGGCCCGAGCCATCTGTGTGATCCCCCCTCTGTGCACAGTCACTGCAGGGGAACATGTGGAGGGGCTGCGTGCTCCAGCCTGGCTTCAGTGCGGAGTGTGGGCTCTGCTTGCAGCGCAGGCAGCCAGGCGATGCTCAGCGCCGTCTCTTCTGTATTCCAGCTGCACATCATCATTCCGCCTTTGCTCCGGCTCCCGGTCACTGCCATGCCAAGCTGGTGGAGGAATCTGATGCTTTGTCTGCGCAGAATAGAGGATGCAGGTACATTGCTTACTACAGAGGGCTGCTGAGGCATGGGAAACCCGCTGCGCTGGAGTAGAAGGTGTGTACTGGGAGCTGAGACATGGCACACGCCAGGCACACGGCACCGGGAGCCCATTCCTCAGCCCCCCCTGCAGCATTTAACCATTGCCAGGGGGCTTTGGCATTGGGGCTGATATATCAATCTTGCTACAAATGGTGCAATTAACACGCAGCAGCGGAGCTCTGCATCGTATTTGGGAAAGGAATGGACCATGTTTTTCAGGTATTTTTTTTTTGAATGGGAGGGGCTGAGTGGTCGCAGTATTCTGACATATGTGTCACCTTATGGTGATGGTGAAGATTGCGCCAAATCTTGTAAAAGTGGCAAATATGTTGTCATAGCGCTCACCATTTTACAAGAAGATACGTAAGAGATTGTATTGATTGATGACCCCCAGTGTGATAGGGTGGTACAGAAGACATGGCGGACGTGCGGTTTTAAACGGTCGGCTTTGTCTGAGTTGATAACATCTGGATTTGTTTGGAGGTTTGTGATCGGGATCTTCTCAGCTCTTGGAGGAAAATGTGTGAATGGGATTTCAAGGTTGGGTTCAATATCGTAGCGTGATATGGAAACAGCAATCGTAATCAATCGTGTGTCATACTGACTGCAACTAACCCCACACCTGTAACCTCCACCGCATCCTATCTCACTGAATGATTTGTAGCCTGGTGAATAGTTGCATATCTTACCGTTCCACCAGCAGAATAGTGAGTGCAGCTCTGGAGTATAATACAGGATGTAACTCAGGATCAGTGCAGGATAAGTAATGTATGTACACAGTAACTCCACCAGCAGAATAGTGAGTGCAGCTCTGGAGTATAGTACAGGATGTAACTCAGGATCAGTACAGGATAAGTAATGTATGTACACAGTGACTGCACCAGCAGAATAGTGAGTGCAGCTCTGGAGTATAATACAGGATGTAACTCAGGATCAGTACAGGATAAGTAATGTATGTACACAGTGACTGCACCAGCAGAATAGTGAGTGCAGCTCTGGAGTATAATACAGGATGTAACTCAGGATCAGTACAGGATAAGTAATGTATGTACACAGTGACTCCACCAGCAGAATAGTGAGTGCAGCTCTGGAGTATAATACAGGATGTAACTCAGGATCAGTACAGGATAAGTAATGTATGTACACAGTGACTGCACCAGCAGAATAGTGAGTGCAGCTCTGGAGTATAATACAGGATGTAACTCAGGATCAGTACAGGATAAGTAATGTATGTACACAGTGACTGCACCAGCAGAATAGTGAGTGCAGCTCTGGAGTATAATACAGGATGTAACCCAGGATCAATACAGGATAAGTAATGTATGTACACAGTGACTGCACCAGCAGAATAGTGAGTGCAGCTCTGGAGTATAATACAGGATGTAACCCAGGATCAATACAGGATAAGTAATGTATGTACACAGTGACTGCACCAGCAGAATAGTGAGTGCAGCTCTGGAGTATAAAACAGGATGTTACTCAGGATCAGTACAGGATAAGTAATGTATGTACACAGTGACTGCACCAGCAGAATAGTGAGTGCAGCTCTGGAGTATAATACAGGATGTAACTCAGGATCAGTACAGGATAAGTAATGTATGTACACAGTGACTGCACCAGCAGAATAGTGAGTGCAGCTCTGGAGTATAATACAGGATGTAACTCAGGATCAGTACAGGATAAGTAATGTATGTACACAGTGACTGCACCAGCAGAATAGTGAGTGCAGCTCTGGAGTATAGTACAGGATGTAACTCAGGATCAGTACAGGATAAGTAATGTATGTACACAGTGACTGCACCAGCAGAATAGTGAGTGCAGCTCTGGAGTATAGTACAGGATGTAACTCAGGATCAGTACAGGATAAGTAATGTATGTACACAGTGACAGCACCAGCAGAATAGTGAGTGCAGCTCTGGAGTATAATACAGGATGTAACTCAGGATCAGTACAGGATAAGTAATGTATGTACACAGTGACTGCACCAGCAGAATAGTGAGTGCAGCTCTGGAGTATAATGCTGGGTGTAACTCAGGAGCAGGTAAGAACAAGAATATTATCACAAGACAGGTCTATGTCTGAGACAAAATTTCGGTTAGCCTTTATGGCTCATGTGTGTCGGCAGCAGGGTTGCCATATGCGGACGCAGCACCCATTCACTTAAATGGGGTCCGCGATCTGCATCCTTCGGTCCCCACCGCAAAAAAGTAGTGCATGCACTGCTTTTTTTGGCGGTGCCGAGGCACAGACAGAAAACGCACAGAATCATTCCGTAGTGCCTCCGTAGGGTTCCGTGCCTCCGTTCCGCACCGCACCTTCCCAATTGCGGACCTGTTCAAGTTTTGCACAAACGGCTGGTGCTCCTAGATTGCGGACCTGCTGTTTGGCGTCCGCAATATGGGCACCCGCCGACAACAGTCGTATGCATAAGCCCTTATTGAAAGGAGCCAGAGTGAGGAGGTTGTGCTTGTAAGCAGCAGTGAGCGCTCTATTCCACAGCGCAGTCGGAGCGAACACTAACAGGATCATTTCTAGAGTCATTTTCTGCAGTTGACAGAATAATCGTCCTATCCCCAATCGTCTCCGCGCGAAAATCCGGACTACTGTAAAACAAAGCAATCCACCCAGGCCGACTTATCAAAGGCTCCTCTTCTGCACGCCTTGTGATGCCGCATTTACTGCGCCCGGAGGAGTGCTCTTTGATAACTCGGCTCTTAGCGGCATCGGGGGAGTAGAAAAAGTGAGAAAATGGATTGGAGAAGAGGCATCGAGACATCGGCGATGGGAGGCATCAGAGCAGCAATGGCTGTCAGCATCACAGATGAAGACTTCATGTGGCATGTGATCCCATGCTGATTTTCTGTACAATCGCCTAAGTAGCAATCTCCTAATCACTGCAGTTTCCCTTTAAATCAGTCTGCGGGTGGCAGGTTACCACCTCTGGCAGCCTGTATTCTGTCAGTGACGATTCTGTAAAACAGTCGGATTGAATATTTATTTTTATGTTGCTTTACGTGTCTTGTACGGATTACGATTTGCATCGTATTGTAGACTCTGGTCGCATCCGGAGCTGCATTCAAAATTCAGCTGCTTTTCTGTCCGCTACAGGAGCTGACAACAGCCTGACTACCGGTTGAGTGTTAAAGGGGTCCTCTCACTTCAGCAAATGGCATTTATCATATACAGAAAATTAATACAAGGCGCTTACTAATGTATTGTGATTCTCCATATTGCTCCCTTTGCTGGCCGCATTCATTTTTCCATCACATTATATAAGGCTCGTTTCCATGGTTACGACCACCCTGCAATCCATCAGCGGTGGTCGTGCTTGCACACTATAGCTAAAAGCACTGGCCTATGTGCGCTCCCGCTGTCTCGGCCACCAGGGAGGCCGGCACTTATTCCTATAAGGTTCAAGCACGACCACCACTGATGGATTACAGGGTGGTCGTAACCATGGACAGGGATCACAAGTCTCCCGGACGTTCAGGGAGTCTCCCGCTTTTAGATAGTGGCTTCCTGACGCCCGCATGAGAAAGAATATATCCCGGAAAGCAGTGGGAATGACGTTCCTGCACTTTTTTTTACAGCAGGAACGCCGTTCCCGTTCAGGGCAAAAGGACCAGGAAGCAGTGAAGGCTTTGTACTCACCACTTCCTGGTCCCCGGCTGTCGGCTCTGCAACCCGCGCACAGGAGTGAGTCGCTCTGTGACGTCATGTTGTGCGCAGCCTTCACAGCACAGCCGACAGCAGCAGGAGAGGGTAAGTGTTTTTTTTTATTTTATGGACTGGTGAGAGGCACTGAGGGCTGACGGAGAGGCACTGGGGGCTGATGGAGAGGCACTGGGGGCTGACGGAGAGGCACTGGGGGCTGACGGAGAGGCACTGGGGGCTGACGGAGAGGCACTGGGGGCTGACGGAGAGGCACTGGGGGCTGACGGAGAGGCACTGGGGGCTAATGGAGAGGCACTGGGGGCTAATGGAGAGGCACTGGGGGCTAATGGAGAGGCACTAGGGGGCTGATGGAGAGGCACTGGGGGGCTGATGAGAGGCACTGGGGGCTAATGGAGAGGCACTAGGGGGCTGATGGAGAGGCACTGGGGGCTGATGAGAGGCACTGGGGGCTGATGAGAGGCACTGGGGGCTGATGAGAGGCACTGGGGGGCTGATGAGAGGCACTGGGGGCAGATGAGAGGCACTGGGGGCTGATGGAGAGGCACTGGGGGGCTGATGAGAGGCACTGGGGGGCTGATGAGAGGCACTGGGGGGCTGATGAGAGGCACTGGGAGGCTGATGAGAGGCACTGGGGGGCTGATGAGAGGCACTGGGGGGCTGATGAGAGGCACTGGGGGGCTGATGAGAGGCACTGGGAGGCTGATGAGAGGCACTGGGGGGCTGATGAATGTAATAAAAAGTTAACCTCCTTGAAATGAGTTTTCGCAGGTTGGGATGTCTGCATGGAAACGCGCCGTGTATAATGCGATGGGAAAATGAATCCAGCCAGCAAAGGAGGCAACATGGAGAATCACAATACATTAGTAAGTGGCTTGTATTAACTTTCTCTACAGGATAAATGCCATTTGATAAACCGAGAGGAGCACCTAATAAAAATGCATTCGGCTTTGCAGCGCCTTGTGGGAGAAGCTGCAGGAACTTTCTTGCCTCTTAGTTCAGTGTCCGTAGTGGGCGTGCTCCTCTGCGGTGCATTGTGGGGGATGTGACGTATGTGTCGGACACTATACACCAGTGCAGAGAGAATACATCTACCATGCGGTGTCGAGTACAGTGAGTGCATTTTAGACTATCTAAAAAGCTGTCGGCACAGTGCAGCCAGCAGAATTGTGAATGCTGCTCTGGCTGTGACCTGTGTATAAAATATATTTCTGTGTTGAGAAGTGGATTGAGATCCTTCTGATCTGCTGATCGTCGCTGAGACGGACCCAAAGACTGACACGTGAGAGCGTTGTCAGCGGCGTCCTGCGTTTCGGCCCCTCGTCAGCCGCGCTTGTTTCTGCAGCACATATTAGATTGGATCTGTCACCCGACGCTTGCTTCTTATCTCTCATTCTCCAGACTGTGACACGGAGCGCACGTTTCTGATTTATTAATTTACTGAAATCTCGGCAGTGTCATCCGGCCTTTTAATGAGCCGAACAAGCAAGCAAATTGCCTTTAATCTGAAGTAAACTGATTGCCTTAACCGTTTCATCCCCGGGTGACGGCGCCGTCTCTGGATTGCGGTTTACAGCACTGAGTATTACAGCAGATATTGAGCTCGAGGGGCTTATTTCTGGATGTATCTAAATCCTAATGATCATTTTTTTGGGGGGGATTTATGTGATCGTCAACCTCCCACCTCACCGGTGACCCCTGATGGGTCAATTATAATAAATACTTGTATTGTTAATGACATAATATCAAATCTTTTCTTAGAACTAGTGCTGCTCCTCTGTTATTCCTCCTGGAAATGTATAAATAACTAGACAACTGGGCGTGTCCCTAGACAGTCTGACACTGTCCATTCAGTACTGCCAGCGCCAGACTTTGCAGGGACGCACCCATTTGACCAGAGGAATGGTGACCCCCTGCTGTTATTTTCCTTGCTTGTGTCCGCATCTGAGTCGCATTTTTTTTTTTTGTGGCTCAGATGCGGACCCGTTCACTTCAATGATGCGGACAGCACACTGAGTTGCTCCTTTTCGTGGGGCCACAAAAAAATAGAACGTGTCCTATTTTTGTCCGTTTTGTGGACAAGAATAGGCATTTGTATTACGGGTGACCCTTCCGCACAAGGGCAGCATCCGTGTTTTGCAGATCCGCAATTTACAAAACATGGCGCGGACGTGTATGGGCCCTTACAAATAGCTAGGAGGAAGAACAGAATTTAATGATAATAGTGTCAACCAAGGACAGGTCTCCGTTTGTTTGTCTCGTGCGATTTCTGGGTTTAACCTTTGTGCACAGAAAGCTCGCGGTTCTTTCAGCGCCCCCAGAGCCGTCCCGTGGCAGTGCCTGTTAGGGCAAGTCCATGTACATCTAGATTATTAGACATCATTACATAGGAATAAGCATCACATGATTGTAAAAATATAAATATGTTTGCAGCTGTTCCTCCCACCTACCCCATGTACACGCATGCTCGGTTTGGCCAGGCATGCATGTGTCGTCAATAAGAAGAGGGGAGTAAGCTGCTTGCAGACACCTCCGGCCGCCGTGTCTTATCTCCTATGGTGTTGAAATTCAACATGTCCAATCCTTTTCCCCTTGACACCATATGTTGGGGGGATAGTTGGGAGACCCCCATATGTATAAGATAGTTGGCCTATCCCACATCGGGGTCTTACATGATCCACAGTGATTACTATGATCAGGCTCCGGGCACACAGCGTTCAAGCCTTTCTGATGAGGTATACCATCAATAGAAGGCCTCGAGGCGTCACTGTATCGGCATATGTCAACCATTCACAAAATCGGAACAGGCATATATTGCACGTTTTTGGGGTGGTCCTCAGTATAAAGTTGTAAAATATTAGGCGGCTCACCGTACAAACGTGATAACTGCAAAGCCCCTTGTACCTGCGAGGCAAAAAATACAATGAATGTAATAAATATATAGGCTCTCAAGGTGTAAATAATACCGCAAATGGGAAATTAAAAAAAGCATACAATCTACATCAAACATAATCTACCAAGATAAAGATACCAACTTGATGCCCTGACACACTGTAACGAAAGGTCCTTCTAATGCCCGACATAAGATTAGTCCTCAGCGTTGCATTTGTAATAATGAAGAAAGTAGTTGATACAATCTGAGCATTAGGGCTCATGCACACGGCCGTAGGTGGTCCGTTCCGTGCATTGGCAACCTCCGTACGGCCGCCGGGATGAATCCAGACCCATTCAACTCAGTCTGCATTCGTCCGTTCCGCAAAAAGGTAGGACACGTTCCATCTTTTTGCGGAACGGAACCCCAAGGAAGCACTCCGTAGTGTTTCCGTTCCGGATCCCCATTGAAGTGAATGCGGAATGCACACGGAACGGTGCCCATGTATTGCGGATCCGCAAATGCGGTCCACAATACGGCAACGGGCAGCGCACGTTCGTGTGCATGGGCCCTTAAATGTATCAACATAGTTCTTTACTATACCGCAATATGTCATAAATATTATTGAGAATACAGCGCTGTGGACTAATCCTATATCGGGCGTTAGCTGGACCTGAGCTTTCGTTACAGTGTGTCGGGGCATCTAGTTGATATTTTATCATCTATAAATTATTTTTTCATTTCTCATTTGTGGTATTTTATACCTTGAGAAACTACATATTTATTACATTATATTAAAGTTAGGCTGACGTGTACCGCGCTGACGGAAGCCAAAAGAGCACACGTTATATGAGTGGAGTGAATGGCGCCCTATAGATACGTGTGAGCTTACAGCCGGGAGCTTTTATACTCCAGACACAGGGCTGAAGAACAGAGCGCTCAGGGCTTTAGATAACTCTGAATAGAAGACGTCTCACAAACTTGTATTTCCAAGTAGTAATTTCAATGTAAACTGCTCAGCCACCATGACTAATCCGGCAGGTGCCTCTACCCAGATCTCCCACTAGAGGGCAGCAGAACACCACGTCAGAGTTTACAGAAGCTCCTCATCGCCAAAAAGCGTATAGAACCGTCAGTAGTGAGGCAAAATATTGGCGTCTCCTGACATGCATGTAGATGAAGCGCCGTGAAGCCATATTGTTCTGCTTTCCGAGATCTTACTTTATAATCTACATAGATTCTAAAATACGTTATGTGAAAACAGAGCTTCAAGTCTACAGAAAATGACGATTAATCTGCTAGTAGCGCCGTAGATTAGATATTAGAAGCATCAGTGCGCAGAAACATCAGCCATTGGTCATTGTCTCGTGCAAATTTCAAGATCTGTGCTTGCTGTCAGTGACTAGAAACTTCTTGTTTTCATCTAGAGACTGGAAAAAAAAGAGGTTTCAGACCCAAGGGTCCGCTCACACGTGTCAGATCTGCCACGGATTTAGTTGCGGATTCTGCATCGAAATCTGTCAGTCCGGACCCCCTTCATGTGAATGGGCTTTCCACAATCCCGCTCGGTGCAGATTTTTATCACACTGTGGGGAAAAAAGAATCTCCCGCTGAAATAAGGTGCGTGCTACGTGCATGGAAAAGCCGCTGCTTGTGCAGATGTGCTGCAGATCTGCATCCGAAATCTCTGCAGCAGCAATCTCTATCTCTCTCTGTGATGACTGTAGTCTTGGTCTGCGTTCGGTCGTGTGTATGAGGCCTTTATGATAGTTTGTTACAATGTATCAGAGCAGATAAAATGTACCAGTCTGGAGTCTAGGCAGTTTGGCACACAGAGGATTGTGTAGCCTGAATACATTGTAACAAACCCGCTCTCAACAAAACCTCCCTGAGAGGTTGGAAAAGAAGCAGACTAGCGCATGATAGGGGTAGTAGTGTCCTAAACAGCATCACTAGGGGCCCGGTGTAATTTTTGCTATGTAGCCCCCACCTCTCTATGTACCACCCAGGCCCATTATGTAACCGTGTCCATTCTGGCCCTGACAATCTGTTAGACAGAGTTCAGTCCAACTGTCGGGTTGTCACCTTGCCTGACACAGGCCTCATAATAGATATCTTCTTAATGCATGGGGTGTCATCAATATTTCTTTAACCACTCGGTGTCCTGGGCGGCCTCATTGATACCTGTCTCACGGGGAGATCTTTTCTTTCCTTCCAGAAGCTTTTCTATTCAGATCAATGGCGCTTTGTCCAGTTTTCGTGCTGTAATCAAAAGGCGCGATTGCGAGTGACGGAACGAGAAGCATCGATTATTGATTCCGGCAGCACTCGCTCGCCGCTTCACATCCCCATTCATCTGTGGTGTAATTGGCTTTTCCTTCTGCTTCTGGAGACATTTTATCGGAATGTCATTTTCTTTTTTTGTGGTTTTATGGCAGCGTTATGTGTATAAATGACAGTCGGAGAGTCTTACGCGCGGCAGCGTGCTGGATGATCGCGTCTTTGAAGGAAGATCATTTACAAGACATAAGTCTTCAGCCCCTTTACTCCGGACATAAGTCTTCAGCCCCTTTACTCGGGACATAAGTCTTCAGCCCCTTTACTCCGGACATAAGTCTTCAGCCCCTTTACTCCGGACATAAGTCTCCAGCCCCTTTACTCCGGACATAAGTCTCCAGCCCCTTTACTCCGGACATAAGTCTTCAGCCCCTTTACTCAGGACATAAGTCTTCAGCCCCTTTACCCGGGACATAAGTCTTCAGCCCCTTTACTCGGGACATAAGTCTTCAGCCCCTTTACTCGGGACATAAGTCTTCAGCCCCTTTACTCGGGACATAAGTCTTCAGCCCCTTTACTCAGGACATAAGTCTTCAGCCCCTTTACTCAGGACATAAGTCTTCAGCCCCTTTACTCAGGACATAAGTCTTCAGCTCCTTTACTCCGGACATAAGTCTTCAGCCCCTTTACGCGGGACCTAAGTCTTCAGCCCCTTTACTCCGGACATAAGTCTTCAGCCCCTTTACTCCGGACATAAGTCTTCAGCCCCTTTACTCGGGACATAAGTCTTCAGCCCCTTTACTCCGGACATAAGTCTTCAGCCCCTTTACTCCGGACATAAGTCTTCAGCCCCTTTACTCGGGACCTATTTGAAGTCCCTTTGGCAGTGATTCCAGTCTTTTTGGAGATGATGCCACAAGGTTTTCACACCTGGATTTGGGGATTTTCTGCCGTTCTCCTCTCCAGCTCTGTAAGGTTGGATGGGCCGTCGGTGGACAGCCATTTTCAGGTCTCTCCAGCGAAGTTCCGTTGGGTTTAGGGCTCTGGCTGTGGCCCCTCAAGGACATTCACAGAGTTGTCCCTCAGCCGCTCCTGTGTTTTCTTGGCTGCCCCCACCATGCTTCACTGTAGGGATGGTATTGGGCAGGTGATGAGCGGCGCCTGGTCTCCTCCAGACATGATGCTGCCTCCACCATGCTTCACTGTAGGGATGGTATTGGGCAGGTGATGAGCGGCGCCTGGTCTCCTCCAGACATGATGCTGCCACCACCATGCTTCACTGTAGGGATGGTATTGGGCAGGTGATGAGCGGCGCCTGGTGTCCTCCAGACATGACGCTGCAACCACCATGCTTCACTGTAGGGATGGTATTGGTCAGGTGATGAGCGGTACCTGGTCTCCTCCAGACATGATGTTGCCCCCACCATGCTTCACTGTAGGGATGGTATTGGGCAGGTGATGAGCGGCGCCTGGTCTCCTCCAGACATGATGCTGCCCCACCATGCTTCACTGTAGTGATGGTATTGGGCAGGAGATGAGCGGCGCCTGGTCTCCCCCAGACATGAAGCTGCCCCCACCATGCTTCACTGTAGGGATGGTATTGGGCAGGTGATGAGCGGCGCCTGGTCTCCTCCAGACATGATGCTGCCACCACCATGCTTCACTGTAGGGATGGTATTGGGCAGGTGATGAGCGGCGCCTGGTCTCCTCCAGACATGATGCTGCCCCACCATGCTTCACTGTAGGGATGGTATTGGGCAGGTGATGAGTGGCGCCTGGTCTCCTCCAGACATGATGCTGCCACCACCATGCTTCACTGTAGGGATGGTATTGGGCAGGTGATGACGCGCGCCTGGTCTCCTCCAGACATGATGCTGCCACCACCATGCTTCACTGTAGGGATGGTATTGGGCAGGTGATGAGCGGCGCCTGGTCTCCTCCAGACATGATGCTGCCCCCACCATGCTTCACTGTAGGGATGGTATTGGGCAGGTGATGAGCGGCGCCTGGTCTCCTCCAGACATGATGCTGCCACCACCATGCTTCACTGTAGGGATGGTATTGGGCAGGTGATGAGCGGCGCCTGGTCTCCTCCAGACATGATGCTGCCACCACCATGCTTCACTGTAGGGATGGTATTGGGCAGGTGATGAGCGGCGCCTGGTCTCCTCCAGACATGATGCTGCCCCACCATGCTTCACTGTAGGGATGGTATTGGGCAGGTGATGAGCGGCGCCTGGTCTCCTCCAGACATGATGCTGCCACCACCATGCTTCACTGTAGGGATGGTATTGGGCAGGTGATGAGCGGCGCCTGGTCTCCTCCAGACATGATGCTGCCCCCACCATGCTTCACTGTAGGGATGGTATTGGGCAGGTGATGAGCGGCGCCTGGTCTCCTCCAGACATGATGCTGCCCCCACCATGCTTCACTGTAGGGATGGTATTGGACAGGTGATGAGCGGCGCCTGGTCTCCTCCAGACATGATGCTGCCCCCACCATGCTTCACTGTAGGGATGGTATTGGGCAGGTGATGAGCGGCGCCTGGTCTCCTCCAGACATGATGCTGCCCCCACCATGCTTCACTGTAGGGATGGTATTGGGCAGGAGATGAGCGGCGCCTGGTCTCCCCCAGACATGATGCTGCCTCCACCATGCTTCACTGTAGGGATGGTATCAGACAGGAGATGAGCGGCGCCTGGTCTCCTCCAGACATGATGCTGCCCCCACCATGCTTCACTGTAGGGATGGTATTGGGCAGGTGATGAGCGGCGCCTGGTCTCCTCCAGACATGATGCTGCCACCACCATGCTTCACTGTAGGGATGGTATTGGGCAGGTGATGAGCGGCGCCTGGTCTCCTCCAGACATGATGCTGCCCCCACCATGCTTCACTGTAGGGATGGTATTGGGCAGGTGATAAGCGGCGCCTGGTCTCCACCAGACATGATGCTTAGAATAGAGGCCAGAAGGTCTCATCAGAGCAGAGAATCTCTTTTCTCACAGGCTTTAGGCGGATTTCATGTGTATTTTACTGAGGAAATGAGGAAAGGCTTCTTTCCGGCCGCTCTCCCATAAAGCCCAGACTGGTGGAGGCTGCAGTGATGGTCGACCTTCTGGAAGTTTCTCTGCACATAGGATTTCAGCCAGAGTGACCATTGGCTTCTTACCAAGGCCCTTCTCCCCCGATTACTTAGTTTGGGGGGCGGCCAGCTGTAGGAAGCGTCCTGGTTGTTCTTTCTTCCATGTAACAATTATGGAGACCACTTTGCTCCTGTGAACTTTCAGAGCAGCAGACATTTATCGTCCCTTCTCCAGATCTGAGCCTCCACACAATCCTGTCTCTGGGCTCTACAGGCAGTTCTCTCCTCCTCATGGCTTGGTTCTTGCTCTGATACATTGTTACCTGTGAGATCTTATATAGACAGGGCTGTGTCCTTCCAAATCACATCCAATCACCTGAATTTACCGCAGATGACTCCAGTCAAGGTGGAGAAACATCTCAAATATGATCCAGAGAAATGGGAGACCCCAGAGCTCAGTGTCAAGGGGGTCTGAATAATTATGTCCAGGACAAGATTTCTGATATTCTGTTCTTACTTTCTCCTTATGGGGGACTGAGTGCAGATTGATGGGGAAACTGGATTTTTTTAAAATTTTAGCACAAGGAGCAACATAACAAGATATGAAAAAAGGAAAGGGTCTGAAGACTTTCCGAATGCCCCGTACGTGGAAGCTGCCTATCTCCTACAGGAATAAAGCACTGGGCATGTTGAATCCCAGCATGTCCAATCATTTCCTCCCCCTTCCGGCAGACATGAGGGGAGCTTTGTGCAGGGTACATTTTGGGGGGGGGATTTGCTACAGTCGTGGAAGCCGGTCAGAAGGACCGACGTATGTCCCAGGGGTAATCAAGGGCCCATCTTGCATACTAAAGTGGGCAATAGGGTCAATTGTGCCCAGCGGCATGATCTGTAGGCGTTCGCATGGCGTTACGTATCTTCTACGAGTGGTTTTAAAGCCGCAGCTTCTACCGTGTTTTCACCATCTGGAGTTCTGTAGTCCTTAAAGTTTATGTCCTTGACATTCTGGGACATCAGTCTCTATACAAAAAGACTCCTAGGGGTGCACTTACCTCTTAAAGGAGCCCTTCATACCCACACATCATGAGCAAGACTGTCTATAACAGGGGTAGGCAACCTCCGGCACGCCAGCTGTTGAGAAACTACAACTCCCAGCATGCATAATTGCCCTGCTCTTCTCAGAAGTTCCAACTTTTGATGGATGGAATTGCAGCCAGCCGTTCAGTTTTGTTAGAACGGTGCACAGATGCAGGACCCGCTCAGGGGGAAGCTTTCCTTTAAAGAGGCTCTGTCATCCGGATCAGCGCTACCTTAGCGGGCATATAGCCTTGTAGGGAGAAAAGTAAACTTTTAAAAATATGCAAATGAAGTATTTGAGCCCCAGTAGACGGGCTTATGTGGTTCGAGCACCGCCCCTGGTGCTCCATAATGACGCCCCTCTGCTGTAATTCATGCCCTCTGCTTTTAGATTGACAGCACTAGACCCTTTGGTCTAGCGCTGCGATCCCGCTCCTGCGCACCCATGTCCTGACGGCGCGAGCGCACTATGCATCTGCACAAGTCGGGAATGAAGCCAAAGATGTGCGCACGCTCAGTTTTGGGCGCACATGCACAGGCATGGGATCTCAACTCTAGACCAGAGGATCTAGCACTGTCAAGGCAGGGGCTTGAACTACAGCAGAGGGGCGTCATTATGGAGCACCAGGGGTGGTGCTCAAACCACATAAGCCTACCTCCTGGTGCTCGAATACTTAATTTGCATATTTTTTTAAGTTTATTTTTCTCCACCACGGGACCACCGGCAGCAGACAGAAAGGTGTAGTTTCTGTCAGCGTCATCCATATGCTTAGTAGGGTAGCGTTGATCCTGGTGACAGAGCTGATTTAAAAGGATCTCTCCTCTTTCGTCACATGTTTACCCTGGTAAATACTTATATTCCCCAACAGTAACAATCCTGAAGCATCTTTACTTAGAAATCCACATTATGCCAGACCTCTGTTATTCCTACTGGGAATCTAAAATATATTGACAACCAGGTGTCTGATACTGTGAGCACTGATCGGACACTTTCAGATTGTGTAGGGACACTCTGGTAACACCCGGGTGTAATGGCTCCGCCGGTACATCACGGGACTTGCCCTCTGACTACCCAAATCCTGTAGCCTCTGCCTTGCGGACCGGGAGTCAGGCTCTCTGTGCAATCCTACAAGACTCACCCTGAGCGTAGACCTGCATAGAGCTGTGGTCCATACAACACTATAGAGGGATCCAGGGAGTCACACAATGTAACGGGGGGCAAATAATTTGGCAATAAAAAGACAAGTAAATTACCGGAGTGCTTCTTTAAGTCTTAGATTGATGCAGGTATATCCGCTTGGATTGCCATCGATCGCTGGGCCTTAGGGAATAGTGATCAAGCATGTCCGCTGCCAGTCCATACCCCTCGTGTACATGCTGGCGGGAAGGTATAGGCCCGCAGTGATGGCTAACCTCCAGCACTCCAGCTGTGGTGAAACTACGACTCCCAGCATGCTCCATGTGGAATTTCTGATATTCTGTTCTTACTTTCTCCTTATGGGGGACTGAGTGCAGATTGATGGGGAAACTGGATTTTTTTAAAATTTTAGCACAAGGACCAACATAACAAGATATGAAAAAAAAGGAAAGGGTCTGAAGACTTTCCGAATGCCCCGTACGTGGAAGCTGCCTATCTCCTACAGGAATAAAGCACTGGGCATGTTGAATCCCAGCATGTCCAATCATTTCCCCCCCTTCCGGCAGACATGAGGGGAGCTTTGCGCAGGGTACATTTGGGGGGGGGGGGGGGTTGTGATTTTTTTAACCTGCTACAGTCGTGGAAGCTGGTCAGAAGGACCGACGTATGTCCCAGGGGTTATCGAGGGCCCATCTTGCATACTAAAGTGGGCAAATGTGCCCAGCGGCATGATCTGTAGGCGTTCGCGTGGCGTTACGTATCTTCTAAGAGTGGTTTAATAGTCGCAGCTTCTACCGTGTTTTCACCATCTGGAGTTCTGTAGTCCTTAAAGTTTATGTCCTTGACATTCTGGGACATCAGTCTCTATACAAAAAGACTCCTAGGGGTGCACTTACCTCTTAAAGGAGCCCTTCATACCCACACATCATGAACAAGACTGTCTATAACAGGGGTAGGCAACCTCCGGCACGCCAGCTGTTGAGAAACTACAACTCCCAGCATGCATAATTGCTCTGCTCTTCTCAGAAGTTCCAACTTTTGATGGATGGAATTGCAGCCAGCCGTTCAGTTTTGTTAGAACGGTGCACAGATGCAGGACCCGCTCAGGGGGAAGGTTTCCTTTAAAGAGGCTCTGTCATCCGGATCAGCGCTACCTTAGCGGGCATATAGCCTTGTAGGGAGAAAAGTAAACTTTTAAAAATATGCAAATGAAGTATTTGAGCCCCAGTAGACGGGCTTATGTGGTTCGAGCACCGCCCTGGTGCTCCATAATGACGCCCCTCTGCTGTAATTCATGCCCTCTGCTTTTAGATTGACAGCACTAGACCCTTTGGTCTAGCGCTGCGATCCCGCTCCTGCGCACCCATGTCCTGACGGCGCGAGCGCACTATGCATCTGCACAAGTCGGGAATGAAGCCAAAGATGTGCGCACGCTCAGTTTTGGGCGCACATGCACAGGCATGGGATCTCAACTCTAGACCAGAGGATCTAGCACTGTCAAGGCAGGGGGCTTGAACTACAGCAGAGGGGCGTCATTATGGAGCACCAGGGGTGGTGCTCAAACCACATAAGCCTACCTCCTGGTGCTCGAATACTTAATTTGCATATTTTTTTACGTTTATTTTTCTCCACCACGGGACCACCGGCAGCAGACAGAAAGGTGTAGTTTCTGTCAGCGTCATCCATATGCTTAGTAGGGTAGCGTTGATCCTGGTGACAGAGCTGATTTAAAAGGATCTCTCCTCTTTCGTCACATGTTTACCCTGGTAAATACTTATATTCCCCAACAGTAACAATCCTGAAGCATCTTTACTTAGAAATCCACATTATGCCAGACCTCTGTTATTCCTACTGGGAATTTAAAATATATTGACAATCAGGTGTCTGATACTGTGAGCACTGATCGGACACTTTCAGATTGTGTAGGGACACTCTGGTAACACCCGGGTGTAATGGCTCCGCCGGTACATCACGGGACTGGCCCTCTGACTACCCAAATCCTGTAGCCTCTGCCTTGCGGACCGGAAGTCAGGCTCTCTGTGCAATCCTACAAGACTCACCCTGAGCGTAGACCTGCATAGAGCTGTGGTCCATACACCACTATAGAAGGATCCAGGGAGTCACACAATGTAACGGGGGGCAAATAATTTGGCAATAAAAAGACAAGTAAATTACCGGAGTGCTTCTTTAAGTCTTAGATTGATGCAGGTATATCCGCTTGGATTGCCATCGATCGCTGGGCCTTAGGGAATAGTGATCAAGCATGTCCGCTGCCAGTCCATACCCCTCGTGTACATGCTGGCGGGAAGGTATAGGCCCGCAGTGATGGCTAACCTCCAGCACTCCAGCTGTGGTGAAACTACGACTCCCAGCATGCTCCATGTGGAGTTCTGAAAACAGCCAAGCAAGGGTGCATCTTGGGAGTTGTAGTTTTACCACAGCTGGAGTGCCGGAGGTTAGCCATCACAGGTATAGGGTGTCTCCCATTGTACCCATAGGTGGCGGTCTCACCGATCCAACATTCATCACCCATAAAATCCATGAACCAGCTATTGATGGAGCCAGTTACCATGCGCCCACCGCACATTCACAGCCTGAGCGCCGGCCGTCTGTGCCAGGAGTGAAGGCGAGGCTTTCCATATTGCCGCTCCGTCCTGTTTCGCTGATACATTTGGTGATTTTATTTCTCACGACGAATACATTTAACGGGAGACAAGATAATGATGTGGAGGAGATGCCCTCAGGACTCCTGTTCCTTCTGCTACATTTGTTCCGGGGGCCGGTGTCTGTCATGTAGAGCGGCAAAAGTCTCCTTGGAATATCATATCGAAAAGTCTCTTTTTCCTTCCAGCCAAGGCGGAGCGCCGCTATTATTCTTCAACCTTTTCCTCTTCCATTCAGGTGACGATATCGCATTCATTTGGGTTTGAACGTAAGCTATTGAGACTTCCCTGACAAGCGCCCCTTCCCATTGTATCATCCTGTCCTTGAGCAATAATACCGCCATTTACTCCTGACCTTTGCTGAACGCGCGGAGCTGCCTACGACGTATTCACCAGAATAATGAAGCCGATGTCACATTGTATAGCAGGGCGGCACAGATCCCAGGGGGGCCAGAGCAGCTAGAAATATGCTACTGGTACCAATTGGATTTTTTCCAAATGTTGCTAATTAAAAGGGTTTTCCAGGGAGATTTAAAAATAAAAAAATCCACTAGCTTATTAAAAAACAAAACGCAGCTTTTGAAGATTATAGGAGCCTCCTGTTTGTGATTTGTGAGCTGTGGAGCTGAAAACAAACATAGTGGGAAGTAAAGTAAAGGACGCCACTGCAGTACAGTGCTGGTAGATTTCAAAGAAGGGATACACCCCCTGCTTCTGAGTGAAATGCATCTAGCTGTGCAGCTGAAGCAGAGAATACTATGTTCTTAGTGCCTACAGAGGTATTTGCATACTTGTCAACTCTCTTGGAATGTCCAGGAGGCTCCCAGAAGAGTTGGAAAATCCCAGGGAAGCCTTTTGGCCCCGGTGGGCAAATACAGAGTAAGATTCTGAGATTGGATATGCCATAACTTTAAAACAGGGATATCAAACTCGTGGCCCTCCAGCTGTTGCAGAACTACAACCCTCAGCATGCCCTGATAGCTGTGGTCTCTCCAGGCTTGATGGAAGTTGCATTCCTGTGACAGCTGGAGGTCCACGTGTTTGACATCCCTGCTTTAGAAGATGGGGATACCCCCTTTATTTCATAAAGGGCACGTAGAAAACAAAGCTTTTTGGAAAAGTTTGGCAGAAACAACAAAGCCCCCCAGTCTGGCCACCTTTGCCTAAATCTTTGTCGTGTTTCGGGACTGTAGAGAGATTGGAGCGGATAAAGGGTTAATGATCCCACCCTGTAGGGTTTCCTATAGCACAGCAGTAAGGATGAGCAGAGGCGGCAGCGCGTCCCACTGGGGTTGATGTAGTGTCGCTGCCCTGAGCCACAATGTCACAGCCGTCCCCGGGCCCCTCAGGGGAGCTCTTAACGAGTCGAGGACACGATTTTTTTGTGCAACAGTCGTAACGAGGCGGCGGCGGTCACTGCATGCCGATGAAGTGCCTTATATTACTGTCCTGCCCTTGGAGACGGCAAGCTTTCTTTTTGGCAAGTGGCCTCATCACACAAGCGTAATATTTTGTGTACTGACGACAATATGGACGATATATCATCCCGAGCCGGAAGACGGCTGGATCTCAATACACTCGTGTGAAAACGCCCCGACATTTTAAGGGCTAGTTCACACATGCTTTGGAATTGGCGTGGAAAAGAGTCTCAAATCTGCTTCCCTTTGTCTTCCGGCACCTATTTTTTCAGCGCACAGCAAACAGAGTCATCCTGCCCTATCTTGCCTCAGTTTTCTCTCCTAACCCAGCGCTGGGACCACCGCAGCAGCCAAGCAGCGCGCAGCAGAAACTCAAGGCTCAGCCGCAGCCAAATACTCATTGGCTTCCTGTATACGTTTATTTTTTTAAACTGCAACCGCGTACATTTCCTTTTTTCAATGTAGTTTTAGCTGTGTCGTCTGAATACACTCTTACTATATAAGTAAGGGCCCCTTTCACACGAGCTAGTATTCCACCGGTGCAATGCGTGAAGAGAACGCATTGCCCCAGCACGGAATCCGGACCCATTCATTTCAATGGAGCGTTGGTTTTTACACATCACTTGTGCGTTGCGTTAAAATCGCAGCATGTTTTATATTCTGCAATTTTCACGCATAGAAGTGAATGGGGCTGCGTGAAAATCGCATCCGCAAGCAAGTGCGGATGCGATGGGTTTTTCACGGATGGTTGCTAAGAGATGTTGTTTGTAAACATTCCGTTTTTTATCACGCGCGTGCAAAACGCATTAAATCGCATTGCACCCGAGCGATAAAAACTGAACAACTGAACGCAATCACAAGCAAAACTGAATAGACTTGCTTGCAAAATCGCGCAATTTTCACTGAACGCTTCCGGACCTAATCCACTCACGCTCGTCTGCAAGGGGCCTGAAGCTGAGCACAGAGCGGTCGTCATCGGAGCAAACGGTTATTTCATTATCTGTTTGTTAGGCCTCGTTCAGACGTCAGTGAATCGCGGCCGTGTTTTCCACGGACAGCACACGTACCCGTTGATTTTATTAATGTGTTTTCACACATCCGTTAATTTCCTCGGTCTGGGGTGACTCCACAGAAGCATGACCTATTTATGTCTGTGTTTACGGATCCATCACGCCCATTAATGTTCTATGGGTGGCCGGGAAAAAACACGGACACAACACAGATGGCATCCTTGTTTCACAGATCATTGCTAGGAGATGCTCGACACTAATTTTCAGCCTAGCAGTGTCTATGGAATACGGACACACGGACCAAACACTGATCATTCACGGATGACCCAATGACCGTCTTGTCACTGATCACGGACGTGTGAATGAGGCCTTACGGAGGAGCGAATGCACTGGTGCAGAGGAGCATCTGGCCGACATAGTGTCCGACATGCTAATCGCATACTAATTCAGAGTTTAGCGCATTTTTAATATACTTTGCATTTCAGTTCTTCATCATTTTAAAGATTTCTGCTTGCAGTCAGTGAATGGGATCCTTTTTGTCTACAGCCAGTTTAGAAAGGTATACATAAAAAAATGGATACGGTGTGGTATATGCTTTTTTACGGGCGACATACAGCGGAATATGCTGTCGACTTCAGTCAGAGATATACATTAGAGAAAGGATCATCAACCTCCAGCTGTTCTGAAACTACAACTCCCAGAATGCTTCCTTCATTTCTTTAGGAGTTCCAAGAACAATTGAGCAAGTGTGCATGCTGGGAGTTGTAGTTCAACTGCTGCTGGTGTGCTGAAGGCTGCTGACCCCTGCATTAGGAAATCCTCTCGATGTGTCAGGGCCTCCTTACCTTTAGGGCTCATACACACGACCGTTGTTGTTTTGCGGTCAGTTTTTCACGGATCCGTTGTTCCGCATCTGAGGTTTTTTTTTTCTCTGATTTATCCTACATGCACACTAACGTTTGTGTTTTGAGGTCCACAAATTGCAGATCTGCAAAAAAAAAACAGATGATGTCCATATGGCATCCTTTTTTTTGCGGATCCATTGTAACAATGCCTATCCTTGTCCGCAAAACGGACAAGAATAGGACACGTTCTATTTTTTTGCGGGGGCACAGAACGAAGCAACAGATGCAGACAGCACACGGAGTGCTATCCGCATCTTTTGTGGCCCCAATTTAAGTGAATGAGTCCGCAACCGGGCCGCAAAATGGATGCGGAATCAAACAACGTTCGTATGCATGTAGGCTTAAGTCCTCTTCCGTTCCGTTATTCCACCAAACATATCCGTATGGTTTCCATATTTGATCCGTTTTTTGCAGATCAGAAACGGAAACAGTAACTTATTAATCACCAAACACATGAGCAATATGGGCTGGGCATAGCATTTCTACAGTACGGATCCGCAAAATACGGATGTGTTATGGATGTGTTGCGTATTTTTTGCAGACCCATTGACTTGAATGGGGCCTCGGACCATGATTTGCGGACAATAATAGGACATGCACTACTTTTTTGTGGAACGGCCATGCGGACAAACGGAAACAGAATCCTCACGGAGTAACTTCCGTATTTTCTACAGCCCCACTGAAGTGAATGGTTCTGCATATGGGTCGCACAAAAAAACGGAACAGAAGCGGAAAGAAAATACGGTCGTGTGCATGAGCCCTTAAGGACAGCAGACTGTCAGGACTGAAGCAGGATTTGTGCAGCCGATGCGAGGACTGTCCAGACTGGATACAGTTGTAGCAAACCCTCAGCTGTGAGAAGTATAAGGTCTGATCAGGTTTTCAGCCTCTGGATGTAAACAAGAAAAATTCACATTCACTGACAGCAAGCAGAAGGGAACAATTCTCTAGTCACCTGAGGAGCGACGAGGCTGCAGCTTGACAGATTTCCCAACCCCTCGCTGCAAGCAAAAGGCTTCCGATGAACTACACGTCCCATAATGTACATCCAGTCCTGTGGCAGCATAAGGGTTAAGAATTGAGGCCCGTTTGCGAGGTGCGGCCCATGTTTGACAGATCCAGGCGGCGCTTCTCCATCAGTGATATTTGGGATCCTCGGTGTGTAGACCCCCCACGTCTTGGAGCGGCCCCCGGATCTAGTAATAGCAGCTCAGGGCTGGCACCGCCACGCGAGCTGAATCATGTGGAAGCCTCGCTGGCAGCCTGGCACGCTGGCAGACGTCTCGTCGATCTGCCTTCAGAAGACTCCAGATCACGTTTTAGCTTTCAATTCCAGATTTCAGATTATTATTAGTAATCTGAATAATTCATAAATTCCACTTCATGTTGTCGAGATCACATTTTGCAGCTTTTTCTTGGCATCTTCTGCGCAATTTGCAAATTAACTGTGTCGATTCACGACCCGAGCGCCTGGACTGATCAGATCCGCGCCCTCATTTGCATCACTGACGGGCAGGACATAAAGGGCCACAGCGGTCTGTGTAAACATCACCCGGGGCCCGCGTCTCACCAGTTGATATATTTTCCTGCACACGGCCGCGTAAGGTCCCGTCCACGTGTTCAGGATTTGATAAGGATCTCAGTTGAGGTTCCGTGCTGAAAAAAACCCTCAACAAATCTGCAAAAAGTGCCAAGGGGGCGTTATAATCTCCTTCACAATAATCTATGTGAGTTGTAAAATAAAATCACGAGAATAAGACACGCAGTTGATATGTTAATGGGGTTTTGGGTGCATTTTTGCCGCTGTGGTTTCTTTCACCGCTCGGTCGGGAAAGTCTCATGTAAATGTTGTGGGAAATCTGCGCCATAGTGCAATGGGGCTCCATGCTACAGCAGTATGCATGTGGATTCTGCCCAGAAACCGCAGTGGGGGGCCACACGTGGACTAGCCCCATTGACTATGTCTAATCCGTGGCAGTTTTTAATGGGATGTTCTTAAGTTAAAGCGGTTGTGTCACAAAACATTAGGCTTAGGTCTACATGGCGACATTTGTCGAGCAACATTTTGTCGCATTAATGTCGGGCAACAATTTTGATAAAGGTAGTCTATGGTGTCGCATTGTGACATGCGACATGCTGCAACTGCGACACGACAGTCGCAAAAAAGCCATTTGAAATGGATTTTTCTGCGACTGTCGTGTTGCAGTCGTTGCATGTCGAATTGTAGTTTTAAAACAGCTGTAGGGCCACAGTTTGCCCATTGTGCATGACCACCGCTGATGGATTGCAGGGTGGTCGTAACCATGGAAACGAGCCGTGTATAATGTGATGGAAAAATGAATCCAGCCAGCAAAGGAGGCAACATGGAGAATCACAATACATTAGTGTCTTGTATAAACTTTCTCTACATGATAAATGCCACTGACTGATGTGAGACGACCCCTTTAGTGAGAGGACCCCTTTAATGAAATTTTCAAAGTGTGCATTTTATTCTGACGGAGACCGACCCATGGTGCGGATTTTGAAATCTGCTGCCTGTCTATTGTTTGTGCGTACTTTCAGTGCAGATTTCACCCTTTGCAATGTACCGTAAATGTTGAGATCTGGGGCAAATCCACAACAAAATACTCAGGTAAGACATGAAAACAGCGGAAACAGAAAAATCAGCCTAAAAATCCACACGGAAAATCCTCCTAAGGCCTCTTGCACACGACAGTATTTTGCGGACCGTATACTGGCAGTTTTTTCAGTTCAGTATACTGACAGTATACTGAACCATTCACTTCAATGGGTCTGCAAAAAATACTGAAGTGTCTCCGTATGCCTTCCGTTTCTGTTTTTCCGTTTTTCTGTTCCGTTTAAATATAGACCATGTCCTATTCTTGTCCTGAAAATCACATTCAGTGGCTCCATTCAAGTCAATGGGTCTGCAAAAAAAACGGAAAGCATACGGAAAGGCATCCGTATGTCTTCCGTATCCGTTCCGTTTTTGCTGAACAATCTATTGAAAATTTTAAGACCAGCCTAGTTTTCATTATGGAATTAATGTATACTGTATATGCCAAACGGAAAAACGGAACCAAAACGGAAACAAAACGGAAGCAAAAAACGGAAAGACGGATCCGTTATAAACGGACAGCAAAACACTGAAAAAAAAAATACGTTCGTGTGCAAGAGGCCTAAGGCTACATGCACACGACAGTTGTTTTTTACTGTCCGCAAATCGGGATCCGCAAAAAAAACCTGGTGGTCATCAGCTTTTTTTGGAAGATTCCTTTGTTTTCACAGATCCCTTGTAATAAATGCCTATTCTTGTCCGCAAATGAGAAAAAAGTAGGACATGCTCTACTTTTTTTGCTGAAGGGAAACACGGACAACGGACGCGGAACACAACGGATGAACTGTCAGCATTTTTTTGCTGACCCATTGAAATGAATGGGTTTCTGTCCTATCCGCAAAAAAAGATGAAACGGAAGCCGAGAAAAACAGCTGTCGTGTGCATGTAGCCTAAGGCCTCATGCACACGGCCGTTGTTGTGGTCCGCGTCTGAGCCGCATATTTTGCGGCTCAGACGCGGACCCATTCACTTCAATGCTGTCCGCATTCGTTGCTCTGTTCCGCACCCCCGCCAAAAAAATAGAGCATGGCCTATTCTTGTCCGTTTTGCGGACAAGAATAGGCATTTCTATAATGGGCCGCGTTCCGTTCTGCAAATTGCGGAACGGAACGCGGAGCAGCTTCCGTGTTTTGCGGATCCACAGTTTGCAGACCACAAAACACCAACGTTCGTGTGCATGTAGCCTAAACCGCACTGCCGCGTGCACGTACCTTCAGGGAACCTGCAGGCGGATTTGGTGGTGAATTTTGCCGTTTTACATACGAAAGACGCATTGAAAGATGTGAAACCCGCTAAATAAATTAAAATGCTGCAGATTTTAAACCCCTCGTCTCATGTCCGTTTACGTGTAGAGCATTTCTGCAGCGTGCAGTCGAGCTTGTGGATTTTCCCCGCCCCCGTTATACGCTACGTGTGCATGTAGCCTTAATAGGAGACATACGACATTCCTGCATTAGGTATCACAATGCTACGTAATACTACGATTTCCTCGGATTAACCGCCCCTGGAAGCGACTGTTCACATAATAGACAGAAAACCTATCTGTTCCTGGGAATCGGCTCATACTATTGTAATATAGGAGGCTCAGGGCCCCCTCCCTCTGTTAACGGCAGCCGCGTCGCTGCCCCCGCTTCACTTTTGCCTTACATTAACGTGAAGAGGGACGTCGTAGCCCCCCTGACATATATCGTTATGTAGCCGCGGGGACACGCCAGAGGGCATTCATCAGCTGCTCGTGTCAGACTCCCCTCAGATCGCTGCCCACGTAGTACGATCCTCACTGTCTGGGATGCGTTGTTCAGGTGGCTATTGAAGGAGGCAGGGGGAGGATGCTAGCCGAGCCCAAAGGTCCAGCGGGAAGCAGCGGCTGCCAGCTGTATGGCTCATTGGTGATGAGGGCACTGCCAGGGTTTCCAATGCAAGTCTAAGGTCTGCTGGAGGGTGCCAGGGAGCCTCACTACACCCAGTGGCAGGGGAGCCAGCACAAAGAAAAGCTGGTGATGAGAGTGAGTGACTGTACTTCATAGGAAGAGGAAGACAGTGCATTGCCCACGCCAGCCTGTGCATTAATGGGGCACCCTACAGCCCAATGTTAAGCCATACAATAAGGCACCTCTTCTGCAAATACGCACCCGTGTGTCTCGGAAACGCTGGACAGGCTGCTGCCCGTATCCCTCACATGTGCCAGCATGCCAGGCTGGAGGAGGAACCTTTCTCTCTGTTTGCAGAGGATGCAAGATGATGGTAAGACAATGGTTGGGATGATGAGGGCAGTCCCTGTGCGGCGTACTCTCAGGTGTGCCTGGGGTTTAACCGTGTCAGTGCTGGGGAAAGAAAAGGAAAGGCCTATAAGCCGGTCTGCTCCTTGGTGATTTAACGCGTTAACCCTTTATTTGCTAGGCCTGGTTGGGCTTTGCTGCGAGTTGTCGGTCACGACTGTGTATTGTAGTGTGGCTCATTAGTGATGAATGGGCAGAAGGTGAATATGGTGTAAGACTATACGTGGGGGAGTCAATTAGATTTCCTGTAGGCTCTGAAGGCGGCAATTGATGACCTGGGGCGACCGCATAAGTGATGCTGTTTGCGTTAAATCGGCAGTCAATTGACCTGTATCGGTAATAAGCGCAGAATAGCGTCCCGGAGTGCGAGACGGAAATCATTCATTACTCTGCCAAGTGTGTCCTGGAAGAACTCGTGTGATACAATGTTATATTTTATATATATGTGACATGTAATATTATGTGGTTTAAAATTTCAGACACGTGGCAACAATGTAACTTTTATAAACGTGCTAAGTTTATTTATATACTACATGCAGTGCATTGTACAACTCCGACCATGAAGTACAATGTAACATACCATACGCACGGTGCATTGTATCCTTTCCCCATGTGATACATTGTAACGTTTTGTGTATGTGATGTATAGTAAGGGTACCTGAACATGGATGCAGGAGAACAGGCAGAAGATCCACATGAATTCCTGGGAGTTTCTGCACATTAAAAAATGCAATTTCTAACCGCTTTTTTATGCAGATTTGCAGCAGATCTCACCCTTCATTTGAAAAAGGTGAAATCCGCAGCTAAGGCTAGGTTCACACGACGACATACAAATAGGGCACAACTTCACTGCAACATTTGTCGCGCGACCAATTTTTATAATAGGAGTCTATGGTGTCGCATTGCTACATGGGACATGCTGCGACGCGACAGTCGCAGAAAAACCCATCTTGAATGGATTTTTTGCGACTGTCGTGTCGCAGTCGCAGCTTGTTGCATGTCGCAATGCGACACCATAGACTCCCATTATAAAAATTGTCGCGCGACATTGGTGCAACAAAATGTCACGCGACAAATGTCGTTGTGTGAACCTAGCCTAAAACCGCAAACATAATTGACACGCTGCAGATACGGAAATCAGCATGGTTGGTCAATTTCCACGCAAAATGTACATGAGAAATTGTCTATTGTCATACACTTTTCTAGTTTGTTATGCTGCGTTTTTTCTTCCACATGGAAAAACTGTGTGTAAGGGCTCATTCACACGACTGTGGTTTGGTTCCACATCCGAAAAGGTGAATTGCGTTATGGATTTCGTTACCATGGACCATAATGCAATTCTATAACGGAATGCCTTTATTTAGAGGCATTCCGTAATTCATTCCGTCATAGAATTGCGTTACGGTCCGCGGTAACGGAAGCCATAACACAATTTACCTTTTACCAGTGAACGAATTTAAAAACCTGAAATTCCGCTCATCTCTAATCGTGACATTCGATACATACAAAATATTGAAATTTGATGCATACGAAGACTGGTGTGGAGCTGTGCATATTCCCGATATGGCGCACAGTACTGAACACCGCCTAGTCCTGCCCTTGGAAAGGTATGCTCACAGGTTTCACTGACTGTCCCATTCATTGTATAATGGTGCTTGCAGAAATCCATGTGCTCGTCATCAAGACGGCCTAGTTCAGACGAAAGGGATGGATTTTCTGAAAAAAATTTGCTGCATGTGATCTATATATATATATATATCCTTAGGCGCAGTGGCATAGAGGTGTGTGGGGGGAGGGGCAGCTGTCCTGGGCACCAAACTGCCAGGGGTCACTGTCAAGACAATATCCGAGCAGGTTCCTGGCAGGTTGGACTTCCAAGGGGCCACTTGACGAGACTGAACGATAACTGCAGTGATGATGCAAATCTCAGATCATTAGAGCAGTTCGGAGGCTTAGAAAGATAAAGGACCCATGACGACCACCTGCCCATGGGTGCCAGTTTACAAAAAAAACGCATGTGTTACTTGTGGTTTTTGGCGCGTGTTTGATGTGGTTTTACCACAGTTCTCATCCTTCCATTGCAAACGGTGAAATTTGCACAAAAGAAGCGCACTAAGAATTAACATGCTGCAGGTAAGTTTCCTCACAGAATGAAAAAGAAAGGTGTACCTGAGATTTGTCTAATCTCATACATTTTGCTGGTTTACACTGCGGGGTTTTCCACACAAGAATCCATATGGAAATACCATGCGTAATCTGCAACCTGTGCAGGTAGCGTTAGAGTAAAGGAACTGCACTGACAACGGTGTATTTCCGAGATTAAGAGGGGGCGAGTGCAAGACCTGTGATGACATCTTCAGAGGTTCTTCAACCTCTAATAGTATATAGAAGAACTGCAGGTTAAGCTTCTTACAACTGCAGCCTCACTGCTACTATCCTGCAAGTCCCCAAGAGAGGTGAGATATATGGGAACAGTACTTCTGCCAGAGGGGGAGGGGTTGTCAGGAGACAGTACTGCTGCCAGTGGAGGAAGGGTTGTCAGGAGACAATACTGCTTCCAGGGGGATGGGTGGTCAGTGGACAATGCTGATGCCAGTGGAGGAGAGGTTGTCAGTGACAATAATGCTGGGTATTTTATACTTCATGGAGGTGTTTGGCTCTGTCGGCGAGGTATTTTATGCTGCATGCACGGTGGTCTCGGATGCTGCTGGGGAGATAGTTTGTGCTTTATCAAGATATGCATTGCTGTTGCGGAGGGTATTGTATGTCGCTGGCTATATTATTAGGCATTTCTGTGTTCCACTTTTATTCCCCTTCTTGTATTGATTGTTTACATAAAGGCGTGGCCAAAAAAAGAAAAGGATTAAGGGTACGTTCACACGATGACATTTGTCGTGCGACAAATAGGGCACAACTTTACTGCAACATTTGTCGCACCAATGTCACGCGACAATTTTTATAATGGGAGTCTATGGTGTCGCACTGCGACATGTGACATGCGACTGCGACGCAACAGTCGCAGAAAAATCCATCTTGAATGTCGCAATGCGACACCATAGACTCCCATTATAAAAATAGTCCCGCGACAATAGTGCGACTTATTGACGCGCGACAAATGTCGTCGTGTGAACGTACCCTAAAGCTCCTGCTCCTGAAGTCTATCAGGACCAGGTCGGGTCTCCAGCTGTCAGGGATTCCGAGGAGAAGATAGAAGTGTTTAATCACCTATTCTGTTTTAAATGGGTTGTCTCATCATATTGCTAGGATATGCCCCCATTGTCTTATAGGTACGGGTCCCATCGCTGGGACCCACACCTATATTGAGAACGGAGCCCCGCAAGTGAAAAAGGGCGCACTGCGCATGTGCAGCCGCCCTTCATTCATTTGCTATGGGGCTGGTGAAAATAGCCGAACGCTGGCAAAATTTTAATTAGATATATATTAGAAAATTAGAGAAATATTGGAAAATTGTTCAGTACTATGGGGACAGTACTTCTGCCAGAGGGGGAGGGGTTGTCAGGGGACAGTACTGCTCCCAGTGGAGGAAGGGTTGTCAGGATATAATACTGCTTCCAGGGGGATGGGTGGTCAGTGGACAATGCTGTTTTGGCAGCAAGCACCTGGATTTCTGCAAGCTTCACTAATGTGAATGGAACAGATTTTCAGTTGCAGAACTTTCTGCGACAGAATCTACTGGAGTCTACACGGGGAGAAAAGGCAGAATTTATCAAGAGGGCATATTCAAAGTCCTTTTTGGCTTCAGTCTGCATTGGGGTAGTTTGTACCAGATTTATAAAATATCACATTTTGTTTAAATTTGGCACAGCTTTAAACCTCTTTTTTTAAAGTGGCAGTGATAAATCTGGAGAGACGCTCATTTACATAGTAGACCACACCCACTTTCCCTCCCACTTTTCCTCCCACTGGAGCGAGTGATATAGAAATGCAAATAATTTTTTAGCAAATTGGGTCATTTATTATAGCGCAATGGTAATTTCCAGGCATAGAAACATCACACATTTTATTGAAGGTGCTGTTTGTGACAGATTTTGTGACTTTATAGCTTTTTCTGACACCCTCACTACTCTTTCAAAACGTAGGGCAGATTGTTGTCAGGAGGAGGTGGGCTGCAGACGGGAACTCCACGCCTTGAATCGTCGCATGTGAAATAGCATTCTTTAGTAAATGACCCCCCTTATCCTAACAAGGAACACGACACTGTGCACAGCAGAAAAATAGAAGGACTGTTGGTGTACTGTCTCTTTAAAAAGATCCTCAATCCTCATAAGGCCCCTATCTGCAGATCCAGCCACAATAGGCTTATCCCCATTGTCAGCTTTATATGGTGACACATTACAAGCCTGAAGTGTATATCGCTGACAGGGTCTATCACGAGCAAGGAGACAGAGCGGCCCCCCGACATATCACTGATTGTGCTGATTTACTATTCTGGAGGCATTAAATGGAGAGAAGGAAAGACTTTGACACTAATGTCTTTGCATGTGACATACAGTCTATAGCCTTCACTGGAGAACATGGCCAGCAAATTACATTGTCTTATCAAATGTCACCAACATTCATCTGATCCAGAACCAAGCATTTTCTAACACATCACTGCTGCAATGTATGGACAGAAAATATCTCACACTGGAGGCGGATTTGTTATAGAGCAGTCTGAGACTTCTGACAATCCAGGAGTACAGGTGGAACATATTGGTTGTCACTGAGCCTTCCCTAGATGTAATTAAAGGGCATTATACTTTTACAACCACTTTTCTAATTGCTACCACTATAACTACTATAATACTGCTCCTATGTACAAGAATATAACTACTATAATACTGCTCCTATGTACAAGAATATAACTACTATAATACTGCCTCCTACATACAAGAATATAACTACTATAATAATGCTCCTATGTACAAGAATATAACTACTATAATACTGCCTCCTATGTACAAGAATATAACTACTATAATACTGCTCCTATGTACAAGAATATAACTACTATAATACTGCCTCCTATGTACAAGAATATAACTACTATAATACTGCCTCCTATGTACAAGAATATAACTACTATAATACTGCCTCCTATGTACAAGAATATAACTACTATAATACTGCCTCCTATGAACAAGAATATAACTACTATAATACTGCTCCTATGTACAAGAATATAACTACTATAATACTGCTCCTATGTACAAGAATATAACTACTATAATACTGCCTCCTATGTACAAGAATA
Organism: Bufotes viridis; assembly: GCA_033119425.1. NCBI lineage: Eukaryota > Metazoa > Chordata > Amphibia > Anura > Bufonidae > Bufotes > Bufotes viridis. Next base: position 10,108,670 of record CM065596.1, read on the forward strand.
TAACTACTATAATACTGCCTCCTATGTACAAGAATATAACTACTATAATACTGCTCCTATGTACAAGAATATAACTACTATAATACTGCTCCTATGTACAAGAATATAACTACTATAATACTGCCTCCTATGTACAAGAATATAACTACTATAATACTGCCTTCTATGTACAAGAATATAACTACTATAATACTGCCTCCTATGTACAAGAATATAACTACTATAATACTGCTCTACTATGTACAAGAATATAACTACTATAACACTGGTCCTATGTAAAAGAAATGAACATTGAATGCACCCAAAGGCCACTTTCACAGGAGCGAGTTCAACGCATTGAACTCACAGCATGTGTCTGCGGAAGCTCCTGTCCTGACCTCCCAGCACTGACAAGAACATTATATTGATTTATGATTTGAAGTTCTGGAATGTATTTTATAACACTGTCATAATGTGGTCAGTGTTATCCAATACAGTCCAGAACTGTAAGGGTTACATAGCAGCATGCATAAAAGAATATAATGCTATGCGACCCCAGCAGTGCTGGGAGGTCAGGACAGGTGCTCTCCCTGACACATGCTGCGAGTTCAATGCAGCCAAAGTGTTTCTGTTACACTATTCTATAGTATTCAATGTAACCAATAAATTCAGAGCAGAGGATTTAAATATATGTAATAGAGGGTGGAGCCACACTCTGAAATAAGGGAAATATAATGAGAATCGTAAGCCAATTGTTGTCTCATTTCAGGAAATTGCATTTATCACGTAGAGCAAGTTAAAGGGAATCTGTCACCCTGATTTTGGACCATTACACAGTAATAAATGAGAAGTACTGCAGATAAGGCCTCATGCACACTAATGTTGTTTTGTTCCGTATCCGGGCCTCATTTTTTGCGGCTCAGATGCGGACTTTTTTACTTCAATGGGGCCGTAAAAGATGCGGACAGCACTATACGTGCTTTCCGCATCCGTACCTCCGTTCCGCGCCCCCTGCAAAAATAATGGAACATGTCCTATTGTTGTCCTATTCTTGGACTGGTCTGTTGAGGGCCAGACCTTGTGTTCCACAAAATGCTGCCCACTGACCCCCTGTCAGCGCTCAGAGCTTGCTTTGAAATACATTGTCAGGACTGCTGTGCATGCGCCAATGAGTCCTCTCCATTATGTTGGAGCAGCACAGCAGTCCAGACTGTGTATTTCAGTGCAGCTTTGATTGCTGACAGCGGGGGAACCGGGGGCAGTAGAAAAATAAAAAATAGCGATCTGAGCTCCTTATTTGCAGGACTACTCGTGTAATACTGTAGATAATAGTCCAAAATCGGGGTGACCGATTCCCTTTAATTCAAAGCACTTACTAACGTATCGCGATTCTCCATGTTGCCTCCTTTCCTGGCTGGATTCATTTCTCCATCACAATAATTACGGCTCGTATCCACCACTGCAGCGCAGATATGAGGTGGCTGGGACAGGAGCTGCTGCGCATGCGCGCCTGTGTGTGCCCCCATGGTCCTGGTAACCAGAGAGGCCGGCGCTTTTTCCTATAGTGTGCAAGCACGACCACTGCTGCTGGATTGCAGGGTGGTCGTAACTCCTAGATACGAGCCGTGTATAATGTGATGGAAAAATGAATCCAGCCAGGAAAGGAGGCAACATGGAGAATGACAATACATTAGGAAGTGAATGGTATTCATTTTCTCTACATGATAAATGCCTTTTGCTGAGAGGACCCCTTTAAATATGAGATAGATAGATAGAAAGATAGATAGATAGAATATAGATAGATAGATAGATAGATAGATAGAATACAGATAGGGTCTTGTACAGATTTTGCACGGCTGTGATATCCTCCTATTGCCCCTCCTTCCAGTCGGTGGGATCAGTATTATTCAGGATTGTGCAGTGCCTGATGTTTCCCGTGTTGTCGGTAGGTGTCAGGAACGCTCCGGCTGTACGGCGCACACACATTTTGTTTGGCACGGTCTCTTCTACCTGAGCTCTTGTGTCTGCTCCTCCACATAGAAGGGGTCATCGCCCCTGTCGTTCCTCCTTCCCTCCGTTGTCTGCAGTCCGTCTCCTGTCACAATTTTCTAGATGCAGAATTTAAAAGATGCTGAAGGACCCAGAAAGGTCCCTGCCTTGATTGAAGGGAAATCTGCCACTTTGGCTTCTCGTCCCCTATGTGCTGGAAGGTGAAAAGCTTGGAGAGAAGTTGTTTCTTAGCAGGATGGAAGTAGGTCGTGCATAGAAGAGAGGGGCAGCAAAAATAAAAATGGGGTCACCTCGTAGCAGCAAATTTCAGCGTGGCTCTTCCTCCCATGTTTGTTGGGGCTGGACATATCCGAGGAGCCATCTACTGCTGGTGCCTACATTTTTGGGACACTCTCTACTACGAAGGTTCATAGCACTCATGAGTAGGGTTGTGCGAACTTGTATTTTAAGTTTGGCGTCCAAAGTTCGGGTTCATAGAAGAATCCCCTTATGGATTCAAAATTCCATTATAATCCGTGGTAGCGGAATCCATGACGGGATTCTTCGATAATCCGAACCCGAACTTTAGACGGCGAACTAAAAATACAAGTTCGCTCAACCCTACTCATGAGCAAAAAGGGGGGGGGGGGGGGTGGCCGCCTAAACTTTGGCCATTGCACCCACAGTGTCTTCTTCTATGGTGTGCATGTCCTTCCGTCCTTCATAGTGGCCTATCCTGTGTCTTTACATTTGTACCGGTGATTTGCATTCTAGAAAGTGCCGGCTTTACACCAGTGTCTGTACCAGTTGGGAAGTGAAGGGGTTAATACCGAATCCCTGCGCCCCTCCAGAATTCGCCAACTTATCTAAGACATGGAAGAGAGGGCCCGTGGGAACTGAGTGACGATAGCTGCTGCGGGGGAATTAAACCTCTCTTGTCCCAGTTTTGCAGGTAGGTGTCAGATAAAGGAGCCTCCTGCTATGAAATGAGCTCCCGGATATCTCGCAGGCACTCGCCCCCGGGGTGTCCTCGCACGCTCTGCCTCAGATCACCCAGAAACATTATTCTGCAACTTGGACAACTTACAGATTCCACAACTACGGGGAGATTGATCCGACAGCTGCTCCAGATAAGTGTGCCAGTGGGACAAATGTCATTAGTGGCAGCGCTGCCGGAGGGCGACAGAGCCGGATGAGCTCAGGTCACGCTGCTCACCTGCAAGTCACCCTGCTAAGGGACTGTGTAACTCTGACTACTCTCTCATAGGCTTGTCTGACTACCCACCCTTCCCCAACAGCGGATTTCGTGGCAGATGAGGATCGGGCATGTCGGATTTCAACTCAATCCTTTTGTTCTGGGGGAGATAAGACACTTCTTCCTATTGTGAAAACACATGCACGATTGGCCCGAGTCGAGCATGCAAGTGTATGGGGGTAATCAGGAGTGATAGTTGTCAGACAAATGAGTGTTAATTTTATAATTTTCTTTGACGTATTCATTGTGATGTTTGCCCTTAATTTGGTGTCGTTTCCTGATGTCTCCACAGTGCTGCTCCCCCTCCCCTCTCACAGCATGCACGCTGCAGCTGCATCCCCCCTCCTGCACTATTTGTTTCTGCAGCGGCATCTTCCTAATTTTCCAGGAGCCTGTAGTTCACATTTCCCTGCCTGGTGGCTCCCTGTAAAGGATCACAAGCTTCATCAGCTACCCACAAATCCATGCAGAGTAGAACACTAAATAATAGACGTGGAGGAGGGGGATGAGGCTGCAGTTTCCCTTCTTAGGCTACGTTCACATGCTGATTTGCAGCAGAATCTGCACCAGAAATCCGATTGAACCTCAGAGTTCTTCTGCTAATGCTGCTAATGTGCCGTTTGCTATGCTGCGCGTGTGGCTACCCGTTGCAGGGCGGCACTGCTCTTTAAAGGGTTACTTAGATATTGATGGCGTATCCTCAGGATTGGTCATAAACAGACTTCACCTGCTGCTTAGTTTCCCATTCAGTTTAATGAGAATTGAGCTACCACTACACATTGGGCAGATCGGCGGGGTGCCAGGCATCGAACACCCACCAATCTGATATTGAGGATCAATCCTGAGGATAGACCATCAATATCTAAGTCTGAAAAACCCATTTAAAGGCATTTTCCATGATCAGAAACTGCGCCACAACTGTCTACAGGCTGTGTCTGGTATTGCAGCTCAGCACCTTTGAAGTGAGACTGAGCAGCAACCTGTAGGCAGACGTGGTGTCATTGATGAAAAAATGCAGGCTTCTTTTTCTATTTCTGGACAACCCCTTTAATTAGCGGTAGAGAAGTCTAAGGCTGGGTTCACACGAGCGTGTCCGGATTAGGTCCGGATGCGTTGCGGATGCGTTCAGTGAAAACTGTGCGATTTCACAGGCAAAGCCATTCAGTGTTGCCTGCGATTGCGTTCAGTTGTTCAGTTTTTTTCCGCGTGGGTGCAATGCGTTTTGATGCGTTTTTCACGCGCGTGATAAAAAACTGAAGGTTTACAAACAACATCTCCTAGCAACCATCAGTGAAAAACGCAACGCACCCGCACTAGCTTGCGGATGCAATGCGTTTTTCACGCAGCCCCATTCACTTCTATGGGGCTAGGGCTGCGTGAAAAACGCAGAATATAGAACATGCTGCGATTTTCATGCAACGCACAAGTCATGCGTGAAAAAAAACGCTCATGTACACAGACCCATTGAAATGAATAGGTCCGGATTCAGTGCGGGAGCAATGCGTTCACATCACGCGTTGCACCCGCGCGGAAAACTCGCCCGTGTGAAAGGGGCCTAATTCTCAGTTGAGGAAGGAGTCTCCAGGATAGTAATGTGCACTCTCTTCTGCTCTCTGGACATAAATGGTGGCAAGGCGGAGGAGGCAGGCGCTGCGCTGTAACTAAGCTGAGTGCACAGATATGGCGTGTTTGTTTGTGAGGCCTAATGCGATATTAATGATGCAGTCGTTTCTTGCAGATTCACTTCACGGAAATAACCTCATCTCCTACCTAGTCCATCCTCTCTGTGTGACCATTTACAAACAGGAAAGCTGATATCTGTCTGACTGCTACGGGCCCCACCGATCACTAGAGCCCGTCAGTCCCATAGACTTTCAATGGAGTGCACTCAGCATGCTTGACCAATGCTCTATTCAGACTCCTTCTCACAGCGGGGAGCTCGTGACCCCCGTTCTGGTGATCATACATTTATCGTCTGTCTTGTGCAAAGCTGATAAATGTCCATTGTGAGACAATCCCTTTAAGGCTACATGCACACGGCAGTGTTTTTTTGCGGCCTTTTTTTTGAGGATCCGATGGTTTCCCATTCATTTCTATGGATCCATTAAAAATGCAGATGCCTCTTCCGTTGCCTGTCCGCGTCCGCTGTCCGCATTTCACGTCCTCAAAAAAAATATGGCATGTCTTATTCTTGTCCGCAAAAAACGGTTTGCGGACCCATAGAAGTCAATGGGTCCGCAAAAAATGCGGATGACCAACGGAAGCCATCCGTTTGTCATCCGCATTTTTTTTTTTGCGGATGGTTGCTTGGAAACCAGGGCACTTGTACAGGTACTTTAAGAGACTGGTTCAAGCCTCCCGTTTTTTTTGTGGATCTGCAAAAAAAAACGGAAGACACACGGAAACACAACCTACAAAATTTGCAGACACACGGAGCGGATGTGGATGTGAAAAAAAAGGAAGACGGATCCGCGATTTGTGGACAGCAAAAAACAACTGTCGTGTGCATGTAGCCTTAAGGCTATAAGCACATGACCATAGTTTTTGTCCGATCCGTATTTTTTGTGAATCGCCCGCTTATATAGTGGTCTATAAATTTGGCCTTGTGTTAGCCGCAGCAGGTCACGGCGTTCACCGAGTACGACGTAAGGCTTTGATTGAGACAATCTGTGAAGACGTATTCATGACAGAAGACGCTTGGATGTGACGGTTGGCGAACATGCGGCAGCATAGCTCCCTCCTCCTCCTTCGCACACACGAGTGCACTGACCCATATATACAGACTGTGTAAGAACCATTATTCTCCCAGAGATGGATAATGGTCCGCAGCGCTCTCTTGCATATTCATGAGCCTGATTTGCATGTAATTAGCATTGGCTGAGGACGTCTTTCCTCAGACTCATTACGATAATTATTATTATTTATCCAGATCCGGCTACATATGTCGTACGTCACGCAGCCCGACCACGTATTTAGCGCACTATTTATAGAGAGGATCCTGCCCGCAGATGCTGAGCGCCACATATAAGAGTTTATTGCACTTTAATGGACGACGCGTTGTATTCTTAAGTCCTTAATGATTTCTGACTTTGAGCTGTGATTTGAATAATTAAAGGAAACGTTCACTTTTTTATTAGTTGCTCTTTTTGCCTTTGGAGAATTGGGATGAGGATGAGGATGACAGGGCAGATTTATCCGCGTGTCGTCTGCCGGAAACTGGCGCAAGATGGTCCTGAAAACCGCCACCGTCAAACAGCACCCACCGTCAAACCTTAAAGGGGTTGTCACACCCTTTCCAAGTGATGACCTATCCTCAGGATAGGCTATTACTAGAGTTGAGGTAGGCAGGTTCTTAATGGATTCCGTTCTCATGCTATCCATAACGTAATTCAATGCCAAACGGAATGTCTTTAGAGGCCTTCCGTTTTGCATGCCGTCATAATACAAGTGTATGGCCAGCAGAACGGAACCCTCGGAGCTGGCTATACACTCTTCGACATTGATTTACGTGAAAGATTCCGTGAGAACGGAATCCAATTACATAATTCACTTAAACCCTGAACCTGCCAAAAGGCAGGTCCGCTCAACTCTAGTAATAGCTTATCCTGAGGATTGGTCATCACTTGTAAAGGGTTGGACAACCCCTTTAAGGTTTGACAAATACTGTACGGTGGGTGCTTCCGGTGGCGGTTTTCAGGATTGGTGGGGGATGCGAAGGATAGGCTATCATTTGCAAAGGGTTGGACAACCCCTTTAAGGCTGGGGCTACACCTAGGCCCGGGATCAGCAACCTTCGGCACTCCAGCTGCTGTGAAACTACAACTCCCAGCATGCAAACCTGCTCAGCTGTTCTAACTCCCAAAGAAGTGAATGAAGCATTCTGGGAGTTGTAGTTCCTGAACAGCTGGAGCTCAGGAGGTTGCTGATCCCTGACCTAGAGACTATTAGCAGCACTTTTGACTGATTTTAAAGGGTTTTCCAGGATTGATCACATATCTCTTGGATAGTATCAGACCAGTGGGGATCCCTCACGCCCAACCCCGCCAATCAGTTTTTCAGGAGCAGCTCTGGTGCTGGAAGAAGCGCCAATGTAGCAGACGGAGCTGCTTTCTATTCACTTCGTTTGGAGCAGCGCTGCAGTAAGCGGCTCCATCTACCGCACAGTGGGCGGATCTAGGTACTTTCAGTGCCGGAGCTACAGCAGTGGGAGTGCCGGGTGTCGGACCCCCACCAGTCTAATACTGATGATCTATCCAGTGATGGCTAACCTCCGGCACTCCAGCTGTGGTGAAACTACAACTCCCAGCATGCTCCATTCATTTCTATGGAGTTCTGAGAACAGCCAAGCATGTGTGCATCTTGGGAGTTGTAGTTTTACCACAGCTGGAGTGCTGGAGGTTAGCCATCACCGGCCTATCCGGAGAATTGGCCATCTATATGAAAAATCCAGCTCGATTTAAAAGTGGGCAAACCATGTAAGGTCTAGAATGGACTTATCTGAAGGGCCAATTATCAACAACGTTTACAACGTCGGTCTTGATATCCCCCTGCACCGCTAGAATATGCGCTTAGGTTACGCCTCGTCATAAATGAATCGCCACCCCTGCTCCTAGAATGAAATCTACGCTGTTAGCTCCTGGCTGACATAGCTTTCAGTTATCACGTACACCGCGTAAAAAATTGGCGTAGATAATGATAAATGTGTCACACCCCCATTTTAGAAAGTGGCGAGGCTCGTCTAAAAATGCCATTTGTGTAAACAGTTTTGAGCAAATGGCATTTAAAAAGTTGCAACCCTGCGGTATACGACTTTTTTATGCCAAATTTTTTTTTTGCCGTCGGAGCTTGATAGACGACCCCCGATGTGTTTTTGTTTTCACCCATTCCGCTCACATCCAATTACAAAGTCGGGCAATTAAATGAAACATTGAGTAAGGAAGTTAATTTCCTGTTGCATTCATGAAATCCTTCCATTTTCAAAGCACAACTCGTTAATTGTGTAATTAAAGCCACCGGAGGGACCCTGACGATTTCGCATTTCTGTAATTGAGTCAGTCTACCTGTCCTTGTAGGCGCAATTTATCTTCATGAAACGCCAGCTCCGACGTCATTAGGCTGATTTATTATTGTACAAGCCAAGACGTCAAATCCGACTCCTGGCGACCGTCTAACGGGTACAGTAGATCCCCGGGACGTCCCGTCTGGTTGGGACTTCAGGCTCCTCAACAACATCTCGATCGACTCTATCCATCCCGGCTTCTACTTTTCCAATGAGTCCTGGAAAAAATTGTAACAAAGTTTCAGCTGTGAGAAGTATCAGGTCTGGACAGGGTTTCAGCCTCTGGATGTAATTGAGAATGTTGCTATTCACTGACAGCAAGTAGATATATCAGAAACCTGGGTGACGAGCACGAATAACTGTTACTCCAGTACCCGTGAAGGTTGTCACACAGCTTTCTAAAGACAATGAATGGCACCGTCTTATCAGTAGAGTTACTGGATCCCAGTAATGAACCAGAAAGCTCAGGATGAACAATGCTGTGCTTTGTGCTCAGACAGCAGGGGCTGCAATTCTAGAAGTTATCAGAAAGTCTATGCTGATTCATTTCGTAGCATATCTTTGTAGAGAACAGAAATGAGCTTTTCTATATACTATACTGAGTGTTTATAATGTCAGAGATCAGAGATAAGGAGCCCGTCAGCTCCCCAACTGACTGAAAAGAGAGAAAATCTACTAGAGCACCTCAGCTCTGTACAGAAAAAAATGCTCCATATTTTTAATAAAGACCAATTGAAAAAATAACGTGTAGCTCAAAACGAGTACAAAGCAGTAAAAAAAAAAATGGCCCCCAAAGGTGTACATAGCCTTTAACAGTCTCTCTTGTGTGACTGCATACAGATATAGCTGTCACTCAATGATGGGACCGCCCACTGGACTCCTATGGATTTAAATTAATAAAATACAAGTTCTACTAAAAGCTTCCTCACGATACAATATATCGATCTGCTCTATAACTTGATGCCTGCAGGGTGGTCTTTATGTACAAGGTGATAGGCTCTCATTAAAGGGGTTTTCTGGGACCGAAATATTGACCCCTCTATAGGACTGGTTGGCTGGATAAGATGTCTTTGAGGCAGCTCTCATTGAAGAGATATAGGAATATAGGCAACATATGGAGACGCAGTGCTACATGGGAAAAATATGTAAGAGCTTTACTCCAAAAGGCAGAGGACTACCTCATGCAAGCCAGACCTGAGACTCCTCCAAAAGGAAAAGACACCTGTCTGTAGTCAGCGGTTTTGAGGTTCTTGCCCCTCGTCAGTACAGAGCAGAGGTCTCATCCAGCCGACCTGTACCCTGCTCTGTATTGACGAGGGGCAAGCACCCAGAAACCGCTTTCCACAGACGAGGCAGCTTTCTTCCTTTTGGAGGAGAAATCATTTACATACATTTTTCCCCATGGAGCATTGCATGAAGCAATCTTCCATATGCTGCACCATCTGAGGAGCGGTACCTCCCATTATTAGGCGGAGGCCTTTGTTGTCCCCGTTTTCATCTGCGCTCATAGCCTGGAAAATGCGTAAATGGAGGCGCCGCAGAATCCAATATGAAGCCTTATCTACGGGAAAAATGAACATTCGCTTGAATCCCTTGCCCGGCGCCATGCACAATGCTCCACAGCCCGGGATTCCATTCACTGCCTGCACCCGTGTGATGAACTATTGTGTTACCAGCAGCTCTAATGTCTAGTGACAGGCGCTCCCTGATTATTGGGCTTTGAGGATGAGCGCGCCCCGCGCCATCGTTTATCTACATCAGGCTCCTGCCATAATTCAGTCACTTTCATTAAGCCCGTCCAATGCCGGCGGTGTCAGGAGAGCACAGGACGCACCGTCCCGGCATCTTCATCACCTTTGTGTCTGGGAATTAGAAAAAAAAAAAAACATCAGCGCGGCCGCCAGCAGCTCCGACATTTAACCTTCAAGCTTGGAAACTTTATACAGTGATGGATGCACCCGCTGCCCTCGCTCTCCCGGGAGGTCCGGCATTATACCGCACCAACGTCTAAATGGTGTCAGGCGTGCAAGGATTAGACAAATACCCAGATCTATCATCAGTGGGGAGAAACGAAAAATCTCCTTTAATCCAATATTATTGTAAGGAGCTCATATAATCCATCTGTAAAACAATCTGTGAGCCATCGAAAAATATCTGCATCACCGAGTAATCTGCTTAGATGGCGGTATCTTTCTTGTGATGCAATCTGATTAAGAGGAAGCTATATCCACATGAGGCATATATATACGGTATATATAGACGTACCAAGGGCAGAGCATCATAGAGGCAATGTGGTACCGAAAGGTTTAATTCTTGTACATACAGTAGGAGTAGTATTAAAACAGTTATATTCTTGTACATAGGAGCAGTATTATAGCAGTTATATTATTGTATATAGGAGCAGTATTATAGTAGTTATATTCTTGTACATAGGAGTAGTATTAAAACAGTTATATTCTTGTACATAGGAGCAGTATTATAGTAGTTATATTCTTGTACATAGGAGGCAGTATTATAGTAGTTATATTCTTGTACATAGGAGGCAGTATTATAGTAGTTATATTCTTGTACATAGGAGCAGTATTATAGTAGTTATATTATTGTACATAGGAGCAGTATTATAGTAGTTATATTCTTGTACATAGGAGCAGTATTATAGTAGTTATATTCTTGTACATAGGAGCAGTATTATAGTAGTTATATTCTTGTACATAGGAGCAGTATTATAGTAGTTATATTCTTGTACATAGGAGCAGTATTATAGTAGTTATATTCTTGTACATAGGAGCAGTATTATAGTAGTTATATTCTTGTACATAGGAGCAGTATTATAGTAGTTATATTCTTGTACATAGGAGCAGTATTATAGTAGTTATATTCCTGTACATAGGAGCAGTATTATAGTAGTTATATTCTTGTACATAGGAGGCAGTATTATAGTAGTTATATTCTTGTACATAGGAGCAGTATTATAGTAGTTATATTCTTGTACATAGGAGCAGTATTATAGTAGTTATATTCTAGTACATAGGAGGCAGTATTATAGTAGTTATATTCTTGTATATAGGAGCAGTATTATAGTAGTTATATTCTTGTACATAGGAGCAGTATTATAGTAGTTATATTCTTGTACATAGGAGCAGCATTATAGTAGTTATATTCTTGTACATAGGAGACAGTATTATAGTAGTTATATTCTTGTACATAGGAGCAGTATTATAGTAGTTATATTCTTGTACATAGGAGCAGTATTATAGTAGTTATATTCTTGTACATAGGAGGCAGTATTATAGTAGTTATATTCTTGTACATAGGAGGCAGTATTATAGTAGTTATATTCTTGTACATAGGAGCAGTATTATAGTAGTTATATTCTTGTACATAGGAGGCAGTATTATAGTAGTTATATTCTTGTACATAGGAGGCAGTATTATAGTAGTTATATTCTTGTACATAGGAGGCAGTATTATAGTAGTTATATTCTTGTACATAGGAGGCAGTATTATAGTAGTTATATTCTTGTACATAGGAGCAGTATTATAGTAGTTATATTCTTGTACATAGGAGACAGTATTATAGTAGTTATATTCTTGTACATAGGAGACAGTATTATAGTAGTTATATTCTTGTACATAGGAGCAGTATTATAGTAGTTATATTCTTGTACATAGGAGGCAGTATTATAGTAGTTATATTCTTGTACATAGGAGGCAGTATTATAGTAGTTATATTCCTGTACATAGGAGCAGTATTATAGTAGTTATATCCTTATACATAGGAGGCGGTATTATAGTAGTTATATTCTTGTACATAGGAGGCAGTATTATAGTAGTTATATTCTAGTACATATGAGGCAGTATTATAGTAGTTATATTCTTGTACATAGGAGACAGTATTATAGTAGTTATATTCTTGTAGATAGGAGCAGTATTATAGTAGTTATATTCTTGTACATAGGAGGCAGTATTATAGTAGTTATATTCTTGTACATAGGAGGCAGTATTATAGTAGTTATATTCTTGTACATAGAAGCAGTATTATAGTAGTTATATTCTTGTACATAGGAGACAGTATTATAGTAGTTATATTCTTGTACATAGGAGACAGTATTATAGTAGTTATATTCTTGTACATAGGAGCAGTATTATAGTAGTTATATTCTTGTACATAGGAGGCAGTATTATAGTAGTTATATTCTTGTACATAGGAGGCAGTATTATAGTAGTTATATTCTTGTACATAGGAGGCAGTATTATAGTAGTTATATTCTTGTACATAGGAGGCAGTATTATAGTAGTTATATTCTTGTACATAGGAGCAGTATTATAGTAGTTATATTCTTGTACATAGGAGGCAGTATTATAGTAGTTATATTCTTGTACATAGGAGCAGTATTATAGTAGATATATTCTTGTACGTAGGAGGCAGTATTATAGTAGTTATATTCTTGTACATAGAAGCAGTATTAAAGTAGTTATATTCTTGTACATAGGAGACAGTATTATAGTAGTTATATTCTTGTACATAGGAAGCAGTATTATAGCAGTTATATTCTTGTACATAGGAGCAGTATTATAGTAGTTATATTCTTGTACATAGGAGCAGTATTATAGTAGTTATATTCTTTTACATAGGAGCAGTATTATAGTAGTTATATTCTTGTACATAGGAGGCAGTATTATAGTAGTAATATTCTTGCACATAGGAGGCAGTATTATAGTAGTTATATTCTTGTACATAGAAGGCAGTATTATTGTAGATATATTATTGTACATAGGAGCAGTATTATAGTAGTTATATTCCTGTACATAGGAGCAGTATTATAGTAGTTATATTCTTGTACATAGGAGCAGTATTATAGCAGTTATATTCCTGTACGTAGGAGGCAGTATTATAATAGTTATATTCTTGTACATAGGAGCAGTATTATAGTAGTTATATTCTTGTACATAGGAGCAGTATTATAGTAGTTATATTCTTGTACATAGGAGCAGTATTATAGTAGTTATATTCTTGTACATAGGACCAGTATTATAGTAGTTATATTCTTGTACATAGGAGGCAGTATTATAGTAGTTATATTCTTGTACATTTGGAGCAGTATTATAGTAGTTATATTCTTGTACATAGGAGGCAGTATTATAGTAGTAATATTCTTGCACATAGGTGGCAGTATTATAGTAGTTATATTCTTGTACATAGGAGCAGTATTATAGTAGTTATATTCTAGTACATAGGAGCAGTATTATAGTAGTTATATTCTAGTACATAGAAGGCAGTATTATAGTAGATATATTCTTGTACATAGGAGCAGTGTTATAGTAGTTATATTCTTGTATATAGGGGCAGTATTATAGTAGTTATATTTTTGTACATAGTAGGCTGGGTTGTAATAGTTAGTTTTGGTGAGGAATCATTTGTAACTTCACTTCTTTGCTCCTCTTAGCAGATCCTACTGTGCATTTCTGCTTTGTATATGTCAGAGGTTAGTATATCATTACTGAATGGCACTGAGCACAGAATGAATATATGAGGATTTGAAGTATGGTGGGGTATAACATTAATATTAAAAATTAAATTGATTGGACTCCAAGATTCTGTATTTTCTGGCTGCAGAGAGCGTTTGCGCAGTGACATCTAGAGGTGGAATCATGCGCTGCACGGTGTTATGACATTATTGAGGCGGAGCATAACAATAATTGCCCGAAATGCATATATTATCTCATAATAACCATAAACTGCAAATGTCACTTCTCATGATCTCGGTTTAAAAAGTAAGGGCCTTAAGTGCACATCGTGCTCATGCTCATGGCCGGCAGCGAGACGACTTCTGTTTGTGCTGACATTTGCTATGGGGAGATTTATACATAAAATTCATCTCACCAGTGGCGTGATTCTATAATGAATGCACATTTATAGAAGAAGGGTAAAATGAGATGCAAATATATTTAAAAAATTTCAGTATTTGTAGTAAAGAAAAAATAAAATCCTGAGCAATGTGCATATTTCAAGTAGAGGCCTCCACCGTGCAACTTAATAGGCGGTACTACTACTACTCTCAGCAGAAATCCTGCACAAATGCGTAACTAGAACTGCATTTTCCTCATTATCGCTCATATCTACAGGCCGCTTCATGTGCCTTTCATTTGGGGATTGTACAAAACTCCAGATTGTAACGGCAATATTCACATTGTGTGATATGAAACTTGGGAATTCGCTCTCTCTCTCTTCCTGCTGCCCACTGGACCAACAGCGCTTCCGGAGCAAGCCAAAGCTACTTTCACACTCGCGTTTCGTACGGATCTGTTATGGACGGATTCGTTCAGATAATGCGACCGTCTGCATCTGTTCAGAACGGATCCGTTTGTATTATCTTTAACCCTGGGTTCACACCTGAGCGTTTCTGAGACGAGCGTTTTACGCGCATTTTTGTCGCGCGTATTACAGCGCGTTTTTGCAAATAGGAAACGCGCGTCATATGCGCGTTCGTGACTCTGGAGACCAATTGAAAAAGGCATATCTACACTTTAACGCGTGTTCCCATTGAAGTCTATTGGAGCAAACGCGCGACAAAACACCCCAAAGAAGCTCAAGAACTTCTTTGAGCGTAGGGCGTTTTACAGCGTGTTCGAACGCGCTGTAAAATGCGCAAATGTGAACCGAGGGTAACATAGCCAAGACGGATCCGTCTTGAACACCATTGAAAGTCTATGAAAGACGGATCCGTTTTCTATTGTGCCATCATCAGACGGACACCAAACGCTGCAGGCAGCCTCCAGAGCGGAATGGTGACTGAACTGACGCATTCCGAGCCTTTTCCATTCAGAATGCAAAGTGATGATCACTTTGGACCTCTTCTGGGAGCCCTGAACGGATCTCACAAACGGAAAGCCAAAACGCCAGTGTGAAAGTGGACGAAGTTATATGTGTGCTTGTGTGGGTATGTATATAAGTATAATATCCCAGTAGACTTTATATGTGTACATATAGGTATTTGCAGTCTGCGATAGTATTAGCAGTGGATTATATATGCCGTTTATGCATGAGTCTCTATATGTACAGGTACTAACGGTCAGGTACTGGATGTGAGTTGGGTAGAAGTGTAGATCCAGTAGATATCGGTGGACTCTGGACATACTGTATATACATACACATTTGCTTAGTATCCGGGGAGGGCAGGAACGGAGGTGGCTGTGTGTGGGCGTGTCCTCTATGTACCGTGTTATTTGTAGTGTCTGCATCTTTATGTATAAGGTCCATTGCTTTGTTATGTTTATGTTATCAGTAAACTGTTTTTATATATAAGGGTTGTATGTCACTCCTGGGGTGTATGAAGGACTGGAGAGGCGTAGATAATACACAAAGTAATCGGGTTATATAGGAAACAAGGGCTACAGTCTGGGAACAGAATAAAAGGGACGGAATACGGAGATAGACATAAATCTTCCGACCAATGTCAGACATCTCTAGTCATGTGAGGGTCGCATTGTCTTGCTGGAGGATCCGATCCGCCCCAGGGGAGACGATCAGCATGTAGGGGTGTACGTGATCTGCAAGGATGGATTCATACTCCGATCAGCTGAGAGCGCCTTCCACAATGATAAATGGCCCAGAGAATGCCAGGAAATCCTCCCTCCGACCATAACGCTGCCCCCAGCAGCTTGTGTTCTTCCAGCAATGGCTGCAGGGTGTTCCCTCTCTGATGTTTCTCTCCTGACACGCCAACGTCCATCCGTTCTATGAAGCAGAAACCGTGACTTATTGGAGGGGGCAACCATTTACCAAGAGTCCGATTCCGATATTGTAAGCCTTTTCTGCAGCTTTGTATCAGACGTTCACCTCTCACATCAGTGGCACGTGGTGCTCCGCAGTCTCCACGTCTCTTATTCACAATGGCGCCGCTTGTCCACTTTCACCACAGCAGCAGAGAACAGTTCACACTGCGCAGGTTCAGAAATACCACCACCCGGGGCCCCAAAGCCAATAATCAGCCCTTCTTTCATCTCTAATAAATCACCCCTATTACCCATGAGAGCAAAGAGGGATATGTGTGCAGACAGCCTATCACACCTTATATACCCACCAAGCCAGCTCACCACGCCTTATATACTCACCAAGCCAGCTCACCACACCTTATATACCCACCGAGCCAGCTAACCCTACCTTATATACCCACCAAGCCAGCTCTCCACACCTTATATACTCACCAAGCCAGCTCACCACACCTTATATACCCACCGAGCCAGCTAACCCTACCTTATATACCCACCAAGCCAGCTCACCACACCTTATATACCCACGAGCCAGCTTACCACGCCTTATATACCCACCGAGCCAGCTCACCACACCTTATATACCCACCGAGCCAGCTCACCACACCTTATATACTCACCAAGCCAGCTCACTCCACCTTATATACTCACCAAGCCAGCTCAGCACACGTAGCTTCCTTGGTGAGCAAGGAGCTGCTGACATCGAAAGTAGGAAGTGGTCCTTATGATGGGACTCGACTGTCTGTATTAAGGGTACCGTTCTTCTGTCTCCCCGCACAGATCTATAAATTAGTAATGCCGCCATAGATTTCAGTGAATTCATTTTCCCCCATAAGGTCCTGTGGTCAGGTCCGACTTCCTTTCTTCTTAATTATTAATCTGTGCTGATAAAACAGCAATATGTAACCTATCGAGAGCTGAGCGAGGGGAATTAAAGGGACAGTAACCCTACGGTGTGGCTGCAAACGGCAACTTCCGAGGGCTCTTTTTGGGGCTAGAATGCAGCTAAAGCGGGGTTCTTGTCAATAATCTGGGTGATCTAGTCTGAATTAGAGCAGGTCGGAGTGAGAGCTGTATACACTGTGCTGGGGAGGGACGAGCACAGACATCCCTCCTGTCCCTATGGGATTAGACCTTTACCCTTCATCCTGTGGATGACATCTAAGAGGCAATATTGAAAATGCTGTTTTTATCCTTCCCTCCCAAAAAATTAATAAAAATCATTTAAAACCTTGTGTGTACCCCACAATGGTTCCTATAAAGAATCTATATCCCAACATGTCAGCCTGTAACACAACGTATTGTCACCTGCGGGGAGGACATAGCGCCTGGCTCCTCCACCACAAGGCCAGTGATGACCCGATGGTATCTGCAGTTCCATTTCCATCTGTTTTCCGGCGTTCCTGTCCCGATAAAGGAGACAAGAGATAAAATAAATGGCTTTGTACCTTGTGCATCAGATAAAGACTTCCCGGTGTCCTGATACTGAACTGAATCCACAACGTGACGCAGCTCAGAAGATTTTCTGATAAAACAACAGAAAGTTTTAGGAGAAGGAGCTGAACATCCCTGAAAGTGAGACCGGAACTTGTAGAAGGACGTCCTAGGGGTTAGGGTGGCCGTAGACATTAGGACAACGCCAGCCGAACCACCAGCTGTCTAATATATAGGGGATCGGGCAATGGGATTGCAGCAGTCTCTCGGGGACATAGCGCATAGCAATAAATCCCAGCAGCTGTGTCTTTGAAACTCAGGTTTATTCCGGTATGTCCTATATCAGGACGCGTTTCGGCAGACTCGACTTCATCAACTACATCCTCTTAGGAAGGCAAGTCTGCCGAAACGCGTCCTGATATTGGACATACCGGAATAAACCTGAGTTGCAAAGACACAGCTGCTGGGATTTATTGTTATACGCTAAGGCGCCCCGTTCCCCGTGCCCATATTGCGGACCCCATTTGCGGATCCACAATACACGGGCACCATTCCGTGGCCATTCCGCATCACGGATGCGGACCCGTTCATTTCAATGGGTCCGGAAATCTGAATGACGGAATGGAACACTATGGAGTCCTTCCGTGGGGTTCTGTTCCGTACTTCTGTCCCGCAAAAAGATAGAACATGTCCTATCTTTTTGTGGAACGGAAGATTGCAGACCCATTCAAGTGAAAGGTCCGCGATCCGCTGCGGTTGCCCCACGGTCGGTACCCGTGCAATGCAAATTGTGGCCCGCAGCACGAGCACGGGGCTCACACGTTCGTGTGAAAGAGCCCTAACTGTGGAGATTGCTTCTTTCCCGTGCAGCGTGCACCTGGAGTGAGTGCCGACCGATATTCCCAATCTCGGGGACATAAGCTGCCCCCAGGGGTATTTGGCAATATGCATGCTCGGCTGAACCCAGAGTGCATGTGTATGGGGGTGGCCAGGAGCAATTGCTGTTGGCCCATATGACCAGCATCTAATAAGTCTTCTGTACCGAAGATGAGGACTTGCATCTGCTCCTTATGTGCAGTTGTGTTCCAGACTGAGACAGGAGGTAGGTTGTTTGGCAGTAACGTCCTGTCAGCCATATTGGCTCATATGAGTCTGATATTTCTGCACGGAACTCCCCCCTCCCTCTCACAGCTCTCCCTGGCAGAGCCTTCCTCGTCCAATCCCTCTGCACAGACCTGGTGAATCCTTGCAAGACATCCTCAGCGTGAGACAGACCAGAGCCTTCAACCTGATTTACTAAATTACCCGCCGTCCCGGCGCTGCGCTCATAAAGCAGGAAGCTCAGGATGAGCAGCGCTTACATCTGACACATAGAATTTTGAGACAACACCAAAGCAATATGAATTTTCATCAAAAGATGAATCCAATATTCTAAACCGTAGCTCTCATCCGTGAGCCGTGCGACGCTTGTCGGGGGCACAACAGTCGGGGGTCACCAAGTCACATTGCAATTATCCCGGCTCTAGCGATGGGGGATCCAGAAGATGTGCTCCGTTAATTAGTTATAAAACAACCACCTGCTGTTTGTGGCAAAAGTAAGAAGTGACAGCAGACATTGCACGTGGCAGAGCGGCTGTGCTACCAAGGGACAAGGAGGATCGGAGACCTCGCCTTGTGATGGAATAATTACAACTGCTCTAGGGGCGACCTCCGTTCTTTTACATTCTTCATACTGGCCTTGCTGATATCACGGATCGGCCTCTTCTCGCCACTTGCTGTATGTTATATTCAGCCATTTAGTAACATAGTTTATAAGGCTGAAAAAAGCCCTCTGTCCATCCAGTTCGGCCTGTTTCCTGCAAGTTGATCCAGAGGAAGACAAAAAAAAAACTGTGAGGCAGAAGCCAATTCTCCCCACCTTTCGGGAAACAAATTCCTTCCCGGCTCCAATCAGTCATCAGAATAACTCCCTGGATCAACGACCCCTCTCTAGTAGCTGTAGCCTGTAATATTATTACACTCCGGAAATGCATCCAGTCCCCTCTTGAATTCCTTTATTGTACTCGCCATCACCACCTCCTCAGGCAGAGAGTTCCATAGTCTCACTGCTCTTACCGTAAAGAGTCCATAGTCTCACTGCTCTTACCGCAAAGAATCCTCTTCTATGTTTGTGTACAAACCTTCTTTCCTCCAGACGCAGAGGATGTCCCCTCGTCACAGTGACAGTCCTGGGGATAAATAGATGATGGGACAGATCTCTGTACTGACCCCTGATATATTTATACATAGTTATTACATCTCCCCTCAGTCCTGGGGATAAATAGATGATGCTCTGTCTCTGGAGGACCTTTCCTGTCCTGCATTACACAAGTAACCCATAGATATGAATGGACACTGTGTAATACTTAATTTCTCCAGCGTTAGCGCTACAGGGAAATTGAACACTTAGGCCTCATGCGCACGGCCGTGTGCTCCCCGCTTCACGGATGCGGACCCATTCACTTGAATGGGTCCTTAATCCGGAGCTGCGGTGTGAAACAGAGGCACGGAGCCCCACTTCCGTGGTGTTTCTGTCCAAGCCTCCGCACCGCAAAAAAATAGAACATGTTCTATTTTTTTGTGGTGCGGACGGATCACTGACCCATTTAAGTTGAATGGGGCTCGATCCGTCACGGCTGCCGCATGGATGTTGCCCGTGCATTGGGGACCGCAAAGAAAACTTAAAAAAAAAATTGTTTTTGTGTCACCATATTGCGGGAGCTAGATTATTATTTTTCTATTTTTCCACATTGACAGATGATTTTGATCTGTTTTTATTCCGTATTTTGTGCGGGGGATGAATAAAAACAGCTATTCTGGGACAGTTTTTTTTTGCAGCGTTTACCAGGCAAGATATATAATGTGATCAGAGTATGGACTCGACAACACTAATTCTTTGTTCTGTTTTATTTTTTTTACGTGTTTTTATATAACTAAGCATTTTAATGGTTGTATTTTTTGTTTTTCATTTTCTTTTTAAATATTGTTAAACTTTTTATTAGATATATTCTTAATTTTAAGTTTTTTTTTAGTTCTTTAACTTTTGACACAATGATCACTGGTGTAATACCCTGCAGAACATCTGCGTTTGCACTGTATTATACCGGTCAGCATAAGGGCACATTCACACGAACGCGCCGCGTTTGCAGTCTGAAAATTGCGGATCTGCAAAACACGGATGTCGCCCATGTGCTTTCCGCAATTTTCAGAATGGAACGGGTGGCCCTGGACAAGAATGGGACATGCTCTATATTTTTTGCGGAGGAGCGGAATGAAACAACGGATGAGGACAGCACACCTCTTTTGCAGCCCCATTAAAATGGGGGAACGGATGCGGACTCGTTCATACAGTCGTGTGAATGAGCCCTTACACAGAGAGGCAGGGCCTAACATGTTGCTTCTTTATTCCAGTGTTGCGAGAACCACGCTGAGAAACAAAAAACACAACTGAAATCATTAGGAGGCTGAGCGGAAAACGCTTCAAGGTCAGCGCCAGAAAACTCTGTGTGAACTGTGGAAGCCGTGGGCGGCCCATACCCATATTGCGGATCCACAAGATACGGAGCGGAAGTCTAGGGAGCGCTATTTTTTTGCGGTGCTGACTGAATCTTGCAGATCTTACGGTCTGTAGCACGGGCACAGCGAGTACACATTCGTGTGCATGAACCCTAAACCTCTCGTTGTCACGGTACCCCCACAGTTGTGTTGTTAAAAAATATCGGGGATCGGCGTTAGCGCCTATCACTTACAGTTAAGCTTCCACGATCACAATGACGCACATCTACCCCACAGATGTGTCAAGGGGTTAATTATCGTGTACCCGGGTCTCGGATTTGGGGCCCCGCGCCCCTGCTGCCTGAAGACAAGTAAACAGCAGTCCTCCATTGGTAAATAGCGGAGTAATTAGCTGATCCGCTGCTCATGCATTGTTAATTACCGCGACATAATCTGCACAATCGGGGATGCTCGGCATATGTTATCAGCCCTGTTTCTCCATCACTTATCACAAAATATGCAGATTGTATTTCTTTCTTTCTTTGTGCAGCTGCCAGTAATGTTCCCTCATTAAATCTGGAGGAATAGCCTGCGACGCCTTGCACAAGAATACTGACAGCGAAAGGGTGAATTCATTAATCCTTCTTCTTCTTTTTCTATTCTGCAGCTCGTTTCACAAAAATATCTTTTAAAGGGGTCCGTCCAGGGCGTTCTCGTCTACATTTTATGTTTTATTACATGTCATTGTGTAGGGGGGAGGTAGAAGATTGCTTCTATCAGCCTCCCGCCACAGTCATCACCCCCCCCCCCTTAAATATTGGCGCCTTATATAAAATCCATATTGGCCAGCAGGGGGCGCTAACGAGCCCAGGAGAAATCTCCGCCCAGGATCAAGAGTATATGAAATATGTTCAGCGTCCTGAGGCATGATGGGAGGGGCGTTCACAATCAAATAATGGGTATTTAACCCTTTAGGGGGTTAATGGGTTTTAGTAAAACTTATAATGTGACGTATCAAAAGTTGTGATCGGTGGGAGCCTGAGCGCCAAGACCTCCACCGATCGCTAGGAGGAAGCGCATGCATATCACACTCTCTCTAGACGACGGGCCCATAGACTTTCCATTGAGCTTGCATCCTGCAGCGAGGAGAGAGAGAGCGATATGCAAGCACTAGGGATCTCTGCCATCAGACTCCCACGGATCACACTTTTTGATATGGCTCTATGGACTTATGCAGACGACCCACAGCAGGTCCCTATAGAATATATGGGCACCAGCCGTTTGTGCACCGCATCACAGAACGCTGCTGTAGTTTTCTGTCCGTGCCTCCACACCGCAAAAAAATAGAACATGCTCTATTCAAGTTGAATGGGTCTGCATCCGTCTGCACCAGCCACGCGGATGATGCATGTGCATTGGGAGCTGCAATTTGCGGTCCCCAATGCACAGAACGGGCGGCGCACATTCGTGTGCATGAGCCCTATCAAAAGTTTTACCAAAACTCAGGGACTCTTTCAGGAACCAGCCTATTTTGGGAGTGACGTTTTCATCCTGGTTGTTTTTTTTCTTCTTTTAAGTGGTATTTTTTTAACTCCACCATATAATGTTTCCATGTAATGTATTGATAAACTATTAAAAACTATATATATTTGTGGGGTGGGATGGAAGAACAAAAAACAAAATTCTGCCTTTGCCTTTCAGGGTTTCATTTTTACGACGTTCAGGGTGCGGTAAAAATGCCGGTCAGTATCAGTTTTAGGCTACTCTCACACTTGCGGCAGCAGGGTCCAGCAGGCTACTCCGGTGGGGGACCAGCCTGCCGGATCCATGCTAACGCTAGCCCACCATGCCGCCGGAAGTCCGCCCCATTCACTATAATAGGGGCGGGCCGGAGGTCCGGCCGCAGCAAGCTGACATGCCGAGAAGTGGCCGGACAAAAACTACATCTGCAAATTCAGTCAATAATAGGACATGTGCTAAGATCTGCGGATCGGTCACATGGAGCTGCAAAAAAAAATTATTATGTGCGCCTGACCCTTTAGAAATGTCTGGTCAGTGTGCAATCTATGAAAAAAACACATACATCAGCAGAGGACAGATGGAAGGCAGGATCAGATCAGACTACATGGGTTTTGTTTGTAGTCTGTTACCATGGAAACATATAGGTGATATTTATTGAGCCAGAAGATATGTACATTCCACTTATCTGTAATACTTAATGAGGTGTTCCAGGATCGGCTTATTGATGGCCTGTCCTCAGGATAAGTCATCAATATCAGGTGGGGGGAGGTCCGAGTCTTCGCCACCCCTGCCGATCAGCTGTTTGATGGGTCCATGAGGCCACTGCAGCCTCTTTAATGTTGACCTCAGTCCATCTACCTGCATAGTGTACATACACTAGCGACAGTACAGGATATTGAACCATTCACTCAATTAGGGTGAAGTTGAAATACCCTAAGGCCTCTTTCACACGGGCGTCATGTTTGACGGCCGGATAAGAGGCGGGTGCGTTGCGTTTTGCACGCTCGTGTGAAAAATCGCCATGTTTGGTACCCAGACCCGAACGTCATCACTGAAGTCTGGTTTCGGGTAGAGTATTCTGGAGAATTTATTATTTTCCCTTATAACATGGATATAAGGGAAAATAATAGCATTCTTAATAAAGAATGCTTGTAAAATGAAGATGAAGGGGTTAAAAATAATAAAAGTTAACTCACCTTAGCCACTTGATCGCGTAGTTGCGATCTGTCATCTCTCTTCATGCTTTAACTAACAGCTTAAGGACCTGTGATGACGTCACATGGTAAGATGGACCATGTGATTGGACCATGTGATGTGACGTCATCACAGGTCCTTTAGTTCTTAGCTGATGCAGGGAAAGAGAGGACAGATCGCAACTACGCGATCAAGTGGCTAAGGTAAGTTAACTTTTATTATTTTTAACCCCTTCCACTTCATTTTACTAAGCATTCTTTATTAAGAATGCTATTATTTTCCCTTATATCCATGTTATAAGGGAAAATAATAAAGATCTGGTCCCGTTGCTAAGCAACCATGCGGGAAAATCGCACTGTATCCGCACTTGCTTGCGGATGCTTGCGATTTTCCCGCAGCCCCATTCACTTCTATGGGGCCTGCGTTGCGTGAAAAACGCACAATATAGAGCATGCTGCGATTTTTCACACAACGCAGAAGTGATGCGTGAAAATCACCGCTCATGTGCACAGCCCCATAGAAATGAATGGGTCCGGATTCAGTGCGGGTGCAATGCGTCCTCCTCACGCATTGCACCCGCGCGGAAAACTCACCCGTGTGAAAGGGGCCTAAGTGTGCAGCGTGTGCGCTGGGTGGTTCCTGACGTAGGACTCACCCTGTATAACATAGGTACATGTATACCCCTCAGGGGCCGTCACTCAGCCTAGGGATTGCAGAACGCAGAGCAATTAGTCAAGCTTGGAGACTTCTTATCCTGAGTCAGCAGCAGGAGACCAGACAGAGATCTGGAGGTCAGGGGTCCACAGGTGGGAGACATCAGTCGGGCCCCCACACGGATATAAAGCTTTTAAAGTTTTTGTCATGGTGAATAATTTACACCGCCTCCTAGTTCGTTCCTTCGGCAGCGGTAGATACTGCTCTCGCATCTTTAACCCAGACCTGACTCTCAGTGTGAGCTGCAAGAAGTAAAAGCCTGGCAATAAAGACTCCTGCAGCTTCAGGGGATCGATAGCCGCATCCCCCGCCGCCGCAGCCCGGCCAGCAGCAAATTCACCACTTTTATTGTAGCCAATTGCAATCCGAGTTACATTTGTCAATCAATAAAACAATAGCGGTAACGCTTATTACAGCAGACGCCGCTTGTCTTCTCTTATGTTTTTTTTTTTTTTTTGGATGGTAAAAACTTTTTTCTTCTCCTGCTGCAAGGGCTGGAAGTCTGCAATATAGATGGGGGGAGGGGGTCGAGACAATATAACATTTTGCTAATTGGTTGATTTGATTTCTCAGATTTCAGATTCGCTTTTGACCATTTGGAAAGGATGATTGGGAATTGGTTTTCCCCGCTGTGTTCTACGGGCTGGAGACTGGGACACAAGAGCTGACAATCTGACTTTTTTATGTTATAAGCTCATATACCACGGGCAGTTAAAGAGCATTAAAGGGGTACTTTGGACAATCGCTTTTTGTTAGAAAGGTGTCCTGAGTCCTGACAATAAGCCAATGACTGCTTGGAACCCTTAGCAAGTGTTCAGTTCCCCTGCAGCGCCACCACAGGAGATATGAGGTATTACATGGTGCTTACTGAAGTTAATGGGCTGCACATGTAATGTCGTAGTCTGCACGAATCATTGTCGTAGTCCTGGAGGCAGTCAATAGCTGTTTTAAAGAAATTTGCAGTGTTGCTAGCATCAAGATTATCTTCTTCTTTATTTGCTGCTTTGCTGCAGTACTGCTAATCAGTACTGCTTGAGATGGGTTCTGGGTTCAATCAGTCTCCTTCCCCTTCTGGCAGCAGATAATATGATATCTTCTTCTTCCCTTGAACATGGAGTCTCCTCAGCTAAACTGCTGTGCTACTACAGGGGATCTGCTCCTTCCTGACAAGCAGGGAAACAAGCTATTTCTATTGGCTGCCCTGCAGTAACCAGGGGATCACTATGCAGAGACCGGGGTGTGAAACTGAGCATGTGTTTATTGCTGCTTATTAGATGGACGTGCACATTGCTATACTGTGAACACCAGGTGGCGCCATACTATGTAAGTAACTGAACACCAGGTGGAGCCATACTATGTAAGTAACTGAACACCAGGTGGAGCCATACTATGTAAGTAACTGAACACCAGGTGGTGCCATACTATGTAAGTAACTGAACACCAGGTGGAGCCATACTATGTAACTGAACACCAGGTGGAGCCATACTATGTAAGTAACTGAACACCAGGTGGAGCCATACTATGTAAGTAACTGACCACCAGGTGGAGCCATACTATGTAAGTAACTGAACACCAGGTGGAGCCATACTATGTAAATAAATGAATACCAGGTGGTGCCATTCTATGTAAGTAACTGAACACCAGGTGGAGCTATACTATGTAAGTAACTGAACACCAGGTGGAGCCATACTATGAAAGTAACTGAACACCAGGGGGAGCCATACTATGTAAGTAACTGAACACCAGGTGGAGCCATACTATGTAAGTAACTGAACACCAGGTGGAGCCATACTATGTAAGTAAATGAACACCAGATGGTGCCATACTATGTAAATAAATGAACACCAGGTGGAGCCATACTATGTAAGTAACTGAACACCAGATGGCTCCATACTATGTAAGTAACTGAACACCAGGTGGAGCCATACTATGTAAGTAACTGAACACCAGGTGGAGCCATACTATGTAAGTAACTGAACACCAGGTGGAGCCATACTATGTAAGTAACTGAACACCAGGTGGAGCCATACTATGTAAGTAACTGAACACCAGGTGGTACCATACTATGTAAGTAACTGAACACCAGGTGGAGCCATACTATGTAAGTAACTGAACACCAGGTGGAGCCATACTATGTAAGTAACTGAACACCAGGTGGTACCATACTATGTAAGTAACTGAACACCAGGTGGAGCCATACTATGTAACTGAACACCAGGTGGTGCCATACTATGTAAGTAACTGAACACCAGGGGGAGCCATACTATGTAAGTAACTGAACACCAGGTGGCGCCATACCATGTAAGTAACTGAACACCAGGTGGTGCCACACTATGTAAGTAACTGAACACCAGGTGGTGCCATACTATGTAAGTAACTGAACACCAGGTGGTGCCATACTATGTAAGTAACTGAACACCAGGTGGTGCCATACTATGTAAGTAACTAAACACTGGGGGCGCCATACTATGTAAGTAACTAAACACCAGGGGGCACCATACTATGTAAGTAACTGAACACCAGGTGGAGCCATACTATGTAAGTAACTGAACACCAGGTGGGGCCATACAATGTAAGTAAACGAACACCAGGTGGTGCCATAATATGTAAGTAACTGAACACCAGGTGGTGCCATACTATGTAAGTAACTAAACACTAGGGGGCGCCATACTATGTAAGTAACTAAACACCAGGGGGCACCATACTATGTAAGTAACTGAACACCAGGTGGAGCCATACTATGTAAGTAACTGAACACCAGGTGGGGCCATACAATGTAAGTAAACGAATACCAGGTGGTGCCATAATATGTAAGTAAATAAACACCAGGTGGTGCCATACTTTGTAAGTAACTGAACACCAGGGGGCGCCATACTATGTGTGTAACTGAACACCCGGTGGAGCCATACTATGTAAGTAACTGAACACCAGGGGGCGCCATACTATGTAAGTAAATGAACACCAGGTGGTGCCATACTATGTAAGTAACTGAACACCAGGCGGCTCCATACTATGTAAGTAAATGAACACCAGGTGGAGCCATACTATGTAAGTAACTGAACACCAGGTGGAGCCATACTATGTAAGTAACTGAACACCAGGTGGAGCCATAATATGTAAGTAACTGATCACCAGGAGGAGCCATACTATGTAAGTAACTGAACACCAGGTGGAGCCATACTATGTAAATAAATGAACACCAGGTGGTGCCATTCTATGTAAGTAACTGAACACCAGGTGGAGCCATACTATGTAAGTAACTGAACACCAGGGGGAGCCATACTATGTAAGTAACTGAACACCAGGTGGAGCCATACTATGTAAGTAACTGAACACCAGGTGGAGCCATACTATGTAAGTAAATGAACACCAGATGGTGCCATACTATGTAAGTAACTGAACACCAGGTGGAGCCATACTATGTAAGTAACTGAACACCAGGGGGAGCCATACTATGTAAGTAACTGAACACCAGGTGGAGCCATACTATGTAAGTAACTGAACACCAGGTGGAGCCATACTATGTAAGTAAATGAACACCAGATGGTGCCATACTATGTAAATAAATGAACACCAGGTGGAGCCATACTATGTAAGTAACTGAACACCAGGTGGAGCCATACTATGTAAGTAACTGAACACCAGGTGGAGCCATACTATGTAAGTAACTGAACACCAGGTGGAGCCATACTATGTAAGTAACTGAACACCAGGTGGTACCATACTATGTAAGTAACTGAACACCAGGTGGAGCCATACTATGTAAGTAACTGAACACCAGGTGGTGCCATACTATGTAAGTAACTGAACACCAGGGGGCGCCATACTATGTAAGTAACTGAACACCAGGTGGTGCCATACTATGTAAGTAACTGAACACCAGGGGGCGCCATACTATGTAAGTAACTGAACACCAGGTGGTGCCATACTATGTAAGTAACTGAACACCAGGTGGTAACATACTATGTAAGTAACTGAACACCAGGTGGGGCCATACAATGTAAGTAAACGAACACTAGGTGGTGCCATACTATGTAAGTAACTGAACACCAGGTGCAGACATACTATGTAAGTAACTGAACACCAGGTGGTGCCATACTATGTAAGTAACTGAACACCAGGGGGAGCCACACTATGTAAGTAAATGAACACCAGGCACCTTACTGTGTAAATAAATGTTAGAACTCTGGCTGCATGGAAAATGGTAAATGATATTTAATGGTGGAAGATCCTCTTTAATTGTAATTATTTGTAGGAGTTTCACAGCTAAGCTTCATCTATAGCCCATTGTCACACATAAGGGGAACTCTCTGGTATAGACACATGCCCTTATCATATGTACCTGTTTACTATCTGCCACTACTTCTTACCTGTTCTCATGGAGCCCGCTGTATATGGTTCATGTTCTCCATTATATGTAACATGGATCATAATTGGTGATTTTACCATCTCATGTTGGTTCTGAGGCTGCGAGAATAAAAAATTTGCTGGTTATGCAGCAAAACTGAGGCCGATGACGCATCACTAAATCACACATTATGAAACCAGGGTCGATAAAACCTGGATGACAACTATTTTGAGAGCTATAATGATAGTCCTATTAGTTGTCAGTCAGATTTCCTAGAAGCAGATTATTACCGCTCCCATTGCGTTGTAATATAAAATCTGACTTCAGAGTGCTCCCCCTAGTGGTGGCTGCAGGCACCCAACAATTTATCGTGTAACTGTGCACTGTAGATATATGATAGGTGCGCTTTGTATTGCACAGATGTGTATGTAATTCCAGATCATATGATATAGAAGCCGTGCCATCTTGCAGAGTACACGCTTCCTACCACTGACTCCATGGATTACCGTAATTGTTGCTCTGCTGCAGTACCGATTCCCTTGCCGCCGGGCTCGGTGTGTCAGGTCGCGGTGTGCAGCAGGGCAGTCAGATGGATTTTATCGCAGAGTCACGTAGCATCTAGATCAGGGAGGGAATCTCAGCTTGCCGTACCTCAAGCAGATTGTCATTACCGTGCACATAGTCGGCAGCATACACCGACTCTAATGAGGTTACCGCTAGAAATGAGGCTTTTTAAATTCATGTGCTTCACTGGTCAAAGCCGGACTCCGACATGATGACCGCTAGACACAGTCAGATGGCTCTATTATAAGAGACGTCCTGTATATGTCTGCGAGTCTTCGTCTTCCGTCAGTTTTTGCCTATTTTTCTTATACGTTTTCTAGAGAAGTTGAATGATAAACCGCAGTGCCATCATTAAAGGGGTTGTCCAGGATTTTAATACTGATGACCTGTCCCCGGGATGGTTACTGCAGCCCTGCTCCCTTTGAAGTGAGTGGTAACCAGTTCCGTCCACTACACAATGGATAGAGCTGTGCGGATCTAGCGCTGATCGG
Source organism: Bufotes viridis (assembly GCA_033119425.1). NCBI lineage: Eukaryota > Metazoa > Chordata > Amphibia > Anura > Bufonidae > Bufotes > Bufotes viridis. The sequence goes on from CM065596.1 coordinate 10,138,524, forward strand.
TGGGGGCTGAGGATAGGTTATCGGTATCAGAATCTGGACATCCCCTTTAAGGACACAGCCACAAGTGTATAGTGGAATTGCATGCAGAAAATACACAGCGTTTATACCGGCAACAACACAGTTTATCCACAAACTGCCGAACTCAATCTCCGCAACCAACTCCGCAGAGAAAACTGACCCGCACTGTGGATTTTGATGTCAATTTATGTTGCTGATTGCTGCCGCAGATTTCATGCTCACCATGCAGAAATCGGCTGGATTCACACAGCGTTTTTTTGATGATTTCAGTAATAAAGCGTGGTCATTTGCAGCGGATTTTGCAGCTGCGAAATGCTGGCAGATACAAAGCGGAGTTTCCATTACCGGAAATTCGCACTGAGCCCCTCACATGTGCTCCTATCTTCAAGGGATTATCCAGTTCTTTGCAAATGAGGTTTAAAGGGGTTATCCACAGGATAGGGAATAAGTGTCTGATCGGCAAGGGGCCCCTGTTGATCAGATAAGAATGGGGGCCCATGGTCCCCCGTTTGAATGAAGCAGTGGTCACGCATGTATGTCTACTGCTCCATTCAGCTATATGGGGCTGCCATACAGGTACTCGATTATCTCTGGTAGTCCTATAGCATGCGTGTCCGCCACTCCATTCAGACTGGGTGCTCATGATCAGCCAGGGCCCCAGAAGTTGGACCCCTGCCAATCAGATCTTTGTGATAGGGGATATGTTGTCTTAAAGAGGTTCAATAAGACTTTTATGTCTAATCGGTGGGGGTATGATATCTGGGGACCCCCGCCACAGCCTTCTCTCTGCTCACCAAGCACAGCGCTGTACATTGTATAGTGGCCGTGCTTGGTGTTGCAGCTCAGCCCCTTTCACTTCTATGTGCCATGAGACCAATGAACGTGATGTCACTGGCCTAGACTGAACTGAAAGAAGGCCGCGGTGCTACTGAGAGTGCTGCCACCTTCTCAAGCAGCTGATTAGCAGGGGTCCCGGGTGTCGGTTAAAGGGTACCTATCATTGTAAAAAAATCTTACATGTCATAGGGACACCAGAAGTTTTAATCAGTGGCGTCCAGATATGGGACCTCCATGACTGTGAAAACTAACGTGCAGAAGTGCTCAGTGCTCCATAGAAGGTGCACAGTCCGTGCACCACTTGCTCGGCGAGCGAGCAGGGCCACTCAGAAATTAAGAGGCTTAGCACTCGGCTCAGCAACTCTGACCTTTTGTTTTACTAATCTCATACCTACCATTTAATTTTCTCTTTTCATTTGTTAAATGATAGGTACCCAACCCCCTATTTGCTTTAGCTCTCAGGAAGGGAACCTAGGGACCTGCCTGCTGTGAGGCACTGAAAACCCTACAGACCTGCAAATTTTTCCTAGGTGAGGATTTGCTCGCTGCAATGTATCAGTGTAGTAAAATATATCACTGTTCACATAAGATACAATTGTAGCAAACCCTCAGCTGTAAGAACACTTGAATTTTTGGCTGCCTGCAGCCACCACTAGGGGGAGCTCACTGCACGCAGTAAGTCTCTGAGCTCCCCCTAGTGGCAATGCATGGGGTTTGTAGCTCTGTATGGACTTGATACTTTCTGTGGATAACACCGGATGAAACTTCTGCTGCAAATCAAGAAGAAAACCATCTCGACCTGAGCGCTGCCTATTGCACGTCTGACCCTTGCGGGGGCTGCACCTGTGTTCATTTCTTCCCGCTGCGTTCTGTACACAAAGCATTTCAGACAGGATCTGCTGCCCCCGGGAGAGCTGCTGTTTTCTCAGGGATTGCGGAGCAGCTGAATGATCCAAGCCGTCGCCCTTCACCTTTCAGGGGATCCCCCTGGAGCATACTGTATCTCTGCATCTACGAACAAACAGCGGTGGGAGCCGAGCGTCTCCCTGATACACAGTGACGTGCCCGTCTACTGCTCGGGTCCTGAGCCTCACCGAGGAGGAGAACAGACAGAGGATATACACATAGGAGTACGAGAGAATTACTATTGAGATAAACAGCATAGCCAACTGTTGGGGCTTAGATACCGTGTCCTGATGGACATCCTCCTGTCAGTTCACCTTTATTGGGTATTTGCCCCGTAGGAGAAGACTATTTATAGCCTTACAATCCTTGAGAATATTTCTCTGTGTTCTCCGACAGGCATGAGGAACCAAACCAAGAAAAATCTGACAAAGGCCCCATGCACACGACCGTTGTTTGTTTCCACGTCCGTTCCGTTTTTTTTCACGGATAGGATGCTTCCCCATTCATTTCAATGGGTCCGTCAAAAAATGCGGATGGTCAACCGTTTTTGTTCCGCATCCGTGATCCGTGTTTTCATTCCGTCAAAAAAATAGTGCATGTCCTATTTTTTTCACGTTTGCGGACAAGGATAGGCATTTTTACAATGGATCTGCCATAAAAATCGGATCCGTCAAAAAAAACGGTCCGTCATCCGTTTTTTTTGACGGACGCAAAATTTCAAGGAGGAGCGGACGCGGAGGCAGGCAACGGTCGTGTGCATGTAGCCAAAATGCAAGATTTTAAAGGGAGTCTGTCAGCAGTTTTGACTATCTGACACTGCAGATAGCTCTAGGCAGTGGTTGGGGAGAGAAAGACAAACTAACCTTTTGTGGAGCTATCAGGAGTAGTGGGAATAGGAAGCTTTATTGTTCCAGGTTCTGCTCCTGCAAAAGCCCAGGAGGCGGAGCTTCACCGTGAGGTGCTCTCTGCATTGAGCTGCTTCATAGTCCCTCCCCTCTGCTCTGAGTGACAGCTGTATCAACCAATCAGGAGACCTTTACAGCTGACGCTCTGAGCAGAGAGGAGGGTCTGTGGAGGAGCTCACTGCACAGAGCATTTAACAACAGTGGAACCTGGCAGAATAAAACTTCATATTCACGTTACTCCTGGTAATCAAAGCTCCACAGTAGTTTTGTTTGTCCTCCTCTCCCCAGCTTTTACCTGGACCAGTTTATCGTGGTCAAAACTGTGGACAAACTCCCTTAAATAATTGGTAGTAATAAGTTAAAGGGGTTGTTCAGACCCCCACCCCACCCCCAGAGTGGCCTGACCTGTGTAAGAAATCATACTTACCTGATATCAGCTGCTGGGTTGCGGCTGCTTTGCTCTCCCAGTACCGCTGCAGATCTCAGGTCTCCCTGTGTTAACACACAGTTTGACGCAGGTCATGTGACCGCTGCAGCCAATGACTGGTTGCAGTGGTGATGTATACCCCATGCATCATGTCATCATCAGATGACATGTCACCGCTGCAGCTCAGCGCTCCCTCCTGTCACTCCATTGTAGCGTGGCCGAGCTCTTTATGGTCCGCGGGTCGGCCGGACTGACATGAAGTGCGCACACAGTTTGCACTTCCTGTCAGTCCGCCCGGGTACAGGAAACTAAAGCTCCTGTACCCGTGGACCATAAAGAGCTCAGTCGCGCTACACTAGAGGCGGGGGAGGGAGGGGAGAAAGAGAATGACAAGGGGGCGGGAGCGGGAGTGAAGAATGACAAGGGGGGTGAAGAATGACAAGGGGGGAATGACAAGGGGGGGAGTGTGAAGAATGACAAGGGGGGGTGAAGAATGATAAGAGGGGGGAGAGAGTGACAAGGGGGGGAAAGGAAGAATGACAAGAGGGGGGAGAGAATGACAAGGGGGGGGAGAGAATGACAAGAAGGGGGAGAGAATGACAAGGGGGGGGAGAGAGAGAACTGGCGTTAGTTAAAGGGGTTCTGCAGTTTATTTAAACTGATGATCTATCCTCTGGATAGATCGTCAGCATCTGATCGGCAGGAGTCCGACATCCAGGACCCCTGCCGATCAGCTGTTTGAGAAGGCAGCGGCGCTGGCAGTAGCGCCTCGGCCTTCTTGCTGTTTACCGCAGGCGCAGTGACGTCACGACTAGTATCACTGGCCTTGGCGGGGTTAAGCTCTTTTCACTTGAATGAAGTTTAGCCCTACCCAGGCCAATGATACTAGTTGTGACGTCACTGCGAGAAGGCTGAGGCGCTACTGCCAGCGCAGCTGCCTTCTCAAACAGCTGATTGGCGGGGGTCCCGGGTGTCGGACCCCTGCTGATCAGTTTAAATAAACTGCAGAACCCCTTTAATATGGCAGATCATATGGGTGGGGCATTGTGATGTCACATGGGGGGGGCGGCAAACTTTTCTTTTGCCTAGGGCGGCAAAAATCCTTGCACCGGCCCTGGGTGAGGGCACAGGGCCTGCTCCCGGGCCATGCCAACTAAGTGTTGTGTCTGACAAACCCACAGACTCTTGGCTGGGGATGTCTGATGTCACTTGGGACGAAGTGGAAGATCAAGTCAACCATTCAAGAACCGCTGGGTTACTGGTCAAGACACGAGCACTAGCTGACACCGGGATCTCAGGCCTCTTGAAGTGACCCCTGCTGCCATGCCCCCTTACTCTGCTGCTACCTCTGCCTGCGCCAGAAACATTTAGGCCTCTGCCCCTCCCCTGTGCAGGGCCTGGCACTTCTCTGTCTGACATACTGTTAGATCAAATAAGTTAATATAAAGGAAATTAATACACCCCAAAAAAGGCTGTAATTTTGTCAATTCAACACACAACGGCTAATAATACTTTTTTTTGCCACTAATACACGCCAAAAAAGGCTTTAGAATATATAACTGCACCGCTGAACGGCAAATAGGCCCTTTTTCCACTTATACACTCCACAAAAGGGCTTTAGAATATATAACTGCACCGCTGAACAGCAAAAAATCTTTTTTTTTGCCACTAATACACGTCAAAAAGGGCTGCAATTTTCGCCCTTCACCACACAACGGCTAATAAGCCCTTTTTTTCCACTAAAAGCCAAAAAACGCTTTAGAACATATAACTGCACCGCACAAGGGTAAATAAGATGTAGAAATATGTCCTTGTAATGAACCCTGTTAATGGCGGTATCACACAGCACTTGCACCCCAATAACAGGAACAGTTTGCTGGAATTACAGAGCTGTATAATGGCAATTTGGATCCGCAGTCAGTGCAGCAAGGTGTAATAGGATAGTTCCTATTACCCAGGCTGTAACCTCCCCATCTGAACCCTGTTCTGCTTCAATAATGTGGAATGATTCCTCCCTATCCTTTCCCTGAACTTTTATTCAGCAAAATAAAAGTTTTAAATTCTTTCCTAGCACTGTCCCTAGCGCCTGCTGACGTCTCTTCCTGCACTAACTACACTGGAAAATGGCAGAATCCAAGATGGCTGAGGGTATTTATATGGCTGTGACATCACAGGGCTGGCTGGCTGCTGATTGGCTGCATGCATGGCATTGTGGGTGATCCCTCATTCCCAGAGTTCCTTGCTCCATGTTCTCACACGTGCAGCAGCCATTTTAGGAAAAAATGCGATTCGTTACCACGAAGCGTGAGGAAATTCGGATTCTGTGCGAATCGATTTTTTTCTAAAATTCCGATCTAATTCCACTTCGTCAACTTCGATTCGCTCATCTCTAGTCACAACCCAACGACTGGCATCAGGTAAGTCTTATTCCTTCTGCACGTCTGGCCGTGCCGAGGGTCTGCCCAAAGGGCCCTGGGTGGTGAACAGCTCTTTTAAGGGTTGTCCCGGATTAGAATACATAAAAACAGCGCCACACCTGTTCTTGGGTTGTGTCCGGTATTACAACTCGGTTCTATTGAAGTGAATGGGGCTGAGCTGCAATACCACACATAACCTGCGGACAGGAGTGTTGCTGTTTTTGGAAAAAGCAGCCATGTTTTTTAATCCGGCCCCTCTTAAGTGAGCTGATCTGACAATTCCTTGCAATCCACTGTAGTTACCTAAGGGTTGTCTTACTTCATATATTGTCAGCAGACAGAGCCCCCCTTTAAGCACCCCTTCGATCAGGCAGAGATTTACATGGGCCTACCATTCATTTCAGTGGGTTCTCATTTCGATAGTAGCAGCAAACAGCTTCCCTATGAGGTAATCTTGGGAGTCGGACAGGAAGGTCCCAATCCCCCGCTACCCCCCTCCCCCATCAGCTTGGTGTATACCCCTATAAAACAGCAGGTGCCATAATAAAAGCGCCGCCATACAGTAATGTATAATCAGTCCTGGGGGGGAGGGGGTCAAATGCTAAAGTAAAGCAGTAATAGTTAGGCCGTACTATATTACCGCCATCAGCTCTCCGGTGACTTGTGTCATTAAATTCGTCCTCGCCTGCGGTGACGGAGCCGCCTCCCTAGTGGCGGGTGTGAAGGCTGCGAGGAATTTACTGTCCGGTCCAGGTGGACGTTAAATCCCGTGACGGTGCCTGAGCGCCGGATCAATCTCATATTTTCCATTGTAAAGGAAATGACCGATCAGCGTTTATAAATGAACGCTCATCTCCGCGCTGCGACCTGCGAGATTTTTATGTCAGAAGCCATTAGCTGAACGGCAACTCGGGGGGAAAAGCGTGAATATCATTTTTTACACCCAATTTGTACAAAATTGTTCTGTATAGCCGCCATTAAGGGAGACCTCCGGATAAATGCCGGCGATGAAAATGGGCTGGAGTGGTGCTCAGTGCAGCTTTGTGAATACAGAACATAACAAAAGTCATACCGCTTGTTTAGGGTGGATCCTGCTGATTAAAATTATTCCTGTCTTGTGAAAATCGGTTGCAGCGTTCCCAAGAAAAAGACCTTTAATCTTCTTTGAAAACAAGGTCCTCAGTGCACCAAGGGGGGCCCTTTCAAGTTTTGGGCACGCCCCCTTGGTACACTGAAGCCCTCAGCTGCATAAAGAGTAAAAATCTTTTTTTCTCGGGAGCGCCACAATTGATTTTCACAAAATAGGTGTCATTGTAATCAGCAAGTCAACCCTGCCAGGTGGTATGACTGGTTTAATAGGGTTGATCCTGCTGACCGATGCTCCTTAAAGGGGTTTGTGCATGATGCTGACATAACCTTAAAATATGTCAGACCTGAAAAAAATAAATACAGTAAATTAGTAATAGTGAAATATACAATTTCATCTCCGCGTCATGTGGTCTGTATCGTCCAATCATCGCAGCCGGATGTAAGTCCGTATGGACAAGACCTCACAGTGGCCCCCTGACAGGGACCAGGGTGGGACTGGAGCAGAATATTGGCTAGTTCTACTTTTTTTAAAAGTGAAGCTCATTTTGAGGTTTTATCTTAATCTCGAACATCCTATTAAAGCAGTTGTCTGAGGGTATCATTATTTTTTTAAAGGGGTAGAAGGGGTTAAAAATTAAAAATAATTATTAACCGATTCCCTGCCGCTGCTGCTCTGGTCCCTGCTTCTCTCTACTTCCTGTCCCGCCTTGACACACAGGAAATGCCGGGTCAAAGCTGTGGCCATTGATTGGCTGAGCAGGAACGTCTGGTGTCTCAAGCTGAGAGCAGGAAGTATGGAGCATCGTGGACATCGTGGACCGGTGCAGAATCACAATGGCATCAGTGGGGGATCGGGGAGGCGAGTTTGGCGCATTATTTTTAACATTTTTTAAAAGAAAATCCGACAATCCCTTTAAACTATTGACGCCCCGCTATTTTACAGATTCGACTCCCTCCTTTCCCCATCTCTGTGGGTGAGGGTCTCATCGTGGACCATGTTATCTTCTGTTACGGTGCAGTGATCTGTCGTTAGCAAAGTGGAGTTCCCCTTTAAGTGATTTGCTCTGCATTAATACACCATAGCCTCACGTGAGACATAGTAATATCGGAGTAGACCTTTTTAAAGTGGGGGGTAAATACTTTGGATTGCGGTAGAATCTTTCGCTCGTCAGTCAATAGGGAGCTTTCTTTTGTGGAAGCAGAAGAGCGGCTTCTGTAATGAAGAGGGAAGTTTTGTCGGCGCAGCCAAGGTCACCGTGCAGCGGGCGTCTGATGATCCTGGCAGTGCGCAGCAAAGCGGCGGCGGAGGAGACGCGCCGCACGATTAATCTTTTCACACCTGACATTTCTGGCCTGAGTGAAATGCTGATTAATCTGTTCTGAGCGCTGGAGTGGGGGAAGGGCTAGAAGCGAGTGAATTATCATAGTCGTGATGTATATATGCAGCAACCGGGTCTGCAGGGGCAATGCGTGAGGCAGAGTGGGCTGGTGGGGGTAGTAGTTGATTTACTCACTGTTAGCGGAGCCTCCCTGGGCTGGCGTGCAGCGATGGGAAGAGCATCACCAGTTCCTTCGGGGCACTCTCTGTTTGTCCAGGAAATCCCGCCAGATGGTGGTTGAGGTGCCCTGGTGGTATGGGTTTAAGGTGCCTTGGCGGTAGGGTCCCTGGTGTTCGTGACGCCAGCACCGTTAGGGGCAAAAGAAAAGTAATAAACTTAGTCCAGACCTTGTGTGGAGTTCAACGACAGCTTTACTTTGGATAAACGTTTCTCCAAACGGTTTACAGATTTTCTCTTGGTTCCAGCAGGAGTTAGCATAAACTCGTGGCAGGCAAACAACCTCAACTCTGCTACATCTGTTGCTCTCTGGCTTTGCTGTGCTGAAAGGGTAGCTGTATAATTTAGCTTTCTCTGGATGCTGCAACTTCTTTTGGTGTGGTCTGTCTCTACGTTAGGCCGCAGAGCTAAGGGTGCTCTGGCTGGCTTAAGCAGGACCCGTCCAACAGGGACGTGCACCTGCTTTCTCCCTTGGCAGGGAGTAGACAAAACTAACTAGTCTCCTTAGAGAGGGAGTTTTAGAATAGAAAGAAGGGTTCCATTCTCTGCAAAATTACCACTGCCATGTTTGCTGCCACCTCTGGTGAACCAGGTACATTACATCTGAACATAACAGAAGAAATAGATATGCACATTGTGACGGACCTGCAATAAATACAGAAGTTGACATTAGGTTAACCATAGGAGACAGTAGCAGGGTGCGGAAGTGGCAATAGCACTCCGGGTCATTGCATATACAATGGCGCATACATGCAGGGACATGTCCGTATATACCAGGAGTGCGGAGACTATGTGTCATTGCTCAGATGCCTAAGGTTTACATCTCTAAGATCAGCCGTATAGCAGGGTGTCGGAGGGTGGAGCAGCCGCCAGGGCGGTCATTGTGTTCACTTAGTTTATAGAGGTATTGGATTCGATTGCGGTTTTGCCATGGCCATTTTTGCAGGGACGAGGAAATGCAACCATATTGGCAGGGACAGGTAATAGCCCGGGGCCCCCATTTAATGGAGTTCTCTAGAATAGGAATCCTAGCAGCAAGCTTTAAACCAGCAAGTATTCAATTGCAGTGTACAGTATGTTGGTATTATTAGGGTGAATGGTAGTATTATATAGGTATATTATTTGGATAATGCATATTGTTTTGGAACGACATGGCGGTATTATTCGGGTGGCATATAGCAATATTTACTTGGTGCTGTATGTTGGTATTCTGTGGCTGGTATATAGCAGTATTTACATTGGTACTTTGTGGCATTGTTATGTAGATAGAATACGGCTGCATTTACCTTGGTACTTTATAGTGATATTATGTTGGTGGCACATGGCAGTATATACTTTGGTACTATATGGCAGTATTATGTAGATAAAATATGCCTGTATTTACCTTGGTACTACATGGCGGTATTATGCGGATGGAATATGACAGTATATACTTTGGTACTATATGGCGGTATTATGTAGAGATAGAATATGGCAGTATTTACCTTGGTACTTTATGGCGGTATTAGGGTACTTTCACACTTGCGTTATTCTTTTCCAGCATAGAGTTCCGTTGTCGGGGCTCTATGCTGGAAAAAAAACGCTTCAGTCACATCGCCGTACATTGTGAATAGAGAGAAATCCGTTCAGGATGCATCAGGACGTCTTCAGTTCAGTCTTTTTGACATTTTAGGACGGAGATAATACCGCAGCATGCTGCGGTAATATCTCCGTCCAAAATTCCGGAACACATGCCGGAATGCCAGATCCGGCATTTTTTTTACCATTGGAATATATTAGTGCCAGATCCGGCATTCAAAATACCGCAATGCCGGATCCGTCCTTGTTAGGCCTCATGCACACGGCCATTGTTCGGGTCCGCATCCGAGCCGCATATTTCGCGGCTCGGCCGCGGACCCATTTATTTCAATGGGGCCGCAAAAGATGCGGACAGCACTCCGTGTGCTGTCCGCATCCGTTGCTCCGTTCCGTGCCCCCGCAAAAAAAATATAGCATGTCCTATTCTTGTCCGTTTTGCGGACAAGAATAGGCATTTCTATAATGGGCTGCGTTACTAGTTACCGTTTTATTATCTTGAGGCTGCTGATAGATAGATAGACCGATATGTGTGACGGGAGATGATCGCGGGCGGCCTGGGGTCGGACCTGCACCCTTTGATCATCTATTTCAAGGATAGTTCATCAATGGAAGTTTCTGAAAACGCTTCTTCCATCTGAAGGAAGATCATTCCTATCGAGAGACGCGTCTTCTTGTGTCGCCCTTACGTTCCGATCATGAGAAATAAATTGGAAGGTGTAGTGGGGGGGTGGGGGGACTCTTCCTGACGATGGCCGGCTCATCCCTCATGTAGCAGAGGATCTCGCCCTCCTTGTACAGCACCCACATTCGTCTTCGAGGGGACCAAGTCAAGATAATTTGTGTCGCTGCCGCGTCTCCTCGATGCAGACCTCACGGGCAAGATGTGAACGCCGCGCCTTTCCGATCTGAGGATCATCGCCTCTGATTTATTGTCTTTGTTTTGTCACAATGGGTAGTTTTCCTCCCTTCAACGTGTCACAATGGATCTCTTCCCGCTCACAGCTCCTTACAAATTGCGCTGTCTTTTCCCGCTTGCCTCGGTGCTTACACAATGGACGCCTCTAATCCCGCTCACGGCCGTCTGATGTTCTATCTCGTGTACTTATCGACTTGCTTTTTACAATCGAATTTCCCAGCTTAACTCTGCAAAGCTATTTAACATGCCTGGATTTAGGAAGTGAGCAGGTTGACGGGCGGGGGGAGTGGACGGGAAGGGGAGACACATGTGGCACGCCCCCTTTGCTCCTAGCATCCTTCTTTCAAGGTGATTGCGGAAATGGCGTAGAATAACCAAGTCGTCTTTCGGCTTTAATGGTTTGTTTCCATATTGTGCGGCTTTTAAATTCTTTACCATTTTCAACATCTTTGCTTGCTGTCAGTGAATGAGAATGCTTTTATTTGACCCCAGAAGCTGACAACTCACCCTGATCATGTCAAAGGTGTAACAAACACTGTACCTGTGTCAGGCTGGATTCACACATAGCGGGACTTAGCCCCGGTCTCAGCCCCTGTCCACGCAGCTTGATACGCCAAAGTCATGTAGAGACGCCGACCTATACATAATTTAGGCGCATAATCCGGCGGCCATTCAACAAGATTAAAGGAATTATCCAATTTCTGCAACAGCCCCACCATGTTCTGGGCCCCTCACAGGTAATATACTTACCTCCGTAGTATCGCGGGTGACGCTAGGGAGGCTCGGCCCCATCTGCCATTGGCTGCTTCCCCCGACACGGATGTTTTCATCCGTGTACAGGGAGAAGCGGCGGTGCAGGGATCAGGAGCGCCGCAGGTAGCGGGGTAAGTATATTACCTGTGAGGGGCCCGGCACATGGGGGGAGGCTGTTGGAGAATTTGGATAACCCCTTTAAATGTAGGCCAGCTGCCTTGCTGGCGTAGATTTAAGTCATTTTCTACCCCAAAAATAGGCATAGAAAATGATGGATGAGATGGGCCTGCTCTCTTCCCTGCCCACATCACGCCCCCTTTTATCACAACTTAAGAAAACAGACACAAGTGGCGTACACGGGGAAAAAGGCGCAGATTTTGCCGCAAAACAACATTGCAACAAAATCTGTGCCTTGGAGTATATATTTTTAAAAATGGCCCCCACAGATTTTTTTTTGTGGTGTTTTTGCGTTTTTGGTGCATTTTTTTTGCAGGAAAGATTCTTACTCTTATATAGAGTTGAGCGAACTTCTGTTTTAAGTTAGTTTTCCAAAGTTCGGGTTCGGGTTATCCAAGCATCCCGTTATGGATTCCGCTACCACGGACCATAACGGCATTTGGAACACGGGGTGAAGGACCTGGGGTGATGTCACCATCATGTGATCAGTGCAGGGGGCGTGGCTCAGTACTGGATTGGATAAGAGGTCGTAGGCTACCACCTCTTATCTAATCCAGTGCTGAGCCACGCCCCCTGCACTGATCACATGACGGTGACGTCACCCCAGGTCCTCCGTGTTGTCCAAGGTTCGGGTTCATTGAAGAATCCCCTTATGGATTCCAAATGCCGTTATGGTCCGTGGTAGCGGAATCCATACCTGGATGCTTGGATAACCCGAACCCGAAGTTTGGACGCCGAACTTAAAACAGAAGTTCGCTCAACTCTACTCTTAATGTTACCTGAAAGTCAATAAGGTTTTAAAATGCAAGTCACACATCTGTCTGCTCCAGGTTTTTTCCATTTGGGGGTGTTCTTTGTGTCTTTGGGAGGTTTTGGGGGCGTCTTTTCTAAAAATGGCATTGATACCATTAAAATAATATAAAAATAATAATAAATATAATATAAAAATTATACTCACCGCTCCGAACCTTCTCTGTTCCAGTGCTGCCGTTCCTTCCCGCCGCTGCAGCCATGATGGAGTGTTTTTAGATGCAGCAATGACGGGCCGGCGCACTGCACGTAACCTCTGCTGCCAACGGCGGACCTCAGCCGTCTGCCTTCTGGATCCACCAAAAATTTCTGCAACTGTCCCACTCGTCTGGATGAGGCTTTGCAGAAATCTGTGCAGAACCAGGCCCATTCAGGTAGACAGAAGCTACGACAAATCTGTCGAGTGTGAATTCAGCCTAAGGGCTCATGCACACGAACGTATTTTCGTTCCGTTTGTTTTGTGGACCGTATGCGGAACCATTCATTTCAATGGGTCCGCAAAAAAAACAGAAGGTACTCTGTGTGCATTTATTTTCCGTATTACCATATTTCGATTACGCAACATTTTGAGTCTAGTCCTATTATTGTCCGCAAATCACGTTCCGTGACTCCATTCAAGTCAATGGGTCCGCAAATAATACGGAATGCATACAGAACACATCGGTATGTCATCCGTATTTCGCGGATCCATGCCCACTTTGCCCATGTGTTTACTGTTTACAAACATTACAATACATTACAGTAATGATTACAAATTTTCTGTTTCCGTTTGCGATCTGCAAAAAACGGATTGAATAAGGAAACCATACAGAGATTTTTTGCGGAAATAAGGAACGGAAACAGAGCAGAAACACTGTGGATGCAAAAAAAATGAAACAACGGATTTGTGAAAAACGGACCGCAAAACACATACGTCGTGTGAACAAGCCCTAATAGAGTTTGATCTCAGCTGCTCTTGGCAGCCGGCGCCGCGCCTCTGAGGAAAAGTGTCACAGCCGTCAGTCAGGTTGAGCGTCTTGGCGGTGCGCTGGGTCGTGTAGCAGAAGGCATTGAGGGAGAAGGCTGATTGACAGCTCTGCTTAGTCGGTGGCGCCTCACCTACAGTACTGCGCGTGACCCAGATACCAGAAATCACGGGGGAAGTAGCACTTCCAGACAAAAGTGGAAAGATGCGTCAAATTTATCAAAAATGTGTGCTCCTTCTTAAATTTGGTGCAATGTACGCCAACGCAGGAGCGAAACTTCAGATAATACCCTCATAATACAGTCCGCCAGAGTGTTTTTTCGCAGTTTTTTTTTTTTTTAGCTGTGGCTTTTTTATGCATCTAGCTGTTACTTTAAAATCTATAGTGAATTATTCTTTTTGTATTGCATTTTTAGTGTTTTTGGCACTTTGAACAATGGCAACATGCTCTAGGTATGGCATTGTTCCCTTAGTCATCTATATGCTTGTAGAAGATTATCATATCTTCGTATTTTGAACGCTTTTTCCGGCGCTTGCTTGGAAGGATTCAGACCCAAATCATTGGACTGAGTTACATCCTGTATTATACTCCAGAGCTGCACTCACTATTCTGCTGGTGCAGTCACTGTGTACATACATTACATTACTTATCCTGTACTGATCCTGAGTTACATCCTGTATTATACTCCAGAGCTGCACTCACTATTCTGCTGGTGCAGTCACTGTGTACATATATTACATTACTTATCCTGTACTGATCCTGAGTTACATCCTGTATTATACTCCAGAGCTGCACTCACTATTCTGCTGGTGCAGTCACTGTGTACATACATTACTTATCCTGTACTGATCCTGAGTTACATCCTGTATTATACTCCAGAGCTGCACTCACTATTCTGCTGGTGGAGTCACTGTGTACATATATTACTTATCCTGTACTGATCCTGAGTTACATCCTGTATTATACTCCAGAGCTACACTCACTATTCTGCTGGTGGAGTCACTGTGTACATACATTACATTACTTATCCTGTACTCATCCTGAGTTACATCCTGTATTATACTCCAGAGCTGCATTCACTATTCTGCTGGTGGAGTCACTGTGTACATACATTACATTACTTATCCTGTACTGATCCTGAGTTACATCCTGTATTATACTCCAGAGCTGCACTCACTATTCTGCTGGTGCAGTCACTGTGTACATACATTACTTATCCTGTACTGATCCTGAGTTACATCCTGTATTATACTCCAGAGCTGCACTCACTATTCTGCTGGTGGAGTCACTGTGTACATACATTACTTATCCTGTACTGATCCTGAGTTACATCCTGTATTATACTCCAGAGCTGCACTCACTATTCTGCTGGTGCAGTCACTGTGTACATACATTACTTATCCTGTACTGATCCTGAGTTACATCATGTATTATACTTCAGAGCTGCACTTACTATTCTGCTGGTGGAGTCACTGTGTACATACATTTCCTTATTTTTAGTGCTGTAGCTTTCTTTGGCACGATGACATCAATAGATAATGAGCATAATATGGTATAGCACCCCTGCTTCCCCATCATACCCTGCAGCACTGCTGTCTTACGGTCTACCCCACTGATATTACATATAAATACATTGGGGTGTATTCACACATACCGAATTTGTTGCAGAACTTTCTGCACCTGTGTTATTCATCTGAACGAAGCTTGCAGAAATTCATGCAGAAACGACCCTATTCACATGTATCGAAATTTCTGCAACAAATCTGCCTTATGTGAATACACCCTTAGACGTTATTGTAGCAACGCAATCTTATGAGAGCGGCCCGGAAAGAGTTAACCACGAGCTCAGCCCCAGGGATCGGCAGCAGAATCTTATTTCTTCATTTGGCTCCTGCAGAGTGTGGAGCAGGAGTTGGCAGAGCGCAGGAGATGAGGCTGGCAGTTCGCACAGGCCCCTGGCAGAGCTCCACGGGATTGTGCAGACTTCAGGATGAGATGATGAATTGCTGCCTACTCACCCCTGACCTTGGCAGAAGCCGAGCGGTCCTAGTGCTGCAGACTCCGTTCTCGGGATTCCGGGATGCATCGGGTTTACATCCTGAAAGCGCTTAATGAGATTATTAACATTGTCTATGATGAGGCATCTGAGCTGCTGAAGAGACGCTCTGCCGCCTCCGTGTGCCATGTAAATTCTGCTAGAGAGAAGCTCTGCCGCCGCCGTCATGTGCAATGTAAATTCTGTTGGAGAGATGCTCTGCCATCGTGTGCCATCTAAATTCTGCTGGAGAGACACTCTGCCACCGTAGCCGTCATGTGCAATCTAAATTCTGCTGAAGAGAAGCTCTGCCGCCGTCATGTGCAATGTAAATTATGCTGGAAAGATGCTCTGCCGCCGTGTGCCATGTAAATTCAGCTGAAAAGACGCTCTGCCGCCGCCGTCGTGTGCCATGTAAATTCAGCTGAACAGACAGCTCTGCCGCCGCCGCCGTGTGCCATGTAAATTCAGCTGAAAAGACGCTCTGCCGCCGCCGTCGTGTGCCATGTAAATTCAGCTGAAAAGACACTCTGCCGCCGCCGTCATGTGCCATGTAAATTTGCTAAAGAGAGGGTCTGCCGCCACCGTCGTGTGCCATGTAAATTCAGCTGAAAAGACGCTCTGCCGCCGCCGTCGTGTGCCATGTAAATTCTGCTGAAAAGACGCTCTGCCGCCGCCGTCATGTGCCATGAAAATTCTGCTAAAGAGACGCTCTGCCGCCGCCGTCTTGTGCCATGTAAATTCTGGTGAAATCCATTTAGCATTTTCATTTGATGTGTGGGTTTCGAATTTGGGTTAGTGGATTTGGTTAAATAAGATCAACTGAGATGACATCACCATAGCTAAGTTGAGGGTAATTACATCTGCAGAATAAGACATGAATTACTGGAGGATGTAACATGAATCTCCACCTCGAGTGTTTAGGTGCAAAATTCTGTTCTGATTCATTTCCTAATATATCTTCATCGCGATCAGAGCTCCATTTTTCCAATACAGATCTCCAAATGCTCTGCGTAGACAGAAAGATAAATGATAAATGTCTGCCTGCAGCCACCACTAGAGGGAGCACATTGAAAGATACATGAATTCACTGCATACAGCCACCAGTATGGGGAGCTCACTGTATACGGTGTATACAACCACCGCTAGGGGAGCTCACTGCATACAGATTATACAGCCACCACTAGAGGGAGCTCACTACATACAGATTATACAACCACCACTAGGGGAGCTCACTACATACAGATTATACAGTCACCACTAGAGGGAGCTCCACTACATACAGATTATACAGCCACCACTAGAGGGAGCTCACTACATACAGATTATACAGCCACCACTAGAGGGAGCTCACTACATACAGATTATACAGCCACCACTAGAGGGAGCTTACTATATACAGATTATACAGCCACTACTAGAGGGAGCTCACTACATACAGATTATACAGCCACCACTAAAGGGAGCTCACTATATACAGATTATACAGCCACCACTAGGGGGAGCTCACTACATACAGATTATACAGTCATCACTAGAGGGAGCTCACTACATACAGATTATACAGCCACCACTAGAGGGAGCTCACTACATACAGATTATACAGCCACCACTAGAGGGTGCTCACTACATACAGATTATACAGCCACCACTAGAGGGAGCTCACTACATACAGATTATACAGTGACCACTAGGGGGAGCTCACTACATACAGATTATACAGCACCACTAGAGGGAGCTCACTACATACAGATTATACAGCCACCACTAGGGGGAGCTTACTACATACAGATTATACAGTCACCACTAGAGGGAGCTCACTGCATACAGATTATACAGCCACCACTAGAGGGAGCTCACTACATACAGATTATACAGCCACCACTAGAGGGAGCTCACTGCATACAGATTATACAGCCACCACTAGAGGGAGCTCACTACATACAGATTATACAGCCACCACTAGAGGGAGCTCACTACATACAAATTATACAGCCACCACTAGAGGGATCTCACTGCATACAGATTATACAGCCACCACTAGGGGGAGCTTACTACATACAGATTATACAGCCACCACTAAAGGGAGCTCACTATATACAGATTATACAGCCACCACTAGGGGGAGCTCACTACATACAGATTATACAGCCACCACTAGAGGGAGCTCACTACATACAGATTATACAGCCACCACTAGAGGAGCTCACTACATACAGATTATACAGCCACCACTAGAGGGAGCTCACTACATACAGATTATACAGCCACCACTAGAGGGAGCTCACTACATACAGATTATACAGCCACCACTAGAGGGAGCTCACTGCATACAGATTATACAGCCACCACTAGAGGGAGCTCACTACATACAGATTATACAGCCACCACTAGAGGGAGCCTACTACATACAGATTATACAGCCACCACTAGAGGGAGCTCTACTACATACAGATTATACAGCCACCACTAGAGGGAGCTCACTGCACAGATTATACAGCCACCACTAGAGGGTGCTCACTACATACAGATTATACAGCCACCACTAGAGGGAGCTCACTACATACAGATTATACAGCCACCACTAGAGGGAGCTCACTACATACAGATTATACAGTCACCACTAGAGGGAGCTCACTACATACAGATTATACAGCCACCACTAGAGGGAGCTCACTACATACAGATTATACAGCCACCACTAGAGGGAGCTCACTACATACAGATTATACAGCCACCACTAGAGGGAGCTCACTACATACAGATTATACAGCCACCACTAGAGGGAGCTCACTACATACAGATTATACAGCCACCACTAGAGGGAGCTCACTACATACAGATTATACAGCCACCACTAGAGGGAGCTCACTACATACAGATTATACAGTCACCACTAGAGGGAGCTCACTACATACAGATTATACAGCCACCACTAGAGGGAGCTCACTACATACAGATTATACAGCCACCACTAGAGGGAGCTCACTACATACAGATTATACAGCCACCACTAGAGGGAGCTCACTACATACAGATTATACAGCCACCACTAGAGGGAGCTCACTACATACAGATTATACAGCACCACTAGAGGGAGCTCACTACATACAGATTATACAGCCACCACTAGGGGAGCTTACTACATACAGATTATACAGTCACCACTAGAGGGAGCTCACTGCATACAGATTATACAGCCACCACTAGAGGGAGCTCACTACATACAGATTATACAGCCACCACTAGAGGGAGCTCACTGCATACAGATTATACAGCCACCACTAGAGGGAGCTCACTACATACAGATTATACAGCCACCACTAGAGGGAGCTCACTACATACAAATTATACAGCCACCACTAGAGGGATCTCACTGCATACAGATTATACAGCCACCACTAGAGGGAGCTCACTACATACAGATTATACAGCCACCACTAGAGGGAGCTCACTACATACAGATTATACAGCCACCACTAGAGGGTGCTCACTGCATACAGATTATACAGCCACCACTAGAGGGTGCTCACTGCATACAGATTATACAGCCACCACTAGAGGGAGCTCACTACATACAGATTATACAGCCACCACTAGGGGGAGATCACTGCATACAGATTATACAGCCACTACTAGAGGGTGCTCACTGCATGCAGATTATACAGCCACCACTAGAGGGTGCTCACTACATACAGATTATACAGCCACCACTAGAGGATGCTCACTGCATGCAGATTATACAGTCACTACTAGGGGGAGGTCATTTCAAATAAATGATACAGCCGCCACTAAAATTCAGTACCCTGCACCACCTAAAAGGGCACAGTCCATTTCAGAAAGCAGTCTCGGTTCCACTCCCAGCTGATTTTGCCAGGGGAGGCTGCATTCAGCCTGATATTTCCTCTGCAGCGGCTCAAGGCTGCTAGAACGGGGTCTGCTCTTATAGAGGGGACTCCTGTCTACAATTTCCATTTACCCTAATGGGGCCTAAAGACTGGGATTGTTTACCCTTTTAGAATTTTGTGATCCTGTGTTTGGGGAACTGTCGTTTCGCATAGACCTTTTAACCCATTTGTTGGCCATTTAACCCTTTAAAATCCATGCCCCTTCACACTGGGGTATGCAGACATACATTGATATCTATAGTTGTAGAAACTGCTCTCGACTCCTCAGCTACAAGACTTCAGGCCTCACATAGCAGCTTCGATTCCACCATAAATCCAGCCGCAGCTTGTAAGACGGAGAGACTTCCACCATAGAGCGGGGAGTAACTCCATAGAAGACGCGGCTCCTTCCTTTATTGTTTCATCCCCCGACAAATCAGGATTATTTATTTTCCAGCTGAAGAATCTGAAGCAATAAACGGAGGAGTAAATTGTCAGTTTTGCAGCACATTGTGCAGATTTCTCGCTGCTTTCTCGGTGGGAGACAAATATTCTGTAGAAGAAGGATAAAACTACAAATTGTAAGTGACAGAGCGGTGTGTGCCACGCTCCTCTCGCTGCCCTCCTGGTGGACGGAGATACAGGCAGGAGTGGGAGGTAAGCCTGCTGCATCCATATCTGCAGTACTGCAGGAGCTGTCCAGGCTGCGGTGCTGAAATCCTGCTTACTACTTAAAGGGGTTTTCCCATCTCAGACAATGGGACATATCGCTAGTATGCCCCCATTGTCTGATAGGATAGGTGCTGGTCCCACCGCTGGGACCCGCACCTACAATGAGAACGGAGTATGTGCAGCCACACTCCATTCATTCATTTCTATAGGGCCGCCGAAAGTAGCCGGCTATTTTCTTCTGCCCCATAGAAATCAATAGGAGCATCGTCCGCATATGCGCGGTGCACTCCCATTTACTTCTATGGGAGCAGCGCTTGGTGGTGGATGGACCCCAGGAAATCCAGGGTCCTCCAGCCATAGCGCACCCTGCTTAGTTCTCGTTGTAGGTCCAGCTGGGACCCACACCTATCAGACAATGGGGGCATATCCTAGTGATATGCCCCCATTGTCTGAGATGGGAATACCCCTTTAAAGCGCTTAAAGCTGTTCTGCAGAGTCACTAAAACTGCAGTGGTAGCTCAGTCCCATTCACTTCAATAGAGCTGACCTGCAATACCAGACACAACCTGTAGACAGGGGTGGCACTGTTTCTGTAAGAAAGCAGCCATGTTTTCCTAATCCTGCACAACCTCTCTACAGAGGACTTAGCAGATCTCTTGACATGTTTTTGAATCTTATCTTACTCTCTACATTGTGCCGCTCCTCTGTTATCCCTCCTGGAAATGTATAAATTCACAGCTGGGTTGTACCACTCCCCTTGATGATAGGGCATGTCCCTTCACAGTTAGCAGCACATAATGCAGGGATGCTCAACCTGCGGCTGTCCAGCTGTTGCAAAACTACAACTCCCAGCATCCTTAAACAGCGGGGCATGATGGGAATTGTAGTTTTACAATAGCTGGAGGGCTGCTGACTAAATGTAACCGGAATACCCCTTTAAGGAAAACTAATGGCAAGTTCTCCTGCTGGTAAAGGAAGCCATTGTGATCATAGCTATGTGTCAGAGATTGTTACAGTTCCCTAATATACAAATGCAGGATTCCTTAGAATTCAACTTATCATCATTTTAAGCATCTCTGCTTGCTGTCAGTGAAGGGAAACATTATTGTATCCCTCCATAGACTAACACCCCCCATATAACTTCCCCCCCCCCCCCCAGCTGAGGATTTGACACAGGACTCTCCCCGTTAGTTAAACAGCTTGGACTCCAGGCTGATACATTTTAGCTGCACTGATACATTGTAGCAAAGCCTCAGTAGAGAAATTTGTGCTGCTGGTGTATTAGGCTCACCGAGGATTGTCAGGACTACATGAGAAGTATTATACCTGTACAGGTCTTCTGCCTCTGGATGTAAACACGAATTGACATTCCCTGACAGCAAGCAGAGCTCTTACAAATGGTGATGAACTGAAATATAAGCTGCAGAAATGTTGTATTCTACACTAAAACAGAAGACAGTGTTGCAGCCATAGATTTGTCAGCCTTTTTTTAACCCCCATATATAAACTGATGCCCCTTTGATACTATAACCCTCATCTTCCTCTGAAGACACTTGCTTCATTCAGGAGTGGATAGAGTTAATGGCGCAGGCGCTTTGCATGCTCCCTCATTTGTGACAGTTCTTTACACGGATCCCGTGTTTTATAGCGCTCTATAAATCTGTCACTCATTAGTTTGGCCTGCGCCGCCTGCAGCACTCCAAGGGCAGCAAACGCCGTTTGTTCCTTCCATTAACTCAAGACCCTGAAGACGCCGACAGGGGGGCAAACGGCTAAGGGGGAGCATACGAAATACTCATGTGGAACCTGTCAGAGAGGTTAAGTGGCCGCCAAAGAGGTCTAAGAGATTAGAAAAACATGGCCGCTTTCTATCAGATGCAATGCAGTTCTTGTCTAAAGATTGTGTCTGGTATTCACTTGTTTGGGGATGAGCTGTAATACCAGACGCAGCCTATGGACAGGAGTGGCGCTGTGTCTGGAGGGGGAAAAGCCACTAGTCTCAAATACTTATGATGTATCCCTTTAATTGTTGAAGAGATGTCACATGATCACATTGTTACATAGTAGTTACATAGTCACACAGACAGGTAGTCACATAGATACATTGTTACATAGTCAATAAGATTGAAAATAAACACAGGTCTATCATGTCCATTTTAATACTACCATGTTGATCCAGAGGAAGAGCAGATGATACCACTAGACCATGTGGGGCAGCTAACATATCCCACTGGATCCCATTCATACTATAAGATCTCATGAGGCAGGCTGTTGATACCACTAGATCACATAGACCTGGCTATTGATACCACTAGATCACATGGGCCTGGCTATTGATATCACTAGATCACATGCACCTGGCTATTGATACCACTAGATCACATGGGACTGACGATACCACTAGATCACATGGGCCTGGCTATTGATACCACTGGATCACATGGGCCTGGCTAATGATACCACTAGATCACACGGGTCTGGCTATTGATACCACTAGATCACATGGGCCTGGCTATTGATACCACTAGATCACATGGGACTGGCGATACCACTAGATCACATGGGCCTGGCTATTAATACCACTAGATCACATGGAAGTGGCTATTGATACCACTAGATCACACGGGTCTGGCTATTGATACCACTAGATCACACAAGCCTGGCTATTGATAGCACTAGATCACACGGGTCTGGCTATTGATAGCACTAGATCACATGGGCCTGGCTATTGATACCACTGAATCACATTGGACTGGCTATTGATACCACTTGATCACATGGAAGTGGCTATTAATCGCACTAGATCACATGGGCCTGGCTATTGATAGCACTAGATCACATGGACCTGGCTATTGAAACCACTAGATCACATGGTACTACCTATCTATCACACCAGATGACCATGGACTACGTACTGATTATAGTAGACGACCTGAGGCTGGGCAGTCATACTTCGTGGTCACCACAGAGGACATCACATTGGGCAGGGTCTGTTTTGGGATCATCTATGAGAGGCCCCCGGCTTTACACCCCCCCCCGCCCCTCCATCGCCCTAAGTATCACATTCTGATTTCCGAGTTGTAAGAGCGATGCCGTTGTTAAACTTCGCCTCGGAGGTGTTACAACAGCTTCTATTAATAACCGAGAGGCAAATTAGCGATGAAATTCTCCATTCACGTCACACTGTGCGGTTCTCCGGGAGCATCAAACAGGGGGGTTAACTCTTTGCTGGGGGGGTCTTTTTTGTTTTTAAAGAAAATTTCTAATTTAACCCTATAAAGGATGTTTCTTACCTGCAGCGCAGCCTCCGCCGCTCTCCTATGAGAGAAGAACCTCTGAACCTCATACTGTGCTTCATGATTCAGGAATAGAATGCCAGAAATACACTGAAGACTGACTCTGACCTAGTCATAAGGCCATGAAACCACGCTGATTTATTTGTATGCCATCGAGGATCTGGGGAAAGCTGGGTGACGAGGGGTATGTGCACCATAACGGCTGCCATTAGTGGTTCTAGACATCATTCTGAACACAAGGAATAAGATTTACCGGTCAGGGGAGTAAATACCATAGAGTAATCCCTTTAAGGGCCCTTAAAGGTAGGGGCCCAGCCCAAGTGAGCCGCACCCTCTTTGCTACTGGATGATGGGACCTTACATAGGCCCACCTTCTTTACCCCCTAAGTGGGACTTTGGTCATGGAAAGGGGGCAAAAAAGACCAAGTCCTAATGTCCTGAGTGGCAGAACCAGACACCGTAAAGTGGGGCCTATTTTGATCATTGCTGTGGCGCCCCCTGTCGTCCATGTCCGCCACTGTTACAGCTACTCTCCATACGTCAGCAGCCCTGTGAGTGATGGCATTGATTATGCAGCCATGCGGTGTTCAGGGGGTCACATATATACTCGCCCTGTCAGCGCAGGACAATAAACCTCTCCCAGAGTTGTCTCCGTGCCGGGTTATAAGTCATAAGCCGATCCTCGCTGTTGATGGCGCCTCCCGGAGCATACTCGACCACAAGCCTGTATTTAATTCAGTGGCCGTAAAGAAGGAAATGATTTGCCTTGGCGCAGGACGCAGGGGCCCCTGATTCATTTATCCGAGCCGCCAGGGCTGGACGTGTTTTGGCTGCAATGTCAATTCATCTCGGGAAGGAGCAAAGCGTTTGTGAAATGCGCGGGGATCCTGGGACCGGGATTGATTGCCAAGCTGTTGACAAGCAGAGATGCTAAGGCTAAAGCGTGATAATATAGAATATAGGGGACGCTGGGCCGGGAGATGATGGGGGTGGAGGGGGCCAGGCCGATGGTGCTGGTGATAATTCTTCATAGCCTGAAGGTA
The DNA here is from genome assembly GCA_033119425.1 of Bufotes viridis. Lineage (NCBI taxonomy): Eukaryota > Metazoa > Chordata > Amphibia > Anura > Bufonidae > Bufotes > Bufotes viridis. The sequence continues at coordinate 10,162,811 of CM065596.1, forward strand.
GGACAGTGAAGGTAGTAAATAACGTGCGGCACTGACAGCAGAGAATAGCGGCTCGGTAAGAAAAGTTTCATGGAAGTTTTGGACAGATTATACTAAATTGCTGCAGATATCAGAAGAGAGGAGAGAGGGGCACATGGAAAATGGGGCCCCCTCCTAGTGTTTAGCTGCAAGATCCAACCCCCCTTCCCCACTGCATCGCCTAACCCTAACACCCCCCATCTTGAATGCCACCTGATGTCAGCTGTACCCCCAGGACTGTCACCTATGGGAGCTGAGCACCAATGTCCATCCGCAGGATCTCAGATTGGCACCTTCACTAAGGGTACGTTCACATGACAAAAAAAACATACATTAAAAACTGTCCGTTTTTCATGGCCAGTTTGAATCAGTGTGTGCATCCATTTTCTGGCCGTCCATCTGCTTTAAGGGAAGTTATAAAAGGCCATAATAAAACGGATATGTTTAATAGTTTCCTTTTCTATAAATCCTAACCCCTACAGTTCTCTAAATACACATAATGTCCCCCTAGTGCCCCCCAGTATATATTATGCCCGTCTTAGTGCCCCCAGTATATAAGGCCCACTTAGTGTCCCCAGTACATATAATGCCCGTCTTAGTGCCCCAGTATATTATGCCCGTCTTAGTGCCCCAGTATATATAAGGCCCCTCTTAATGCCCAAGTAGATGTATGGCCATTCCTAGTGTCCCCAGTATATATAATATCCCGTTTATTGGCCCCAGTATATATAATGCCCTTCTTAGTGCCTTCTAGTATATAAGGCCACTTAGTGTCCCCAGTACATATAATGCCCCCCAGTATATATATATAAGATCCCTCTTAATGCCCAAGTAGATATACGGCTATTCATAGTGCCCCCAGTACATATAATGCCCTTCTTATTGCCCCCAGTATATATAACGCCATTCCTAGTGTTCCCAGTGTATACTGCATATAATGCCTCTCTTAGTGCCCCAGTATATATAAGGCCATTCCTAGTTCCACAGTATGTGTAAAGCCCCTCTTATATATAATGCCCTTCTTAGTGCCCCCCAGTATATCTATAAGGTCCCTCTGAATGCCCCAGTATATATATTGCCCTTCTTAGTGCCCCCCACTATATCTATAAGGTCCCTCTGAATGCCCCAGTATATATAATGCCCTTCTTAGTGCCCCCAGTATATATATATAAGGTCCCTCTAAATGCCCCAGTATATATAATGCCCTTCTTAGTGCCCCCCCCCACTATATCTATAAGGTCCCTCTGAATGCCCCAGTAAATATAATGCCCTTCTTAGTGCCCCCCACTATATCTATAAGGTCCCTCTGAATGCCCCAGTATATATAATGCCCTTCTTAGTGCCCCCAGTATATATATATATAAGGTCCCTCTGAATGCCCCAGTATATATAATGCCCTTCTTAGTGCCCCCCACTATATCTATAAGGTCCCTCTGAATGCCCCAGTAAATATAATGCCCTTCTTAGTGCCCCCCACTATATCTATAAGGTCCCTCTGAGATGCCCCAGTATATATAATGCCCTTCTTAGTGCCCCCAGTATATATATATAAGGTCCCTCTGAATGCCCCAGTATATATAATGCCCTTCTTAGTGCCCCCAGTATATATATATAAGGTCCCTCTGAATGCCCCAGTATATATAATGCCCTTCTTAGTGCCCCCCATTATATCTATAAGGTCCCTCTGAATGCCCCAGTATATATAATGCCCTTCTTAGTGCCCCCCATTATATCTATAAGGTCCCTCTGAATGCCCCAGTATATATAATGCCCTTCTTAGTGCCCCCATTATATCTATAAGGTCCCTCTGAATGCCCCAGTATATATAATGCCCTTCTTAGTGCCCCCCACTATATCTATAAGGTCCCTCTGAATGCCCCAGTAAATATAATGCCCTTCTTAGTGCCCCCCAGTATATCTATAAGGTCCCTCTGAATGCCCCAGTATATCTATAAGGTCCCTCTGAATGCCCCAGTATGTATAAAGCCCCTCTTAGTGTACCCCAGTACATATAAGGCTTCTCTTTGTGCCCCCCAGTAAATATAGGACCCTTTTTAGTGTACCCCAGTATTTGTAATGCCCCTCGGTATAGTGTTGACAATAAAACCCTCACCACAGGCACTTGTGGGGACACTTGCTCCTCACTGGATTCTGCAGGACCTGCACTCCCAGCGTGATCATGTGACGTCATCATGTCGGGAGCATCAAGTCCTGCCGCCTCCAGTGAGGAGCAAGTGTTCCCACACATTTCTTTTAACTTTAGCCCCTGAAAGGCCCTTGTACCACTCCTGTCTATATGACCATTAAAAACAGGCCCATTGACTACTGCCATTCAAAAACAGAAGAACAGCCCTGTGAATAGCCCCATAGGTTGTGTGAATGAGGCCAAGGGTCATATATGTCAGATAACCATGGACCAGAAGCCATTTTTACCACCCCTGATGCTTTATGTTTGAAGTCCACATCATTCTTAACTAAGAACTCTGCTTTCCATCAGTGAATATAAATCTATAGGCTTTGTGGTATTATCTGAATGCTGGCTGACAGTTTTATTTATGTGTTAGTAGTTATATGGCGGTGTTATGTGAGCACTGTAGGTAGTATTATTTGGGTAGTGTTTGGAGGTATTATTTAGGAGCTGTGTTGCGGTATTATTTGGCACAGTATGATGTGAGCACAGTATGGCGGTATTCTGTATATTTCGTGTTTTATATACAGCATGTACGCTGAAATTACGAGAACAAGCGTCTAAGAATGGTGACCTGGGGGGCCCCGCGTGTTGACCAGGCCCCATTTTCAGTAAAACTGGCCATGAAAAAAAGAAACCGTCTTTCACTTGAGTGGCCCCCTCGGCTTCTGGGGCCCACTACAGCTGCTACAACTATAGCGACACCTACTGTTTGCCCTCCTACCCATTGCCCTAAAAGTAGTACCCTTTTAATTAGGAGCTTTGCACCATGGTAAATGTATAGCATAGCGGTATGGAATCGGTTCATTATGGGCGGTGATACCTTTTTCCGTGTGTCAGGGCGGATAACGTTGAATTCGATGGGTTTGTAGAATAATTTGTGCACCTTATCGTCGTTCCAGAATGTCTTGCTCCAGAAAAGCTGAGAGAATTATTGTTTGGAGGCAGCGCGGGGTCAGATGTGCATCTGCGGAGGAAGACATTCATTATCTTACATTAGACTCAGAGCTGCTCCTCCACCACCTCGTCAGTAGGATCAGCACCACGCTCCGATGGACAGCGCCGGGCACAATCAGGACAGAATTGACGCGTTGCGTGTGTGTTTGCGTCCTCCCATGAACTTGGGTAATTGACTCTGGATATTACACAACGAAAATGATTGCACAGCCAGATCCCGCGTCTGCCGCAGCACAATGTCAGCCGTCAGAAACCCCCCAAGCTAAATAAAAGTGAGGCACTAAAACAGGTCTGTGTGCTTGGGAGAGGAAGTCTGCCGTACAGCAGGGGAAATTCCTTTAAAAAAAGGCTCCATGTACTGATATGGTAGTCACCCAGACGGAACGCCAGGCGGTTGCTAGGAAACCTGAAAAACTCCCTTTAAAGGGTACTTTCACATGTCCGTAATTTGGGTCTGGATCCATTCCGCAATTTCCGGACCAATTCACTTTCAATAGGGCTGGAACGGATGTGGATCCGCAATTCCGTTCCCGAAAAAAGTAGAACATGTCCTATTCTTGTCCGTATATGCGGAACAGAAAAGGCATTTTCTATTATAGTGTCGGCAATGTCCGGTCCGCAAATTGCGGATAGCACATTGCCGGTGTCCGTGTTTTGCGGATCTGCAAAACACTTACGGATGTGTGAATGGACCCTAATGCATAGAAGTGGCTAACTAGACTATTATTGCAACAGAATTAATAGACAATGATCCGTCTATATTTGACCTCACCCTTAGGCCTCATGCACACAAATATATTTTCTTTCCGTGTCCATTCCGTTTTTTTTTTTTGTGGACTGTATACGGAACCATTTATTTCAATTGGTCCGCAAAAAAAAACAGAAGTGACTCCATGTGCATTCCATTTCCGTATGTCCGTATTTCCGTTCTGCAAATAAACAGAACATCATGTCCTATTATAGTCTGCGTTACGGACAAGGATAGGACTGTTCTATTAGGGGCCAGCTGTTCCGTTCCGCAAAATACGGAATGCACACGGACGTCATCCGTGTTTTTTGCAGACCGCAAAACACATACGGTCGTGTGCCTGAGGCCTTAATGGAAGAAGCACAGAGGATTTCAGGGGAGCAGTGTGTTGATTTTGTGAGAGGCAGTGACCTGCGCCACAGATGAAGAGTAAAAGGGGTTAAGTATCTGATTCCTGGGGGTTCAACTGCCGGGACCACCACTGATCACAAGGATGGGGGTCCTGAGCCCCTCCCCCCAATGAATGGAGCAGCAGGTTGAGCATGCATGCTGCCATTCCATTCATTCTCTATGAGACAGCTGGAGAAAGCAGAGCGCCGAATAGAGAAGCAACAGAGCAGCAGCGTGCATGCCCGACCACGGGTCCATTCATACGAGGGTCTCGGGACCCCCATTCTCATGTTTTGTGGGTGTCTGAACCCCAGGATCAGATGCTTATTTTCCATCCTGTGGAGAGGGGATATGTTTATATATTGTCACGAGACCCCTTTAAGTAGTGTTAGTTTGTAATGCCTTTGTAGCAGCACAGAGTGTTTCAGGAGACCTGCATGCACTTCTTATGGATGACACGTCCATTTCATCCTCTTTACACGATTCAATCAACATTTTGAAGCAAGATACCTACATAAAACCCCACATTACCTGCGAATGAAGACCCCAGTGCATTCTGTACGGTTTTTCCACCATCCAGTGTAGGAGGGAGCGGTACACGGAAGAGAACCCCCACCTACGGCGGTATACAATGCATCATGTGTCCTTGAAGAGATTTCCAAGGCTTTGTCTGTAGAAACAAGAGCAGGAACGTATTCCGTGCGGCTGCAGCATCTGCGCGCCCTGCTTACATCACATTTCCATGTGTTACTATGTGGGAATGGTAGGAGTCATGTACATTTCAGCGCATCAATATGCATTACTCCTGAAGAGCGCGCTTCACGAGTACGAGTCCCCAGAAGGCTTGCATCGTGTGCAGAGATCTAGAAATGACATATTATCAGCACTTTTAACCCATAGCTCGTATTTCCCCTGCCCGTCCCTATGAAGGCTGCTCTAAAATAACAAAAAGGAAGCAACTTTGCAAATATTCCTTACTAAAAATCTCCTACCGTTTTGTGTATGCAGCTCCTATGCACACCTATGTGTCAGCATGGTTACAGACTACAAGCGAACCATAAGTAGTCTACTCATAGGCCTTTAACCCGTTCATAGGCTGTACAGGACCCTATAGAGAGCTATAAGGGTCACTGATGGCAGATCGATAAGTATGGCCACTGGAAACCCCCCTATAGAGCAGAGGGGCATCTTCTTCTGAAACAGCACCACCCCAAACCCCAGTCTGTCTGCACCTCCCCCACCCCAATGCTAGCTGTCACTGTAGCCAGCTGAAGAGAGGGGGTACCTCAATCTCAGGCTGTATAGCAGCAAGAGATATAAGTCAGGTCTTGTTTTAAAGCTAATAATCTAGTCTTTAAAACATGACATACAGCCTGAGATAGAACCTGATACCAGCTGCGTACATAGTGGGTATAAGTTATACATCTTCTTGTATATAGTGATATGGACCATGCTGGTATAACCTGGGTATCTCCTGTATATAATTATATATGTACAGCTGGTATTAGTTATACATATTCTTGTATATAGTGATATGGAGCATGTTGGTATAACCTGGGTATCTCCTGTATATAATTATATATGTACAGCTGGTATAACCTGGGCATCTCCTGTATATAATTATATATGTACAGCTGGTATAACCTGGGTATCTCCTGTATATAATTATATATGTACAGCTGGTATAACCTGGGCATCTCCTGTATATAATTATATATGTACAGCTGGTATACGTCATCCGTTTGCAGACCGTAAAACACATACGGTCGTGTGCATGTAGCCTTAGGGATGATGGCCGTCCGTGGAATGTCTATGACCAGTCTTAGGGCCTAACAGAAAGACCAGGGCCATAGAAGTACAGCCCTTCTGTAAAATGAGTGGGGGGTCACCTGAACACTCACCTGCTCCACTGTCAGTTTCAGCTCTATGGCAAAGCTGTAAGGTTTTAGGGGGGTGGCAAACTGGACTGTGGTCCAAGGGCTCCCCTAACCCCAGAGCAAGCTAAACTTGCTGTTCATCCCTTTACTGTCCTGGACCACCTTTTTACTATCATAGACCTTCAGAGAATGTACAGTTAACCTTTTCACTACCCTAAACTCCCGGGGTATCTACAATTGTTTCACTATCCTAGACCACCAGGGAATCTACCCTTTACTACCTTAGACCATCAGAAATATATAAGTAATTCATTTAGGTACCCTACACCACCAGGAAATCTACAATGAACTTTTTTTTACTACCGTAGCCTACCAGAAATCTGCAGTTAACCCTTTCACTGCCCTAGACCACCAGGAGATCTACAATGAATAATTTCACTACCCAAGACCACCATAGACTCATCAATTAACCGTTTCATTACCCCAAGCCACCAGGGAATCTACCATTAACTTTTCCACTGCCAAAGACCACGAAAGAATCTGCCATTAACCCTTTCCTTCCCTAGACCACTTGAGAGTCTGCTTTTAACCGTTTCTCTACCTTTGGCGACCAGGAAATCTGCAGTCATCTCTTTCAGCACCTTAGACCACCAAGCGATCTACAGTCTTAGATATCAAGAAAATTTACAATTAACCGTTTCACTACTCTAGACCACCAGGGCTTTTCAAATTATGAGAAAAAAAGCATCTGAGGCTACTTTCACGTGTGCGCCACAGCCTTCTGGCATAGGATGTCTAGCAGCAGTTTCTGTCCGTCCATTTATCGTCATACTCGCGGGTTGCAGCCGGATCTCCGTCGGACCCTATTACAGTTAATGTGTCCAGCGCGCATTCCTGTAGCCTCCGGCAATGCCGGATCCAGAGAGCTGCAGCAGAATCATGTGCCTTAGATGTGAAACTAGCCTAGGAGTATGGGGACTTACTATGCTTGTCGCACAGGGCCCTGTTTTAGGTAAAACCTGCCCCGATCACTCTCTAGTCTCTGCAAAAAGGTGATCTTTCCATAGAGCGTCTTCAGTAGTCTCACGTTAGCGATGCTGTTCCTATTCCAAAACTCCCTGTACGGTTTTGGCGCAATTCACACATAGCACGGAGCAGTAAATTTACAGCTGCTCAGGTGAACCCGAGAGAGAGCTGCAATGGTTTATTTGGAGTTTTTGGGGGTCTGGTATACAGCAAGTCCCATGGCCCCCAGTAATATAAGAGAGATGAGAAATTCTCCCCCATGGACTTATTTTGTGGCTGTTTACTGCGCACTTTTATTGGTCGTTCTCTCTTTACTCGACTGGATGAACCCCAATGAACCCGGAGATGCCGGGCTGACATGGCGAGGGCGGCAACCTAATCATCTGTGCCTTTTAAAGTTCAGTCTAGCATCTGCAAGTGATAAGAAGTGACTGCGGAGAAGCTCAACACTCGGCTGGTGATCCTGCACCAAATAACACAAAGCCCTTCAGGTAGAATAAAATGTCAGGCGTGGGACGGGAGGGGGTGCTGGGTGTAGCCAACATGTCACATTCATTATTCACCATCCTCCCGCCGGCCACGTAAATATCTCCTCTCCTGCATCACAAAGCCAGAGAGTCGTACTCATAGGCCTTTAACCTGTTCATAGGCTGTACAGGACCCTATAGAGAGCTATAAGGGTCACTGATGGCAGATCGATAAGTATAGCCACTGGAAACCCCCCTATAGAGCAGAGGGGCATCTTCTTCTGAAACAGCAGAACCCCAAACCCCAGTCTGTCTGCACCTCCCCCCACCCCAATGCTAGCTGTCACTGTAGCCAGCTGAAGAGAGGGGTACCTCAATCTCAGGCTGTATAGCAGCAAGAGATATAAGTCAGGTCTTGTTTTAAAGCTAATAATCTAGACTATAAAACATGACATACAGCCTGAGATAGAGCCTGATACCAGCTGCGTACATAGTGGGTATAAGTTATACATCTTCTGTATATAGTGATATGGACCATGCTGGTATAACCTGGGTATCTCCTGTATATAATTATATATGTACAGCTGGTATAACCTGGGTATCTCCTGTATATAATTATATATGTACAGCTGGTATAACCTGGGTATCTCCTGTATATAATTATATATGTACAGCTGGTATAACCTGGGTATCTCCTGTATATAATTATATATCCTGTATATAATTATATATGTACAGCTGGTATAACCTGGGCATCTCCTGTATATAATTATATATGTACAGCTGGTATAACCTGGGTATCTCCTGTATATAATTATATATGTACAGCTGGTATAACCTGGGTATCTCCTGTATATAATTATATATGTACAGCTGGTATAAGTTATACATCTTCTTGTATATAGTGATATGGACCATGCTGGTATAACCTGGGCATCTCCTGTATATAATTATATATGTACAGCTGGTATAAGTTATACATCTTCCTGTATATAGTGATATGGAGCATGCTGGTATAACCTGGGTATCTCCTGTATATAATTATATATGTACAGCTGGTATAACCTGGGCATCTCCTGTATATAATTATATATGTACAGCTGGTATAACCTGGGTATCTCCTGTATATAATTATATATGTACAGCTGGTATAAGTTATACATCTTCTTGTATATAGTGATATGGACCATGCTGGTATAACCTGGGTATATCCTGTATATAATTATATATGTACAGCTGGTATAACCTGGGCATCTCCTGTATATAATTATATATGTACAGCTGGTATAACCTGGGCATCTCCTGTATATAATTATATATGTACAGCTGGTATAAGTTATACATCTTCTTGTATATAGTGATATGGACCATGCTGGTATAACCTGGGCATCTCCTGTGTATAATTATATTTCCTCACTACAGTGTTTATCGGCAGGCTTGTCGCTTTGTGTATGTGAGCCCCATCATACATGTAGCCGCTGTTCGCTCCTCTGTGGGTCCGGTGGTAATTAATGGGACGTCAGACTCCAGAACTTGCAGAAAACACATTATTCTCAGCAGGAGTCTTCAGGTCTCGGGATCTGAGTCACCGTTCACTCCTTACAATCTATTCGTTCCTCAAACATTATTGTGTTTTTGACGTTTAATTGAACTTTCTTTTCATTGTGCGGTTGTGTGCTGGACGGGTAGGTGGGGGTAATACATATGCGCAGGGGGTTATTTCCTCTACTTCCCGTCAATTAATGGCCTCTCATTTAGTTAATGATCAAAAATTGTAGGAGGCGACAATCAGGCAACGTCAAAACGTATTCAATAGCTCTCTGCAGGCAGCTGCCTGGAGGGACTGCGGGCGGTGTAATAACCCCTGAACATAAGGCAGCTGACATTGTATGGGAGCCTATGAGACTCTGCAGTGCAATATTAATAGCTGGACCCTCTGCCTGCTGTTCGCAATACAACGAGGGCTTTGCATTTGTTCAGTCCCCCCTGTGATGTGATGATGTGACCCCTTGGGCATGTTGGGGGCAGCAGCCCTGCAGAAGCTGACAACACCATGGGACATGGCAGGTTATTAGCCTGGCCCTCTTCTTCACTGGTCATTACAAGGCAAGTGAAATGCTGGGCATACCATGCATCAGGGGTTGCATTACCAGCAGATCTGCCATCTTGAAGGAGTGACATCGGAGTCTTACCTTGCCCAACTGCTATATATCTGACGCAGACCACCAAGCTATGGCAATTAAATAATATATAGTACATAGTTCACCTCAAAATAAAAACAGGGCTTCATTAGACCCCCTAAATATATACGGACCAGACACCAGACTCCCAATCTATACAGACCCAAGAACAAAATGCCCATCTCTGCTGACCACAGACCATACCCCACTATTCATACAGACCCTAAAGCCCAATTACAGATTAATGAATCCCAGACTCTCCATCCATACAGATCCAAGACCAGACCCCTCTCCATTCATACAGACCCTAGACCAGACCCCTCTCCATCCATACAGATCCAAGACCAAACCCCTCTCCATTCATACAGACCCTAGGCCAGACCCCTCTCCATCCATACAGACCCTAGACCAGACCCCTCTCCATCCATACAGACCCTACACCAGACCCCTCTCCATCCATACAGACCCTAGGCCAGACTCCTCTCCATCCATACAGATCCAAGACCAGACCCCTCTGCATTCATACAGACCCTAGGCCAAGCCCTCTCCATCCATACAGATCCAAGACCAGACCCCTCTGCATTCATACAGACCCTAGGCCAGGCTCCTCTCCATCCATACAGATCCAAGACCAGACCCCTCTGCATTCATACAGACCCTAGACCACACCCCCCTCCATCCATACAGATCCAAGACCAGACCCCTCTCCATCCATACAGACCCTAGGCCAGGCCCCTCTCCATCCATACAGACCCTAGGCCAGACTCCTCTCCATCCATACAGATCCAAGGCCAGGCCCCTCTCCATCCATACAGACCCTAGACCACACCCCCCTCCATCCATACAGATCCAAGACCAGACCCCTCTCCATTTATACAGACACTAGACCTGAACCTTCTCAATCCATACAGAACCTAGACCAGACCCATCTCCATCCATACAGATCCAAGACCAGACCCCTCTGCATTCATACAGACCCTAGACCAGACACCTTTTAATCCATACAGACCCTAGACCAGACCCCTCTCCATCCATACAGACACTAGACCTGAACCTTTTCAATCCATACAGAACCTAGACCAGACCCATCTCCATCCATACAGATCCAAGACCAGACCCCTCTGCATTCATACAGACCCTAGACCAGACACCTTTTAATCCATACAGACCCTAGACCAGACCCCTCTCCATCCATACAGACACTAGACCTGAACCTTTTCAATCCATACAGACCCTAAAACCCAATTACAGATTAATGAAGACTCTCCATCCATACAGATCCAAGACCAAACCCCTCTCCATTCATACAGACCCTAGACCAGACCCCTCTCCATCCATACAGATCCAAGACCAGACCCCTCTGCATTCATACAGACCCTAGGCCAGACTCCTCTCCATCCATACAGATCCAAGACCAGACCCCTCTGCATTCATACAGACCCTAGGCCAGGCCCCTCTCCATCCATACAGACCCTAGGCCAGACTCCTCTCCATCCATACAGATCCAAGACCAGACCCCTCTCCATTCATACAGACCCTAGACCATACCCCCCTCCATCCATACAGACCCTAGACCAGACCCCTCTCCATCCATACAAACACTAGACCTGCACCTTCTCAATCCATACAGAACCTAGACCAGACCCATCTCCATCCATACAGATCCAAGACCAGACCCCTTTGCATTCATACAGACCCTAGACCAGACCCCTTTTAATCCATACAGACCCTAGACCAGACCCCTCTCCATCCATACAGACCCTAGACCAGACCCCTCTGCATCCATACAGATCCAAGACCAGACCCCTTTGCATTCATACAGGCCCTAGACCAGACCCCTTTTAATCCATACAGACCCTAGACCAGACCTCTCTCCATTCATACAGACCCTAGACCAGACCCCTCTGCATCCATACAGATCCAAGACCAGACCCCTTTGCATTCATACAGGCCCTAGACCAGACCCCTCTCCATCCATACAGACCCTAGACCAGACCCCTCTGCATCCATACAGACCCTAGACCAGACCCCTCTCCATCCATACAGACCCTAGACCAGACCCCTCTCCATCCATACAGACCCTAGACCAGACCCCTCTCCATCCATACAGATCCAAGACCAGACCCCTCTCCATTTATACAGACCCTAGACCAGACCCCTTTTAATCCAAACAGACCCTAGACCAGACCCCTCTTCATCCATTGAGACCCTAGATCCTATGACGGATCTCAATAGCGGAATTTAAAGTAGGGGCCACTCTATGGACCCTGGATGCGTTTCCGAAGCCTGTACCGCTCTGAATACGCTGAAGTGACCGCCACATTGTCGTTCATTGGCCGGCGCCGCTGTGAAGTGACTGCTGCTCTGGAGGGATCTTGCCAGAAACAGCCGGAAGAGAGCAAAGAAACGTGTAAAATACAATCAGACAGACGGGCGGCCGCTGTGTAATAATCAGCGCCTGTTCACACCGCGCTGCCTGTAGTATGGGGGTGCAGGCTGCCGCTGTGTAATAATCAGCGCCTGTTCACACCGCGCTGCCTGTAGTATGGGGGGTGCAGGCTGCCGCTGTGTAATAATCAGCGCCTGTTCACACCGCGCTGCCCGTAGTATGGGGGTGCAGGCTGCCGCTGTGTAATAATCAGCGCCTGTTCACACTGCGCTGCCCGTAGTATGGGGGTGCAGGCTTCCGCCGTGTAATAATCAGCGCCTGTTCACACTGCGCTGCCCGTAGTATGGGGGTGCAGGCTGCCGCTGTGTAATAATCAGCACCTGTTCACACTGCGCTGCCCGTAGTATGGGGGTGCAGGCTGCCGCTGTGTAATAATCAGCACCTGTTCACACCGCGCTGCCCGTAGTATGGGGGGGTGCAGGCCACCACTGTGTAATAATCAGCACCTGTTCACACCGCGCTGCCCGTAGTATGGGGGTGCAGGCTGCCGCTGTGTAATAATCAGCGCCTGTTCACACCGCGCTGCCCGTAGTATGGGGGGTGCAGGCCGCCGCTGTGTAATAAACAGCGCCTGTTCACACCGCGCTGCCCGTAGTATGGGGGGGTGCAGGCCGCCGCTGTGTAATAATCAGCCCCTGTTCACACTGCGCTGCCTGTACCCGTAGTATGGGGGGTGCAGGCTGCCGCTGTGTAATAATCAGCGCCTGTTCACACCGCGCTGCCCGTAGTATGGGGGGTGCAGGCTGCCGCTGTGTAATAATCAGCGCCTGTTCACACCGCGCTGCCCGTAGTATGGGGGGTGCAGGCCGCCGCTGTGTAATAACCAGCGCCTGTTCACACAGCGCTGCCCGTAGTATGGGGGGTGCAGGCTGCCGCTGTGTAATAATCAGCGCCTGTTCACACCGCGCTGCCCGTAGTATGGGGGTGCAGGCTGCCGCTGTGTAATAATCAGCGCCTGTTCACACCGCGCTGCCCGTAGTATGGGGGTGCAGGCTGCCGCTGTGTAATAATCAGCGCCTGTTCACACCGCTGCCTGTACCCGTAGTATGGGGGTGCAGGCTGCCGCTGTGTAATAATCAGCGCCTGTTCACACCGCGCTGCCCGTAGTATGGGGGTGCAGGCTGCCGCTGTGTAATAATCAGCGCCTGTTCACACTGCGCTGCCCGTAGTATGGGGGGTGCAGGCTGCTGCTGTGTAATAATCAGCGCCTGTTCACACCGCGCTGCCCGTAGTATGGGGGTGCAGGCTGCCGCTGTGTAATAATCAGCGCCTGTTCACACCGCTGCCTGTACCGTAGTATGGGGGTGCAGGCTGCCGCTGTGTAATAATCAGCGCCTGTTCACACCGCGCTGCATGTACCCGTAGTATGGGGGGTGCAGGCCGCCGCTGTGTAATAACCAGCGCCTGTTCACACCGCGCTGCCCGTAGTATGGGGGGGTGCAGGCCGCCGCTGTGTAATAATCAGCCCCTGTTCACACCGCGCTGCCTGTAGTATGGGGGGGTGCAGGCTGCCGCTGTGTATTAATCAGCGCCTGTTCACACCGCGCTGCCCGTAGTGCAGGCTGCCGCTGTGTAATAATCAGCGCCTGTTCACACCGCGCTGCCTGTAGTATGGGGGGGTGCAGGCTGCCGCTGTGTAATAATCAGCGCCTGTTCACACCGCGCTGCCTGTACCCGTAGTATGGGGGGGTGCAGGCTGCCGCTGTGTAATAATCAGCGCCTGTTCACACTGCGCTGCCTGTAGTATGGAGGGGTGCGGGCTGCCGCTGTGTAATAATCAGCGCCTGTTCACACCGCGCTGCCCGTAGTGCAGGCTTCTCTGCTGCGGCTCCTACAGACCTCTGACAGCGCTGTCATCCCTCCGGAGGGAGGAGCTACTACAGTGAGCCGGAGGGAGGGAGGAGCTACCATCAATGGGCCGTCCGGGGGAGCGGCTACCATCAGTGGGCCGTCCGGAGGGAGGGGCTATCAGGAGCAGCTCCAATCTAGAAGCAGCCGCTCTGACATTTCTCCCTGCAATCGTGAAGCCCCGCCTCTTCCTGTGACATCATCATACCTCCTAGGAGCGGCTACATTCTAGTCGCTGCCGCACTCGTACCGCGACTAGATGTTAGGATGTTAAAGAACACCGGTTACTTCCGAGCGATAGAGTGTCCGTTCAGCGATAGCTGCCTGCGGCCGCACTGTCTCTTCAAGCATGGCGGAAGAGGCGGCGGAAACGTCGGGAGCGGAAAGGCCCGAAATGATGCGGAGTACGAGCCTCCTGGGCTTTCTGTTGTTCCACCTTTCATGGACGAGGCCAGAAACAAACACGTCCTGGAGCTGGAGAGAGTGAACCGAGCGATCGAGGAGGTGAAGAGTCAGGTGGAGAGAGAGCAGAGGAAGTACCAGGAGCTGCTGGAGACGCAGAAGGGCCCCTCCAAGGGTCCGAAGCCTGGGGGCCCCAGTGTGTGTGAATATGACCCGGGGTGTTCGGGCAGCAGAGCCTCATGTTACAGCCCGACCCCCCTGGAGAAGCCAGCAAAGCCCTGCAAATACACCTTAGACCCTGCAGTGCATGATGGACGGAAGAGACAGTATCTGGAGTATATTCCCAAAGCCGTGGCCCCGGCTCCTGGACGCAGGTCCCACAAATACGTCATCGATCATTCCAAACCTTCCACAGACTTGGAGTATGACCCCATGGTGAACTACTCCGCCAGACTCCTCAGCAAGGAGAAACCTGACAAGGCGACCAAAAGAAGCCGGACCCACAGTCAAGAAGAAGACCATACAGCCTCTAAAAGAGGCCGGACCCACACTCAAGGAGAAGACCATACAGCCTCTAAAAAAGGCCAGGCCCACAGTCAAGGAGAAGACCATACAGCCTCTAAAAGAGGCCGGACCCATAGTCAAGGAGAAGACCATACAGCCTCTAACAGAGGCCGGGCCCATAGTCAAGGAGAAGACCATACAGCCTCTACTGAAAGAAGTACATATAGTCCAAGTGACGGCCATACAGCCTCTAAAAGAAGTAGAACCCATAGTCAAGGTGAAGGCCAACCAGCTTCTACTGAAAGAAGTAGGATCTATAGTCCGGGTGAAGGCCAAACAGCCTCTTCTAAAAGGAGCAGAACGTCTAAGATAATGGTGGAAGCTAAATGTTCTTCTGACTCGGATCCTCCATCTCCAGATGTAAGTGAAGGAGGAGACCTTGTTGCACAGTACGATGTTGGCGATGCTGGAAACTCCTCAAAGTCCTTTAAAAAACTAAGCAAAGATCTAAAGCCAAAATCCGGGAAGAGCGAGCGTATAAAAGAGCCTCCATCAGACTCCGGACAGGTGACGCGCACAAGTAAGGAATCGAAAAAAGTGTCTTCAAAACACCCCAAGAAAAATACCGAACAGGTTCACAATGTGCACAAGCAGAAAAAACTAGAGAAACCATCTGAAAAAGCTGAAAATGAAAAGACTGTTTTTCCAAAAACTCCAATATTGAGACAAAACAAAAAGGATAATGAAAACGTGTCCAAGAAAAAGTCCAGCAAGAACGACTCGATGGGTAAAAATGGAGATCTTAAGAATGGAAAACACAGCACCAAACATGATAAATCGCTGCCTTCGGAGAAACTCAAGCGAGCCGCCCAAGAGACTCGCAAAGTGAAATCCAATCAGAGAAGTTTGTGTCATGCGGATTTGTTTGGTGATGATACGAGTGACGAAGAAGAGAACAGAAGAACCAGTCAACCAAGGAACACAACGTCTAAGAAGTGCGAGAAGTCCGCACCGAAAAGTAAAGCCACCACAAGAACAACGTCCGTCTCCTCTCTGGATTCTCCCGAGATAGATCTGTACTCGGACTCTGATCCAGACCCCATGGAAGAGTGTCTCAGAGTTTTTAATGAATCGCACGACGTTAAGACTGAAGACAAGGGGAGAATGGGGAAGAAGACGAGTGAGAATGAGGAGAAATCGCCGCTGAGTTTGGTTCCATCGGTTCTTGGCCAGAAGAAAAGAATTTCTCATGTTACTAGTGCAAATAATGAGGATTCATCCGGAAAAGCTGCCGCCCGTCCGCACCGTCTCCCAACCCCTCAGGAGATTTGTTACGAGAGAATTCAGAGGGCCCAGGAACAAGCCGCCCAACTGCTGCGTGATCGGAAAAGCTCTCTCTTGGTCAGTATTGCTCAGAAAATCGGTTCCGAGAAAACGCTATCCAAAACGTCCGGTCCTCGTTCTCCTGGTGTTTGTGAAAAAAATGCCCAACTGCTGGGCACTGCTGAGACTTGTAATGGCTCCTCACCTGCCCTAAAAATGCGAACACTGACCGGCATGGCTTCAAAAACGAGTTCTACAACCAGAGAACGGCGACGGGCACATGTACCCTCGCTTCAGAGTGCTGCCCTGAAGAGGCCGGTCTTGCCTACTGAATTCGGTGCCAAAGTGCCAACCACCGTTCGTCAGCGTTACCTGAACCTGTTCATTGACGAGTGCCTGACGTTCTGTCCGTCACAAGAGGAAGCATTTAACAAGGCTCTCGAAGAGGAAAAAATGGTCTATAGCCGAAGCAGCAGTCGTAACATCTATCTCAATGTGGCGGTCAACACTCTGAAGAAACTCAGAAGCCAGGGCTCGGAGAAGAAAGCGACTTGTCCAAAAGGTAATAGGAAAACAGTTTCCCACGAGGCTGTCCTGGCTGGAAAGTTGGCAGCCAATAGCAGTTTTTCTAGCAGAATTCGTCAGGACGAAGAACTGACGGAGGTAACAATATACCAAAAACTGAAGAAATATATCCTGACACTCGAGCAACTGAAGGAGCACGGCTACCCACTGGCGCACCCCGACAAGTCTGGAAGGGCCGTTGTCTTTTCTGGAGAGGAAATAAAAAACTCGGACTCTTCCTGCAAAGTATGCTGCCGCTGTGGCGCCGAGTACCTGGTGACACAGAGTGGAAGTTGCGTGCGCCGAGAAGAGTGCAATTACCATTGGGGTCGTCTCCGCAGGCAGAGAGGACCTGGAGGATTAGAGACCTTTTATAACTGCTGCTCTGGTGCCGTCGGCTCGGTTGGATGTCAAGTAGCTCAGCAACATGTTCAAGATGGTCGTAAGGAGAACTTGGATGGCTTTGTGAAGACTTTTGAGAAGTTGAATAGACTCGAAGGAAATCATGGAGTCTTTGCTTTAGACTGTGAAATGTGTTACACTACGAGAGGCCTGGAGCTGACCCGCGTTACCGTCGTAAACTCTCAGCTGAAGGTGGTGTATGACACTTTCGTAAAACCGGACAACAAGATTGTGGACTACAATACGAGGTTTTCTGGCGTCACAGAAGAGGATCTGCAGAACACCAGCATCACCATGAGAGATGTTCAGGCGGTCCTACTGTGCATGTTCAGCAGTGACTCCATATTAATTGGCCATAGCTTGGAAAGCGACCTTTTTGCACTGAAGCTTATTCACCAGACTGTAGTGGACACAGCGGTCGTCTTCCCTCACCGCCTTGGGTTGCCATACAAGCGCGCCCTTCGTACGTTAATGGCTGAATATCTTAAGCGTATTATCCAGGACAGTGTGGAGGGACATGACTCCAGTGAGGATGCCTGCTCATGTATGGAACTGATGATTTGGCGTCTAAAAGAAGATGCGAAATTAAACCGATGATCTTCACGTCATTGGTTTTCCACCATCCGGTGCTGGTGAAAGTGTCCAAAACAGTGAAGCTGCAGCCAGTGTTTTTTCTATTTGTGAATTTAAAGCCTCAAAAGTATAAACTTACCTTTTTCATATGCAGACTCGAGTGTTTCAACGTTTCTAAAACATTCTGTGTATAGATCTTTTGTTTTTCATCAATTAGAATGAAAATCCCACAGCGACAAATAAAAACGCTGCAAAGATTTGTCTGCAAAGACTTTCCCTACAAGCAGCTGAGCAGAACGGACGCTTAAAGGGGACCTCTCGCCGCTCCTGACCTGCCTGATTTAATAGCTCCATGCGTTCCCCACGTACTAACAATTCTGGCGCCTCTATTCTTATGGCTCTATGTTGTGCCGTTCCTTTATTATTTGCACTAGAAGTTATGAATGAATTGCTATTGGCCTTCAGTAAGGGTACAGAGGGGAGGTAACCAGTTGGGGGCGTGTCCCTGCACAGTCTGACTCTATCCAATCAGTACTGCCATTTTCAGACTGTGCAGGTACACGCCCCCAACTGGTTACCTCCCTTCTGTACCCTTACTGAAGGCTAATAGCAATTCATTCATAACGTCTAGAGAAAAATAATAAAGGAACGGCACAACATAGAGCCATAAGAATAGAAGCGCCAGAATTGTTATTACATGGGGAATGTATGTAGCTATTAAAACAGGAAGGTCAGGAGTGGTGAGAGGTCCCCTTTAAAGGGGTTTACCGAGACTTAATTACGATGACCTATCCTCAGGATAGGCCATCAGTATCTGATCGGTGCGGGTCCGACAGCCAGGACCTCAGCTGGTTAAGAAGGCACTGGCGCTCGGAGTGACGACACGTCCATCAGTCACGCTGCCTAGGCACAGCTCAACCCCATAGACGTAAATGGAGCTGAGTGCAATACCAAGCGCCACCACTATACAACGTATGGCGCTGTGAAGGCCATGGTCCTCACAGGAGCACCGCTGCCTTCTCAAACAGCTGACACCGATCAGATATTGGTGACCTATCCTGAGGAGAGGTCATTCGTTTAAAGTCTTCGAAAACCCTTTTAAAATACAGGATCCCTTCTTTTTTTTTTTTGCTTTTCTGTTCTTCTGACGGACTAGAAGAACAGAAAAGTAAATGGTGACGTGAACCCTGCCTTAGTTGATGTGATGTCAGTCTTACCTGATGACGCATGACGTCCGTGCAATGTGTCATACTTCACGTGGCTGAAGCCGTCAGAAGGCGCTGATTGCCCCCGTGTATACTAAGAGCGTGGCACTCCTCAATAGCGGGGTTTTGGGTAGGGGCTCATTTCATATTGCAAATCAGCATAAACCTCTGCATTCTCTTTGCTGACGGAGTAATATTTATTGTATGTAATGCATACATATACATGACGTTTCATAGCTACTGAGGTCTGGTGACGTATAGCAGTTCATTCACACTTGAGGGGTTGTGCAGCTGGTGGTGTTAATGGCCTGTCCTCAGGGTGGGTCATCGGTGTCTGGTCGATGGGGGGCTTTTTGGGGAGGAGGCAGCACTTCTGCTTCCTCTTCGACATTGCGCTGCACGTTGTATCGGTGGCGCGGCGTGGTTGCAGATGCTGCACTTGTGGTTGCACTGCACCTCCGAGACGATGTGCTGAGCGATCTTGAAGAGTGCTCTCGCACACGGGCATTGCCTCCTCTTCGGACAGCTGGTCGGTGGGGATGCTGGTGGTTGGACCCCCACCAATCACCATCAGTGGTGCCGACTGCACAGCCCCTTTAATCTTGCTTCATCCCACCCAATCCAACTATCTGAGGAAGCTCCATAGCAGGATCTGAACGCCATGTATATTTGTGGTTTGCATGTGATAAGTAGTTCTTCATTAGCAGAGAGACGAGTGCAAGGTTCTCGGTTCGATTGCCTTTCTTGGGTATGTAAACTGGGCAGAACGAGGACAGCTGGGCCCTGGTCTAGGGCAGAACTGGAACCTCGATGGAGCTTTATTGTCTAATCCTGGGGGAAAAAAAAAAAACTGCTAGTAATGTACAGGGTGACACAAAAACACTCCTTCATTTCAAGTAGTTGTATAACGGGTGGAGCGCACATCGAGTGGGTGTGATACTAACTGACACCACACGAAACGTTACTGTAGCCACCAATGAGTAAGACTTCTCCAGTAAAGTTACATTCGATCTCTTGGGAATCGAGGACTGTGTTAGTGCTCACCCTGTACTGCTGAGTTATTTCAGCGGTGCTTTTGTCTTGAAATGTAAAAAGATATTTGGGTTTTAAAACTCCCCAAAAAAGTTAGCTTGGTAAATAGTTTTGCTCTTCACCTGCTCAGGTTTCCAGGTGAGGTATACCTTATGTTAACTGGTTTAAAGGGAATGTGTCACCAGAAAAATAACCAATTGTTTAAATCACATTTTTATGTTTTTACATATTTTTCATATTTTTTTCAAGAATTTTTGTTATTTTTCATTTTCCGTGTCAATATCTATATTAGTGATGAGTGAACCCGGTCTGTTCCTAAATGCAAAGGAATTTGTACCTCTGTACATGCGTATAATGTATGGCCTCCGATGAGGCTCTGCCAAGATGGCAGTGGGTAATGCGTGATTTCATTTGTCTCGTGCATGCGCCGTTACTTGGCGCATGCGTTAATGTTTCTTTATAAACCCAGGTTCATTAATTATTAAGAGCATCAATAAACCCAGGTTCGTAATGTAATGCATGCACAAATACTTACAGTAACGGCACATGCACGAGACAAATGAAGTCGCGCGTTACCCGGTGCCATCTTGGCAGAGCCTCATTGGAGGCCATACATTATATGCATGTACGAGGTACTCACTACTTTTCAATATGACGAACCAAGTTCACTCATCGCTGATCTATATCTAAACAAAAAACGTAAAATCCTGCGGTTTTTGCACTGGCCACTAAGGCTGCTTTCACTGTGTTTTTAACTCCAGCAGTCTGTTCTGGCAGAGGAGGAACAGACTGCCGCAGTTTACCGTATGCAGCATAGCTGGATAGCACCGCCGGATCCCCATTCACTATCCGGCATATATGCTGGCTTTTGGCTGGACAAATAAAGCTGCGTGTAGTATTTTTTGTCTGGGCAAAAGCCGGGATGTACGCCGGATACAGTGGAACACACTGCCGGAATTAAAGCACTGGTGTGAACCCAGCCTAAGCTTAATAGGCGCCACTTCTTGGTCTGTAGAGATCACTTTATTGCAGTGACTTGCCTATCTATTATTATAATCCTGCCTGTAATGATATCACCTCTGTGTATAGATAAGACAGGATCCAGTGGGTGATTGTCAAAGCCTATCTATTCTTTACTTGTACAATGACCTTTGCACAGAAGTAAAACAATTTTCTTAATGCTTTCTAAATGCTGATTAAAACGGCTCAGGCAAAATGGCCGCCCCCACAATCGTGTCCAGGAGATGGAGGAAAGAGATCTGCAGTCAGTGTGCTGCTGTCTGGTTTTAACTGGCAGAATTTTTGGTGACACATTTCCCTTTGGTTCCTTTGGGATGAGCGAGTTCAACCCACGTGTGGGACCCGCGGCGTGAGTATGCAGCAGTTCCCGTCCTGACCTTCCAGCGCTGACGGGTTGCATAGTGTTATACAATACCTTCTAGAACTGTAAGGGTTACATAGCATCATAAATCAATATAATGCAATGCAACCCGTTAGTGCTGCATACTCACGCCGTGAGTCCCCCACGTGGGTGGAACTCGCTCATATAAAAGGGCATCTGTCAGCAGTTTTGTACCTATGACACTCACTGACCTGTTACATATGCACTTTGTAGCTGAAGGCATCCGTGTTGGTCCCATGTTCCTATGTGCCCGCATTGCTGAGAAAAATTATGTTTTAATAAATGCAAATGAGCCTCTAGGAGCAACGGGGGCGTTACCATTACACCTAGAGGCTCCGCTCTCTCTGCAACTGCCACTCCTCTACACTTTGACAGGACCGGGTCCCTCCCATGACAGGTGAGAAGATCGGAGAGGGTATCTGACAGTCTCTCTGTTTTCTCCTTGCAGTGTTGTTGTTTGGTAATGACCACACCTCTTGTGAGGTGCAGCTTGTGGTCATTACTGATGCTCTATTTAGTTCCGACTCACACTGCTCACCATGCGATAAATATTTCCTGCTGGAGTTGGTTGAGCTGGTGTGTTGTTCCTTTGGATCTCCTGCTCCTCCATTCTGCTTTAAGCTAAGTGCATTTTGTGTTGCATTTTGTTGTTCGCTTGTGTTAGTTGCTTTCTAGGCCTCAGGGAGACGCTGGTTCCTTCATCTGGGAAGGAACCAGTAGTCTTATTTCCTGCCACCACTCCTAGGGCTTTCCAGGGTCTCCAGGACTAATGTTCCGGTATATGAGTATTCCCACCTTCAGGGTCTACTCATACTGGTAGGAGTCAGGGAGAGGTCTAGGGATTCCTAGAAGGTTCCCATCGCTCTCTCTTAGCTTTGAGGCCTAGACTCCTGTCTATTTCCTTCTGTTTGTGTTATCTGGTGTTTTCCCCTCCCCTATACTTGTGACATTATCAACCGCCATAAACCGTCATTTTGTTTGTGTCAATGCAGCGATGGATACTGTTTCTGCACTGGTCGATCGTTTGCAGGGACTGTCTTTGGAGGTAGCTGACCTCCGCCCGACCATCTCGCACTTTCAGAGACCACAGGCGGCGGCTTCCAGCAGCGGGAACCAGGCCTGCCCGGAACCTAAGGTCGCTCTCCCGGATAGGTTTTCCGGGGGAAGTGACACCTTTGTTCGGTTCAGGGAGTTGTGCAAACTATATTTTAGACTATGTCCTAACTCTTCTGGGAACAAGAGTCGAAGAGTGGGGATTATTATTTCGTTACTCAAAGGTGACGCTCAATTTTGGGCTTTTTCTTTGCCGACCGGATCACAATCCCTTTGGTCGATAGAGTAATTTTTCAGAGCTCTGGGACTTATCTACAATGACCCAGATCGGGTCTCTCTTGCCGAGACTTAGGCCCCATGCACACGACCGTTGTTTGTTTCCGCGTCCGTTCAGTTTTTTTTCACGGATAGGATGCTTCCCCATTCATTTCAATGGGTCCGTCAAAAAATGCGGATGGTCAACCGTTTTTGTTCCGCATCCGTGATCCGTGTTTTCATTCCGTCAAAAAAATAGTGCATGTCCTATTTTTTTCACGTTTGCGGACAAGGATAGGCATTTTTACAATGGATCTGCCATAAAAATCGGTTCCGTCAAAAAAAACGGTCCGTCATCCGTTTTTTTTGACGGACGCAAAATTTCAAGGAGGAGCGGATGCGGAGGCAGGCAACGGTCGTGTGCATGTAGCCTTAGTTGCGTGGTTTACTGCAGGGAGAGCGTTCTGCGGAGTCATATTGCTCTGAATTTAGGAGATGGGCAAGTAATACTGAATGGAATGACCCAGCTCTCCGTAGTCAATTCTGTCAAGAGCTGTCTGAGAACCTGAAGGACGCCTTGGCATTTCATGAATATCCAGAGTCATTGGAGGCGGCCATGTCTCTGGCTGTATGTATTGATAGACGCCTGAGGGAGAGGTTTCTCTCGCTCGGGAAGCATCATATGAGCAGGAGGCCACTTCCGACATTTTGGGTAGGGAGGCTCTTGAGCTCATGTCTGATGATGAGCCAATGCAGTTGGGGGAAGTCACTCCTGGACCTGCTAATAAAAACGTTAGGGTTAAAAAAGACTCTGCTTTTTCTGTGGTAAAGGGGTACATTTTGTTAACGTATGTCCTTATGTTAAATGTCAAGGTGAAAAAGGAAAAAAACTAATGTGTTTAGTCCTCTTCTCACTCTTGGTGGTGTGGGTAGGGAATCTGAGAATGTACCTTTGTCATTTACCGGTAGTACCCTATTTCTCCTGCCTGCCAAGGTGGCGCTAGAATCCAAAACTGTGGGAATTTAGTATTTATTGACAGTGGGGCAGAGGTTAACCTAGTGGATGGCCAGTTTGTCCATATGCATGGTTTGACAAGCTCATTAGACAAAAATATTTCGGTGTTTGCAATTGATTCCGCTCCACTCTCACAAAAGTATTTGTCACAAATGGTGCAGAACATTCACCTAAAGGTGGGAGATTCTCCTCAAGAATCCATTTTGTGTTTTGTGCTGGAGGGTCTGCCTGCTGCTCTGGTGCTGGGTTTACCTTGGTTATCCACACATAACCCTACCATCGATTGGCAAGAGAGAAAGATTCTTGATTGGAGTGATTTTTGCATAGACAACTGTCTTAGCACATCGCTTTCTGTTGTAACCACTAAAATAGTACCTTCTTTTATTCCAGATTTTTCTGATGTATTCTCTGAAAGTGGAGACCAGGCGTTACCTCCACACTGGGAGTATGATTGCCCTGTCAACCTTATTCCCGGAGCTAGGTTGCTCAAGTCTTGGTTGTATAATCTTTCCAAACCTGAAAGAGCCACCATGCGAGAATATATCACCGAGAGTTTGGCTAAAGGTCATATTAGACCATCCAAATCCCCAGTGGATGCAGGGTTCTTCTTTGTTTAAAGAAAAAAAAAAAAAAGGACAGAACTCTTAGGCGAAGTTTGGACTTCCGTGAGCTTCATCGCATTACTGTCCGTGATCCCTATCCCCTTTCTTTTGATCCCAGATTTGTTCAATCAGAGTGTCGGTGCCAAGGTGTTCTCTAAATTGGATTTGAGGGGGGCATATAATCTGGTAAGGATCAAGGAGGGGGATGAATGGAAGACGGCCTTTAATTCCCCTGAAGGTCATTTTAAGAATTTGGTCATGTCTTTTGGGTTGACCAATGCTCCTGCTGTTTTTCACCATTTCATCAATGATATCTTTCATCATCTGGTGGGCAGGTTTGTGGTGGTGTGTCTGGATGATATTTTAATTTATTATCCTGACATGGAGACGCATCAGGATCACGTGAGACAGGTCTTACAGATCCTAAGGGAGAATAAATTGTATGCTAAGATAGAGAAGTCTGTATTTGCGGTTCCGGAAGTGCAATTCCTGGGTTACCTACTCTTATCTTCGGGTTTTTGTATGGATACGGAAAAAGTCTGTGCTGTGTTGGACTGGGATCGACCCGAAAATCTCAAAGCGCTCGTGATTTTTGGGGTTCACTAACTGCTACCGTAAATTTATCTTGAATTACTCGACCATTAACAGATATGACTAAGAAAGATGCGGATTTCTCTGTCTGGTCTGATGAGGCATTACATGCCTTTTCACCAGTAAAGGAGTGTTTTGTTTCCGCCCCTTTACTGGTGCAACCTGATGTGTCACAGCCATTCATTGTGGAAGTTGACGCATCCGAGGTAGGGGTTGGAGTGGTCTTGTCGCAGGGTCCTCCTCCTAGCAAATGGCGCCCATGTGCTTTTTTTCTCTAACAAAAAAAACTCTACTGCTGAAGGAAATTACGATGTAGGTAATAGAGAGTTGCTGGCCATTAAGTTAGCTTTTGAGGAATGGCGTCATTGGTTGGAAGGAGCAATTCATCCCATTACGGTAATTACTAATCACAAAAATCTGGCTTATCTGGAGTCGGCTAAACGTCTGAACCCAAGGCAGACCAGGTGGTCGTTGTTTTTTTACCAGATTTTATTTTGTTGTCACCTATCGTCAAAGCAGTTAAGAACATCAAAGCAGATGCTTTGTCGTGTAGCTTTCCCGGGGGGGGGGGGGGGAAGGTTTGATTCGGAGGATCCTGGCCCGATATTAGCTGATGGGGTGGTTGTATCCGCCCTTTATCCTGAACTTGAGGAAGAGGTGTTGGAGGCCCAGGGAGATGCACCTGACTCTTGTCCTCCAGTTCCAGGAGCATCACAGTACTGTTCTTACAGGACACCCTGGGAGCAGATCCACGGTTGACCCTCATTTCCCGGAGATTCTGGTGGCCAAGGTTGCAGCCCGTAAGACCATGCGCCTGCTAAGGTGACACATACTCGGCCTTCAGGATCTCTACTGCCCTTGTCTATCCCGTCCCGACAGTGGACTTATTTGTCCATGGCCTTTATCACAGATTTGCCTAATTCCTCAGGGAAAACTGTGATTCTGGTGGTTCTTGATCGCTTCAGCAAGATTTCGCACTTTATAGCGTTATCAGGTCTTCCTAATGCTAAAGCTCTCGCAAAAGTGTTTATTGATAACATCGTGAAAGTACCTGGTATCCTCTGATGTTTTGTCTCATAGGGGGACTCAGTTTGTTTTCAGATTCTGGAGAGCGTTCTGTACTCGCCTGGAGGTCCAATTGTCCTTCTCTTCGGCTTTTTATTCTCAGTCGAACGGACAGACTGAGCGCACTAACCAGAATCTGGAGACTTATTTAAGATGTTTAGTCTCGGAGAATCAGGAGGAGTGGTCTTGTCGTTTTTGTCGTTGGCCGAGTTTGCCATAAATAATAACCATAGACAGGAGTCCACTGATAAGTCGCGACAGTTACAGAGAGCTCAGCCTTTAGGTGTAATGGTAACGCCCTTGTTGCTCCTAAAGGCTCATTGCATATATTAAAACATCCTTTTTCTCAGCAATGTGGACACATATGAACATGAGACCAACACGGGTGCCTTTAGCTGCCAGGAGCACATGTAACAGGCCAGCCGGTGTCATAGGTACAAAACTGCTGACAGATGCCCTTTAAAGGCTAAAATAAAAGTTGCATAACTTTGCAATAGGTCATAGCAAAAATGTTATTTAAAAAGAATTAGCCTTAGTTGTGTAACCAGTTAGACAATGGAGGAGTCTTATCATCTGAGATTACTCAGTGTTTGGACGATGCAAGGAGGTGGAGAAATTGCTGGGATGGAGGAGGAAGGCGTAGTGCAGCCGTTCTTACTGTACTCTGAACAGGAGGAGGATGCTTTCACTTCAAGCCTGTGTCCACATTATGTAGCTTATATACAATAAGGCTCAGTTCACACCATATTTTAACTACATTGTATGCACCAGAAGAGCTCCAGGTGTATGCATACAGACACCCATTCATACTTTCCAGCACATCCCTCATGACGGCACAACAGGAGGTTGTTCCCCTTTGACCTTGGGACAAGAGAGGTTAAGAGGTCCCCCCCCACCTCCACCGACCAGTGTTCCCTACAGGGGATAGATGCAGAGAGGTTCCCCTGCTCTAGGGTTGAAGAGATTCTACAAGAACTTTTAGGGCCTAAGGCTGGGACTAGGATCGGGGGCAGTCCGGCCTCTCCTTCCAGGTCTCGAATAGACTTGCTAGCACCTCTCGGGGTAGCAGCCCGGAACCCACCTGGCGGAGTCCGAGCCTATAGGTGGGTTCTCTGATAGCCTGGGTTTGATCGTTGGGTTCATCCTCATTCTTCCTACCCTATAAGTGGCCGTGCCAGTACCTCTTATGTGGAGGTCCCCAGGCTTGCTCCTAACCCTGATGAAGTGGGTAATGCAGCTGGTGGTTACCTCACTATGGACGGCTCTGGGCAGTGGCCGGCCGACACTTGCCTCCTAGACATGAAAGTCACAAGGTAGGAGGCAGGATGTTAAAGGGAACCTGTCATCAATTTTATGCATCCCATACTAACGGCAGCATAACGTAGAGACAGGTGCGTTGATTTCAGCGCTCTGTCATTTATAAGTTAAAAGTAAGTAGTTGCAGAGAACCAACATCACAATCATTGCAGACTGGGCCTAGAAAAAGAGTCCCGGCCTCCTGAGAAGAGTCCTGGTTATTCATGGATTCCTGCCCACCTGCTGATGACTGACAGGCTTCTCCCTAGAAGAGAACTGCCAATCATCAGCAGATGGGCGGAGAGCAGGCGATTATAATAACCAGGACTCTTCTCGGGTAGATTTGACTCTTTTCAAGGCCTGGGCTGCAATGATTGACGCTGGTTCTCGGTAACCACTTACTTTTAGCTTATGAGTGACACAGCGCTGAAATCAACATTTCTGTCACTAATTTATGCTGTTCTCGGTGAGGTCAGCATAAAGTTGATGATGAGTTCCCTTTAAGTTAAAGCTAAAGGGGTCCTAAGGTGAAGACCTCAGGTAAGGAACCAGTGTGACAGAAGGATTAGGGAAAGCCTAGTGGAGATGAGCGGTAGTTCAGTCTATGCACCCTACTACCATTTGGGGAGTGGAGTGGCCTACAGTGCCTATTCACGATCTACAGTTTAACGCAAAGCTAATTGGAGCCACATTCCTCCATGGACCATGGGGACAATAATAATGGAAATTGTATGTAATTCAAGGAGTGCAAGACATAAATGTGCACCGGCCATGTGATTTATAGGGTATAGTATACTCCACACCTAGAGATAATATGCTCAGACATATAAGCTGTGGCTATGTACACTACACAGGTCCTGTGACCTTTTCCCACTCCTCAGTCCCTGTGTCTCCTGGGTAGTGCCATGTAAAGATCTTGTGAAACCCTAAGACTGCCTCTGACCTTGAAGCTATGGGGTGCAGTCACTGTGTACATACATTACTTATCCTGTACTGATCCTGAGTTACATCCTGTATTATACTCCAGAGCTGCACTCACTATTCTGCTGGTGGAGTCACTGTGTACATACATTACTTATCCTGTACTGATCCTGAGTTACATCCTGTATTATACTCCAGAGCTGCACTCACTATTCTGCTGGTGCAGTCACTGTGTACATATACATTACTGATCCTGCACTGATCCTGAGTTACATCCTGTATTTCTTTTATTAAATTTTTTAAAACATAATATAACACAAATCCAAACAAAATACTCGGAACATAAAATCAGAATAGTAAGTGCAGCTCTGGAGTATAATACAGGATGTAACTCATGATCAGTACAGGATAAGTAATGTATGTACACAGTGACTGCACCAGCAGAATAGTGAGTGCAGCTCTGAGTATAGTACAGGATGTAACTCAGCGATCAGCACAGGATAAGTAATGTATGTACACAGTGACTGCACCAGCAGAATAGTGAGTGCAGCTCTGGAGTATAATACAGGATGTAACTCAGGATCAGTACAGGATAAGTAATGTATGTACACAGTGACTGCACCAGCAGAATAGTGAGTGCAGCTCTGGAGTATAATACAGGATGTAACTCAGGATCAGTACAGGATAAGTAATGTATGTACACAGTGACTGCACCAGCAGAATAGTGAGTGCAGCTCTGGAGTATAATACTGGATGTAACTCAGGATCAGTTCAGGATAAGTAATGTATGTACACAGTGACTCCACCAGCAGAATAGTGAGTGCAGCTCTGTAGTATAACATAGGATGTAACTCAGGAGCAGTACAGGATAAGTAATGTATGTACACAGTGACTGCAGCACAAAAAGTACTGCAGCGTGGAACAGAGCAGTGCTGGGCCCAGCTGGGGTGGAAACTTCACCAACCGATTAGATATCACCTTTGCCAGAATCTTTCTGTCCACACCGAGGAGCGCTATGGAACGCCAATTCTCAATGTGGAACAGATCTTTACCCTTTGACAGAATGATCAGGGCCAATCTCCTCATTGACTTTGGTAGAGCGCCCGGAGGAGAGACAAGAGCGCAACCAAGGTGTCCTTAAAGGTTTTATAAAACTCAGATATTAAGCCATCTGGACCTGGTGATTTTTTTGGGAGCAAGCCCCTCAATCACCAGACTGACTTTCTCTTTCTGGAACATTTCAGTCAAAACATCAAGAGAGGGATCTACTCCTGGTTCAGGAAGAGTTTCAGCCAGGAAAGATGACACCCTAACGTGAACAAGATCCCTCTTCGCCATGAGATGCGAATAAAAGGATCTGACGACCTCCAAGATCCCTGATCGGGACCTTCTCAGGGACCCGGTACTATCAATCAGTCCTGATACAATCTTACTACTCACTGATATCCTGCAGTTTCTGTAACCCTGGGTTCAGACTTGAGCGTTCTTGAAACGCGCGTTTGTGTCGCGCGTATTACAGCGCGTTTTTGCAAATAGGAAACGCGCGTCGTACGCGCGTTCTTGTGATTGACTACTGTGGTGTCAATCACAAAACGCGCGACAAACGCCCCAAAAAAAGCTCAAGTACTTGTTTACGCGTCGGGCGTTTTACAGCGCATTCAAACGCGCTGTAAAACGTTCAAGTGAGAACCAGGGCGATAGGAAAGCATTGGTTTTCATGTGTTGAGCGTTTTACAGCGCGTTTTGAACGCGCTGTAAAACGCTCAGGTGTGAACTTAGGGTAAGGGTCGGGCAAGCGGTATTTCCCGTAATCCCTCTCAAAAACCAAAGATGCGTTCCTATCGTACTGATATCTCATAAGCAAAGACTTCATTCTGGAGATCTCCTCGGTCCACCCCCAGTCGATACATTACATTACTTATCCTGTACTGATCCCTGTACTGATGCCCGTATGTGCCCTAAAAATTGATGTGCGCCATATTTATAAAAGCCTTGCATCAAAGCAATGCTCTTGCTGAATTAATCTGGGACCGCCACCATTTTTTGCATTGGTTATTGCCAAATGTGCCTCATGGGCCATGAATTGTGTCACGTTTATAATCAATCATCTTGACAAGTTTGGTGCAAGTTGCTTCAAAATCCCCGACTTTGTTGCCAGAACCGTGCTCCGTTGATGTTCACGGGACTGGGCCGTATAATTTCTGATCCGTTCACATCCCAAAAAGTTTATGCATCATAAACTGTGTAAAATAACGGTTTATTACATTGCACTGGTGCCCACGGACCATGGCGGCGCTCAGACGTATGCGCCAGATTGATGCCCCCTCGCTATTCTGCAGGCAGGTGACAGGTGCGCTGTAAATATCCCGATGATTTCCCGGGAATCGCTGCCACAATGCTTCATCATTCCGTTTCGCTCTTATCTGAAAGGAAATGGAAGGAGGCAGATGCCTCATTGTGTTGGCTTACATCTTCATTTGCCCCCCGAGAAAGTTCTCTCGCAAGCAGATGGATTAACCCTGTCCTGCCGGCGCTTCTGGCTCCAAATGAGTCATTGTCTCCGCCGCGCGCTGCGCAGTTTGCGGGCGCTCAAAGCAGGTGCCTCTGAAAGGCGCGTGGAGTGATGAAAAGCTAATCAGCGCGGTAATTGGTGTAGATTCCGTCGCCTCTTCTCACCTCTATCCTCTAGGTGCAGGGTGACACGAGTATCGCCGATCGTTACAGCCGGGGTGCCAGGTGCGGAGCACTCCTTACACCGTCCTGCACGAGGGGTTCCGACATTGGGTTCAGATGATGTGATAGTCGCCTGCCTGGGGCCCCTCATGGTGATCCATTTGTCTTCTCTGAGAATTCGCCCTGATCTTCGTTGAAAATACAAAAATATCTCTGAATAGCATAGATCTTTCCTGAAATACTCTGTGCTGCCTAGGAGGAACATTGTCCATCCCATATCTCTGAATTATCCTGTCCAGATCATGCCGCTGCTCCCATCCTCACTAGCGTCATCACAGGAGTGGCCCCCCTTTGAACAGCACACGTCTTTCCTGAAATACTCTGCACCGCTGCGGCAACTGCCGCTTTCATTCTCAATGTTTGCCCCCTCCCTTTTATCTTATTATATTACAGCGCAGTCCTCAATAACATCATCGTAAGTCACTGCCTCCAAGAAGGTGAGCATAATCCTCTGCTGAAATACTCTGTGCTGCTGGGGACCCCGTTACTTCAATTTTCAGCCCCTGCCTCCCCACCTTCACCCTTCTCCTTACATTACAGCCCGTTCCGTGTAGCCCCATCCTCACTAATATCGTCACAAGTCACTGCCTCCAACAAGATGAGCTGAAATACTCTGTGCTGCTGAGAAACCCTGCTTCTATTATTTACTTCCTCAGGCCTGCACTCATTAACATAATCGCACTAGTGAACAGGCCACTGCCTCCAGCAAGATGAGGACGCTTCTTTCCTGGACTCCTCTGTGCTGCGTGGAGACCCCGCTCTTACTACAATTGCATAGTCGGAATTTAAAGGGGTATTCTCATCTTATATCGCTAGGATATGCCATCACTTTATGACTGAAGGGGCTGTAACCCCTGGGACCCCCAGCGATCCTGAGAATAAAGGAGTTGCAGCGGTATTTTTGAGCTTCTCCCCCTTCACCATTTTGGCCTGCACAGCAGCACCTCAGCACCCTGCTGCAGACCCTGCATTCGCACAAGTTGGACCCCCCACGATCATATAGCGATGTAAGATGGGAATACCCCTTTAAGGCTTGATTGTGCATCCCGACCCAATGTGTGGGGCTCACGGCCTGATCTTCACTTTGGACACTAGAGGGTTAATCGATCTACCCTGTGCTGCGCCTAACACAGTTTTATTCCTCTCCCTGCGAGGACCTAGAGGCGAAGAAATGAAGGCGGCTCGCAGAGAAACATTAAAGGAAAACCCTGTGATTGGCACTGCCCGGCCCCGCACTCTATGGAAATCAGCAGATAATTATCAGGTCCTGAGCCCGTACAGACGGATGCGGGCGCACAGAGGAGTTATTATCAGCGTTATCAGCTCCAGCCGCCGTCATTGCCTTAATATTTCCACCCTGTGCTCCATCCGGCCGGAGAGCACAATGTAATTCTGCTTGTATTTACAGCGCGGGCGACGGCGGGGTTTTATGTCGGGTGCCGTTGCAGGAGCGGCTCCGTACGGTGGCTGCTGCGCCTCGTCTATAAGCCTATTGAGGCTGCGGAATAGGAATGAGGAATGCTGAGTGCGATAAGGCCCGGCCGGCAACCCGCTGCTGCGCCAGGCGCTGAGATAAGCCGGATTCCTGGAGCGTTTGTGCCCAGTGTGGACTCATTAATCGGTACAAGAAAATTCAGCCACAGATTTATTAAATCTCTTTATCAGAGAGCCCCAGGAGTGCGCAGGAACGGGGACCCGTGTCTCTCCCAACAATGATGAGCTTAACCTGTTGATGAGCTGCGCCATCGCCATCATAGACCGGGGTGGTATGACCGTACAGCAGAGGCGTAGCTAGGATTCATGGGGTGGGGATGGACCCCATTGCGGAAGGGATGCACGGTAGTGTCCTATAGCAATCGCAGGGTGCCACTGCAGCATCCGGGCCCTGCAGCCTCTGTAATTGGTTCCGATTAAGCTAGGGCCACACGGCGACTTTAAGGATGCAGTCTGGCATTGTGACATCATGACTAATGACTGTCGACGGGGTTGCATAGTGATTTCCGACCTAGCATGACCGCAACGCAATAGCGGCAACATATCCAACATTTTTGTATTTTCGGTTGCAAATCGCACACGTTGCCTCCACAGACTGCAGTGCGTGCAACACTGAAATCGAAAGCCATTGAAGAAGATACGACAAGCACTTACTTTGGGACAAGGGTCTTTTTTCCTGTTCTTCAAGCGAGAGTCCCAGGGATGGAAAGGTGCCCGTACGCCATAGGCTGGGGCTACTCTGTGATCTTGGGCGTGACCAAGGATCGCAGTGTAGCAGGGCTTCCATAGAACTGAATAGGGACATAGCGCCACTCACAGGTTGCCGTGTATGCAGCCCAAAAAATGCAACCCTACAGAATTTTTTTGCGATTCTGGGGTCAAGTTCACGGCAAACTTGTGAGTCGTGCTAGGCCCCCATTCAGTTCTATGGATACTTGGTCACGTGACTAGTGTCGTGCCCGAGATCGCCGTATAGCCCCAACCTTAGATAGCTTGTTTGGCCAACAGCTTTTCCTCCCAGCCCCCCATACACGTGTAGTCCGGCCAAGGGTGCATGCTGTCTTAAAGGGATTACTCCCATAATAAATGAAAATTTGGTATCATAGTGCACGACAGTCTCTTTCTCATGAACTTAGAACCAGCCCTGCACCTCCCATGGATCCAGAGATCTCCCCAATCATTGCTCTAGTTCAGGCATCCTCAAACTGCAGCCCTCCAGCTGTTCTAAAACTACAACTCCCACAATGCCCTGCTGTAGGCTGATAGCTGTAGGTTGTTCAGGCATGCTGGGAGTTGTAGTTTTGCAACAGCTGGAGGGCCGCAGTTTGAGGATGCCTGCTCTAGTTGCTCTGCAAGATTTATTTCAAACTAGATGCTCAGGGAGTGTGTCCTTTCTCAGGGGTATGTCCTTTCTACTGCAGCTGGTGGCAGTTGAAGGATGGTGGACAGAGAAATTAGAAAAATAGCAAACAGCAGGGGGCGCTATACAGATGCATTTTATTGAATAGCTCAGCGGCTGTACAAAATTCCGATCCAGGTGTATTCCGATCCAGGTGCTGGTTTGAAAAATGTAGAATATTTTTTTGGGGAAAAACCCCATTAATGGCGGAAGGGCAATATTTCAACAGTCAGAGTTTCTCTTTCCCCTGACATCGAGAGACCCCCAAACCCATTGACCGGTCCTGGCAGGGGTTCAGTAGATGCAGCGATCTCCAACCTGCTCTCTTGCAGCTGTCAGGGCACGATGGGAGTTATAGTTTTGCAGCAGCTGGCGAGCCATAGGATGGAGAACATTGATCTAATGGCCGCCTCAAGCAGGAATAGAAGCTGTTTCCGCAGTGTAAAAACCCCCTATTTCTTCCCACATTTAATGAAAACCTATAATTTTCGACATCTGGTGTGAACGGAGTGGCAGGGCCCGGTCACCAGAGGCTCGTGCTGCGCGGAGGGACATGAGGCATCTTTGACCTTTCCTTCCACAATTTATTATTTCACGTCCACCTCACATGTAATTATCCCCCATTAAACACGACCCGCCGATAGACCACCCTGGGCCGGGCGTCGCTGGGGTCACCGCTTCTGTGGCTGCGCAGAATGAAATCAGAGCTAATGATGGAGACGAAGAAGCACAGGTGCCTTTAGGAGCAGTGTTCAGACTTACCTGCTGCTGGGAAAGCTGAGTGACCACCAGTAGGGTCGCCATTACAGCTGGATTGGTCACCGGGCTTTCCTAGAGTCCTGAACGGCAGATATACTGCAGAGCAGGCATGCTCAACCTGCGGCCCTCCAGCTGTTGTAAAACTACAACTCCCACAATGCCCTGCTGTAGGCTGTTCAGGCATGCTGGGAGTTGTAGTTTTGCAACAACTGGAGGGCCGCAGGTTGAGTATGCCTGCTGTAGAGAGATCCATCAGAGAGGACTGTATTGCTGCGGAGCCGTTGAGGACTGCTGGGACTCCCACTCATCACAAGAACTGGGGTCCTGTATTGAGCGAGAGCGGCTGCAAGGACTGTCTGCCTCTCAGGGGCCCGGCACATGTATACGTTATACTGCTCAGAGGTTTCCATGTAATTCTTCATTTGCCCTGTGGTGGCGCTGCAGAGGTATTCAGAGCTTGCTGCAGGGGGCCCCCACAGTCTGATCGCTGGGGTAACAGCAGGGAAATCTGGGATAAACTGATTAAGGCATGCGATATGTGGGGGTGGGTTAAAAAAATTGAACCCCCCCCCCCCCCCGCCTTTAAGCTTGTCCAGTGTATATGACCTCTCCACTGAAACAATGAAACTGGGATGACTTGGCGCTCCTGACTGACACCTTACAGATGTTAAAGGGGCTCTCCTGTTTACCAGGCACAGCGCCATACTTTGAGGCGAGGCTCTGACTGGTATTGCAGGGATCCGAGATGTGATACCGGGCACTTTACTGGTGACTTCAGAGGAGACTTGATGCTGGGAGTTGTAGTCTGATAGGAGTAGGATGTCTTCAGTGCGCTCGGTCCCCCCCCGTGGGGGCTCTCTGATCTCTCCCCCCACGTCTTTCTCATCTTATAATTAACGGCAGCTTATTATCAGTGGAGACGCAGATTCCATATTCCGGAGTCACAGCCAGAAGAAAGAAATCATTAGACGTGGGGAAGGGGAGTCCATGTTCTGATTCCCAGCCCTATGGTTCCCCCAGTGTGACCCCTGAGACTGGACGCAAAGACAGTGACTCTGTGCCAGTATCCACCAGTGGTCCCAGTAAGCCCCTTCCCATTGATTCAGGAAAATGATGTGGGATGTAGTCCTATGAGACTGCATCACACATGGTAAGCGTAGATACACCAGCCCAGCAGACAGTATCACACAGGATAGGATTAGATACATCAGCTCAGCAGGCAGTATCACACATGGTTGGCTTAGATACATCAGCTCAGCAGACAGTATCGCACATGATTGGCTTAGATACATGAGCTCAGCAGACAGCATCACACATGACAGGTGACCGCAGTATGCTGATGTAAGTGGCAGTAGCTCACATTATACCTGGATATAACCATTTTCCTTCTCGTTCTGCACCATTGTCCCCGGACTGTAGATAGATAGCGCTGGGCCTGTGATGGGTGCACTGGTTTCACTGGTGTCAGTATACATGGCGCAGTAGCGGTCATCTTCTGTATCCTGTCTCCGCTCTTCTTCTTCTTACGATCACAGTATACAGCGGTCCCTCAAGTTACAATATTAATTGGTTCCAGGACGACCATTGTAAGTTGAGTAATTGGTTCCAAAGCCCCAAAATGTTATCCGAGATAAGAGAAAATGAATACTTAAGAAAAATAAGCAGATAACTAAGACAGATATGACAAGTCCTTACATCTAACAGTCAGGAATAGCTGCTAACTAGTAACTAAACCAGAGAAGGGGCTGGAGTCTGGTTTCAACCTACGATTGCCCAGAAAAGACCATTGTATGCTGAAAATATTGTATGCCGAGGCCATTGTATCTTGAGGGATCACTGTAATTATTTTTCTGTATTTTACTTTGGGCTGTTAGATAGAGGAGAGCCGTCACCAACCACATGGTGGCGCTGTAATTCCTATATTTATCATGTCATTTTCACATAACAAGTAGTTCATGTAGCATCTCTGGGTCTGTACAGCTCAGCCTATAATATAATATAATGACAGCGTAATAGAGTATAATAAACACAACAATATAATAATACAATACAGTATAATGTAACATAATATAATATAATGGCAGCTTAATAGAGTATAATAAACATAACAATATAATGATACAATACAGTATAATGTAACATAATATAATGACAGCGTAATAGAGTATAATAAACACAACAATATAATAATACAATTTAATATAATAACCATAACAATTACAATGTAATACAGTCTAGCATAATACAATATAATATAACATAATACAATATAATATCATCCAATATAGCTTAATACAATATAATGTACCGTAATACAAAATGGCATAATATAATATAATATAATACAATATAGCATAATATATTTCCACGCTTTGTGAACTGATGCGGTCGCAGTGCTTGGCGCTGACATAGGGCATTGAGCTGTACCTGGCACTGGTATGGCGACCCTGAGGTTTGGTTAGATAAGTTATGGGGCATTGTGGTATATACCAGGGCCAGATGATAGCATGGGCAGAAGAGGCAATGTCCCGGGGATCACCCCCATTTGGGGTCTCTGCCCCAGCACCCCACTTCACACAGTATCTTTCCTTTCCAAGTCGCTTACTGTGGTATTATTTGGGCACTGCTATTTGGCTACTGTATCGGTCACTGTATGTAGCCATATAGTAGCCGGCGCTTTGTTTGTGAGACTCTTATCAATCTTGAGCTGCCCTAGCTGGCACTGTTATGTGGACACTGTGACTGACAATGTTATGGGGTTGCATGGCTGGCACTGTAATAATGGGCTTTGGGACTGACACATTTGCAGAAAATCTGCCTTCTTAGAACTGACCTCTATGAAAAAAAGGGCAATGCAGCAGCGCTCTGCAGACACAAATAAAGTACAATAATGCCATAATTATAGAAAACATTCCGGTGCTAATGCTGCACTTATTTTGCAAATTTGAGATTCTTGGCAAATACATTTTGTACAAAATTATTTGGGCCCATCCGCCAACGTCAAGGCGATCTCTATCAGACTGGAACCGAACACTAAATACTGCCTGTAATGTGTCAAAATGGCCACCATAAAATTCAGGGAGTGCAGGTTCCACATGCATGCTAGGTCCACTCTGCTTTTTACCATTTTTGGTGCCTCCATAAAATCCAGGGATGCAGGTACCAACATGCATGCTGAGCCCACTCTATACCTTTCCTGGTGCCAAATGGCTTCCAATAAATACAATGAGAGCAGGCTACAGCTTTATACCTACTCTGATTACAATCAGCCTATGGGGCAGACAGACTGGAGTCAGCCGCACCTCCAGCTCCAGTACAACTGCAAAAAAAAGGGGTCAGTCAGAACTTACCCCTATTGGGGTCACTCTGACAGGAGCCTAGTGGGAACACTGGGAAAATATTAGAATAATTCTTACAAGTGGTAGGAATGGAGCACCACTGGAGGTGTAGCTTGTAGCTTCTGGGCCCTAACGCAAAATCTTTTTGTATCGGGGCCCCCACCTACCACGTGTCATATATATTATCTTGTTGTGTGGCCATCTTATTTGCTCCCTGGCTATGTCCTCGTACTGTTAGTGCATAGTGTGACCGTCCCTTTAAAATCCCCATTGACTGCTATGTAAAGTCTTTGCGCCCTGGTTCTTGCTTTGACCTCTGACCTTTCCTCGCCGTTGTCCTCCACCGCCGCCCTGCGTCCCCCCAGAACATGAATATGGTGGCAGCCGGGGGTAGCCCTATGGGGGCATGTAACTGTATAAATGGACCATGGGGGGGGGCCTTTAATTTCATCTCCTGATGTCGGAATTCATTATATAAGTCAGAAGCCTCAAAACTGTGATATCAGCTTTACATTTCCCTTCCCTTGGGATTAAAAAGTTAAAGCTTCGCCCCGAGCGCTGAAAACGCAAGTGTTTATCCGGTGCAGTGAAAGATGAATAATTTCAGCTGTGGGTCCGGGGGGTGGGGGGGGATAATGCAGCAAACGGATCGTGAAGAAGAGAACTCAGCATTTCCCTAAAAAGAAGAAATCTATTCCCAGGAAAGCTGGGTGATGAACCAAGATGGCCACCGCTGCAGCTCCCCTGGGGGCATCGACCATCTCACCTTGAATGACAGATTTGCTTAGTCCTGCGCCAGGGCTCCAGCCGATATGTCGCTGTTCATACAGGCAGAGGACTTTCCGACCCAGATTTGAAGCCTGTGTAAAAAGAAGTGATAGGTAAGTGGGTTTGGCAGCGAGTAGCCGAAGGGGTTAATCCACATGTGGACTGCGGCAAGACTAACTGCAAATTCACACTGGAAAAGGGCATCTGTCAGTTGGATCAACCCTATTAAACCAACTGTAATGTCTGGTAGGGCTGACTTTGCTTATTAAAACCGTAGATTTCCTCCCCGTACCGTGCCTTTAAAATTATGCAAATTAGGGTTTAAGTTGCCCAGAGGGCGTGTCCTAGCCACTCGGTGCATCTTAGCTCCTCCGCTCTGCTTCCCTGGATGCGTTCCCTCCACCTGGATGCCTCGACCTGTCATTCTAGTGGAAGCAGAGAGGAGGAGCTAGGGTGCACAGAGGGTCCGCCCTCAGTGCACAGGGTCCGCCCAATTTGCATCATTTAAAAAAATGTTATTTCTCCTGAATTCAACAGTGGATCAGGGAATAAGAGGTTCAGTTTTAAGCAGCTGGGTCAGCCCATACCAGGAATTATGGCTGGTATTATAGGGGTTGATCCTGCTGACACATGCCCTTTAAGACATATGGCTTCCAGGAGGGAGAAGATGGTGCCATGGGCTATAATATCTAATAACATAGGGTCGGATATTTCTATAGATTGGAACAAAAACTGTTTAGGGCGTGTATCTCAGGGCGGACAATAAAACTGCTACATGTGTTTGTCTTACACAGTTATGTCCCAGGATGTAGCCATAATAATTTCTATTAAAATCCATGCACCACTGAACTCCACCCGATCCCACGTCATCATGGGATGTGGGAATTAAAAGATCCTTAAAAGCTTTGGGGTAATTTGTAAAAGTCTACATACTGCAAACTGGCGACCTGGCTCCTAGGATTCGGCCATACTGCTTCCGAAGATTGACTTATGAGCTAGCAATTACTACTTTCCTCACTGTTCTAGACTCCATAGTACAGTTATTATCTACAGGGAACATACTATGGACTTTATTTATGCCTTCAAGAGGGGAAGGAAACTGACTGAGGATCTTAGGAGGGGACTATATTTACAGGTGCTAGAGGGGGAAGGAGACTGACTGAGGATCTTATTAGGGGACTATATTTACAGGTGCTAGAGGGAGAAGAAGACTGACTGGGGATCTTAGTAGGGGACTATATTTACAGGTGCTAGAGGGGGAAGGAGACTGACTGGGGATCTTAGTAGGGGACTATATTTACAGGTGCTAGAGGGGGATGGAGACTGACTGAGGATCTTAGTAGGGGACTATATTTACAGGTGCTAGAGGGGGATGGAGACTGACTGGGGATCTTAGTAAGGGGACTATATTTACAGCTGCTAGAGGGAGAAGAAGACTGACTGAGGATCTTATTAGGGGACTATATTTACAGGTGCTAGAGGGGGATGGAGACTGACTGAGGATCTTAGTAGGGGACTATATTTACAGGTGCTAGAGGGGGAAGGAGACTGACTGGGGATCTTAGTAGGGGACTATATTTACAGGTGCTAAGGGGGGGATGGAGACTGACTGAGGATCTTAGGAGGGGACTACATTTACAGGTGCTAGAGGGGGATGGAGACTGACTGGGGATCTTAGTAGGGGACTATATTTACAGGTGCTAGAGGGGGATGGAGACTGACTGAGGATCTTAGTAGGGGACTATATTTACAGGTGCTAGAGGGGAAGGAGACTGACTGGGGATCTTAGTAGGGGACTATATTTACAGGTGCTAGAGGGGGATGGAGACTGACTGAGGATCTTAGTAGGGGACTATATTTACAGGTGCTAGAGGGGGAAGGAGACTGACTGAGGATCTTAGTAGGGGACTATATTTACAGGTGCTAGAGGGGGAAGGAGACTGACTGGGGATCTTAGTAGGGGACTATATTTACAGGTGCTAAGGGGGGAAGGAGACTGACTGAGGATCTTAGTAGGGGACTATATTTACAGGTGCTAGAGGGAGAAGAAGACTGACTGGGGATCTTAGTAGGGGACTACATTTACAGGTGCTAGAGGGGGATGGAGACTGACTGGGGATCTTAGTAGGGGACTATATTTACAGGTACTAGAAGGGCAAGGAGACTGACTGAGGATCTTAGTAGGGGACTATATTTACAGGTGCTAGAGGGGGAAGGAGACTGACTGAGGATCTTAGTAGGGGACTACATTTACAGGTGCTAGAGGGAGAAGGAGACTGACTGAGGATCTTAGGAGGGGACTATATTTACAGGTGCTAGAGGGGGATGGAGACTGACTGGGGATCTTAGTAGGGGACTATATTTACAGGTGCTAGAGGGGGAAGGAGACTGACTGAGGATCTTAGAAGGGGACTATATTTACAGGTGCTAAGGGGGGAAGGAGACTGACTGAGGATCTTATTAGGGGACTATATTTGGGGGAAGGAGATTGACTGAGGATCTTAGGAGGGGACTATATTTACAGGTGCTAGAGGGGGAAGGAGACTGACTGAGGATCTTAGTAGGGGACTATATTTACAGGTGCTAGAGGGGGAAGGAGACTGACTGAGGATCTTAGTAGGGGACTATATTTACAGGTGCTACAGGGGGATGGAGACTGACTGAGGATCTTAGTAGGGGACTATATTTACAGGTGCTAAGGGGGGATGGAGACTGACTGAGGATCTTAGTAGTGGACTATATTTACAGGTGCTAGAGGGGGAAGGAGACTGACTGAGGATCTTAGTAGGGGACTATATTTACAGGTGCTAAGGGGGGATGGAGACTGACTGAGGATCTTAGGAGGGGACTATATTTACAGTTGCTAGAGGGCAAAGGAGACTGAGGATCTTAGTAGGGGACTATATTTACAGTTGCTAGAGGGGGAAGGAGACTGACTGAGGATCTTAGTGGGGAAGTATATTTACAGTTGCTAGAGGGGGTAGGAGACTGAGTGAGAACTTAGTAGGGGACTATATTTACAGCTGCCTTAGGTGGAAGGAGACTGGTGAACTTGAAGCGATACTGGTTGTGAACAAGTCCTGTAGCAGTCGCCTTTCTCACATCCTAACCTTGTTTTATGGTACAGTACTCAGATACCCCCAGGACCTAAAGTAGGGCTGAACTGCAAAACAGCCAGGCAGCCACAAAACCATGTAAATGAAGCACATATCAATATCGGCAGTAAACAAGGCACTTTGGTTCCTGGATGGCAGGAACCGAATGCTGAGGGTAACAGAAGGAGGAGATGATCCAACAATGGAGTGGATGGCAGCCATCAAAAATGGAGAAATACTGTACTTAACCGACTGTATGCAACATGACAGGAACACACTATACGCTGTGGAACTACAAATACCAGAACACATACTAAACTAGTAAAGATCCTCTGGGAAGAAGAGCAGATGACAAGTAATATACCTTGCAACCAGACTGAAGTGAGGCTTGTGATATAAACACTCACAATCATCACTCCACCCTAATCAACCAAGCAAGGCTAGATGATGACCAATGCAAATGGAAAAGCATGGCAGTTGCATAATAGCAGGCCGAACAAAGTTAGTACCTAGGTGAACTTGAAGCAACAGGCTGGCAGACCCCTTTTGCACATAAACGTACTATATCTACAGCTGCAAGGGGGAGAAGGAGACTGAGTGCAGTTCATCTTTACAGAAAGAGAAAGACTAGGAACTTATTTTGTACATTTACAGCTGACAGAGAGGAAGGACACAAACTTGCGAGTATATGGCTGCCAGATCAGGAAAAAGACTGATGGAATATACTGGTTAATATATGTACAGCTGCCAGTTCAGGAAGGAGACTGACTAGTTATCAATCATACTTACCACGGCCAGAGAGGGAACCAACCAAACCGACTAGCAAACTTACTAGGGACTATATTCACAGTTACTAGAGGGGGAAATACACTACCTGTAGTGAGGTTTCATACCCTACGGATTCAGTGAATCTCTGTACAGGGACCAAGATGGAAAGAGTGGGATCTATCACCATGAGTGACCGCCAGGAAGTGCAGCCCCCGGTACTCCCTCAGACCGTCACTCTCTTGAGATCGGTGTAGTGAAAAGGCGATATAAGGAATCAGCCCAGAAGTAGAAGAATAAAAGTCTCTCTTTACGTGCAGTTTCGATCCCCAGATGTTGAGGTATGGTGACTAGCGAAGTGGCAGATAATGGCACCTCAGGTGTGCTATCTGGCTGATGTCTCTCTCTCGAGCTTCTGTCAAACATCTCTATGCTGGTACATATGGGTGTAGGTGTCCACGGTGAAATGCAGGCTTATATGAGTTTGCATCTAGGGGATGGGTGTCTGAGCTGTAGTCACTCACCTGCAGCAGGATCTGTAAAGCTGTGGCTTGCTGGTCACTCTGCTGACTGTGAACTGTAAACTCTGTATCTCTGAGGATAGAAGTAGTTTTGAATACGAAAATAGAAGAATACAATCTGCGGCACTCACCATGCGCTTTAAAACTTCATCTGTTTATTTCTTCATGGTAAGAGATACATCAAATGTAGGGAATAGGCAGCGGACACACGTCACAGGCAAGCGGCGGCTACGGCCGTTTCGCGCATTCACTCGCGCTTTGTCAGGCTGCACATAGAAGTAGTCTTGGTTCTGTTAATCTCTCTGGAGTCGTTGAGAAGCTGGATAATGTCCGGCCCCTAAGACCTTTTGTGGTTAACCCTGTCCCTGCCAACCATACCATATCATATCATGCTGGGTGCACATACATAACATAACAATAGGAACAAACCAACACATTTGCAGACACCCCCAGGTCTGAGGGACTGCACTTCCTGTGACCTTAGAAGCTGAGCTTACAAGAGATAGACACTGCACACAGCGACATAAGGAGTCCTGGAGACTGCGGCTGCAGATGTTCAACCCATTGCTTGATTACCATTTCACGTTCTCTAAGCTGCAGTACTATGGGGGTAATTTACAAACAGATATACGCCACTTTTGTAGCGTAGTGTGGGCGGGGACGGGAATGGGCCGGCGGGCCTGTTTCATTAATCATTTTCTATGCATGGTTTAGGCCTCTTCATAACTC
Source organism: Bufotes viridis (assembly GCA_033119425.1). Lineage (NCBI taxonomy): Eukaryota > Metazoa > Chordata > Amphibia > Anura > Bufonidae > Bufotes > Bufotes viridis. The sequence continues at coordinate 10,206,765 of CM065596.1, forward strand.
CAGCAGATCCACCGCCAGAGCAGGGGCCTATAACCACCGGCGTCTAAAACGGCAGTCTTAATAAATGTGCCTATATATATATTGTAAGAGATCGCTCTCTCTTAGGGGGTCACAATCAAAGACTTCTCCAAAAGGTGCTTTATTTTGGCACTTCAGCACCATCACACACATAAACATCAAAAATTAACACCTGCCCGTCTGGGCTCTACCGGATACACGTGTTGTCTCTACCTCACCTATAGAGCACCGTTCACACACGGGATTAGATCTGGCTTCCTCAGCCATATACGGTCCAGCAGCCTCCAGGCTGTGACCACACCAGCACCCTTGGGGGGATATGGTCCATAAGTCCTCCCGACTCTGACCGTGCGGCCTTCTTTCCATAGGCGTCGCTGGGCCCCTCCAAACTTCAGGTTTTACAAAGACTCGTGGCCCCTCAGCCCTCCTGGCTGAGACCACACAGAGCCTCTCAGGCTTCCTCAGCCTTTCTCCCTCCAAGTCATACACAGAGGGTTATTTTATCCCTCCGTGATGACAGCAGCAGGCCTCACCTGCGAACAAGGCAATACATGTAGTGGAAGGGTGTGGACTGGCAGATCCCACTACCAAACCTATCCCCCAGTCCACATGAAATCCAGCCCAGAACAACATCTAGACAAAACTGTCTCAGCAAACTACACTTTGCTGAAACCACTGCAGCTTTCTGGACTTCAGTTAGCTGAGGTATCTGGGTGGGATATTCACGCCTCCCAGCACTTATATTGTACACATCACCACAAAATATATATACCAGGAAAAAAACAGCAGGTCTTCTGCCTCCCCTCCCCACCATTTCTGGATTTTGCAGGCCAGGCCGAGAGCTGCTTTGTCCTAGTGGAGAAGATGCGTCTTTCAGGCTGTGAGACATCAGATAAGTGAGGGAATGATGGAGGATTATCGGCTTGCAGCAACTTCAAGAGAATTAATCTTACACCAGAAAGTTTGGCATTTCTGAAAAGGGCGTCATGATTCAAAAGAAAGTTCTTGGCACCTCGAGATTCTGGTTCTGAGACCATAAAGTTCCTTAAAGGGGTTATGCCGTGATTGAAAGAAAATCAGACATCCTATAGGACATGACAATCTCTTACTGACAATCCAAGAACCAGCCCTCTACCTCACATGGACCCGGAGATCTCCCCTTCATTGCTGCAATTGCTTGGCTAGATTTATTTCAGGCTCAGCAGGCGTGCCCTTTTTCAGGGCTGGTGTCCTTTCTGCTGTGGCTCATTTCCTGTAACTGCCATAGCTTCTAGTAGACAGTGACAGTTGATGATTTAAACTGAGCATGTGCGACCACCTCGGTGCAGTGGGCAAGAAATAAGGGGGAAAACAAACAGCAGGTGGCGCTATACAGATACGTTTTATTGAATAACTCCAACGGCTATGGCAAATTTGTAATTACATGAAATTGCAAAAGTATTCAGATCCAGGTGCTGTAGAATATTTTTCATGGCACAACCCCTTTAAAGAGCATGCACCCCTAAAATAAATACCCTGCCCGCAAATATAAGTCTATGAGGCGTCCTTGTATTCTGTTCAGCCGTTTCTGCTAGTTTAGACGGGTCTCATATAATGTCAGCCACCACAGTGCACATAAAATATGTGTCAGTCTTCACTGCAGGTCTGGCATTATATTTATGGAGCAGGAGTACAGCTGTGGGGCCTCCTGCAATAGCAAACCGTTGTAGCTTGGCATGCGTTGCCTTTTAACCCTTTCAGTTTTGCTTTTATTAGGGGGCCTTTAGACAGTCTATAGCTGATGATCCGGTAATCCCAAGATCATGTGATCTTTAAAAGCCTATAGCCAATTTAGGCACTTGTATAAGGTGGAGCGGTTTGTGGGGGCATTCCCCTCCGGACAGAGGATGTATACATTGTAGCAGCACATTTATGCTATTCATGTAGCGCCCACATGTTCCACAGCGCTGCGCGGAGATTCTCATCACATTGATGAGATTCCGAAGTAACCTTTCAATATGATTTTGGATTAAGGGAGGAAACTGGAGAATCGGGAGGAAATCCCCCTAAACTCCATGCAGATATGGCCCATGGTGGGATTTGAACCCAGGACCCCAGGGCTGACCAGGTGGCGGGATGATTCCCGGCGCAGTGAGCGTGCTCCGGTGCACAGGCTGCTCGCGCTCATGAATTCCCCCGAGACCCAGGACCACCTGTAGCCCGCCATGGACCGTATGGCTTCCGTAATGACTCCAATCCTTTTACAATGATAGATCTGACATCAGCGCAATTATCCTTCCCCCTCAGACCCTAACTCCTGCGGCTCTTGCAGTTTCTCCTGGTTTTGCCCATTTCTTCCATCCCCGGCTCCTCCGAGCTCAGACATCCGTTTGTTTGAAGTTTAAAACCTTCCGCTAATTAGAGCATCTGGAGGATTAATGGAGTACTGAGGGTATGTACATAGTGGTGACACCTACCTGCTGTGCCTATCAATCTAGTATGTGTGGTGGCACCATACTAAGGATACTGTAGATAGATATAGGATTATATAATACACCGATTATTACGCTCCGCTCCCCCGTTCTTTCTCCTCTTGGGCTGCGCCTTCCCATTTTTCGTCTGCCCCCTTTTTTTATCTCTTTCTCTCTGAGGCGTCGGTGAAGTTTATTGCTGTGAACATCGGGGACGGGATCTGTTGGTTCCACGTGTCGCCGCCGTCCCCACTGTCAGGATCTGAGCTTTGACGGCTGTGAGCGGGGGCAGCTGATTGCTGGGGCTGCGGAGAGCTAATGACAGGCGGCTGAGCGCAGCTTCCACCTCAGACATCCAGAAGAAAGAAAGAAAGAAAGTACTGCCCGAGCACCACTTACCTCTCTTATATAGCGAGGGGAACACCCGCATCTGCCACCAACCTCAGAGGCTGCTCATCCTCACATCAGGTAGCAGAACCCCACAGACCTCTCCTCATCCCAGACCTGACAATCTCCACACAGGCAGCCCATGAACAGGGTCAACAAGGTCCTGCGGAGCGTCAGGAGACCCTCTCGGAGGAAGAGGAGGGAGAATATCAGAGCAGGAGAGGATGAGGAAGATGAAGGAGACCAGGGAAGCCTGGAGGACACTTGTGAAGAAAGCTTGTGTAGCCTAAGCCTATGTGTGAGCGGTAAGTAACTCTTATAATAGTGGCGGATGTAATAAGGGGAGCTCAGGCACTAGCGCGGCCGCCGCCGTGGTCCTGGAGATACGTGATGGACGGTAGTGACCATGAGTGACCCTGTCTGAAATGGCTGATAACAGAGAGCAATAGATTGTGTTCAGGTGCACGGTGCAGGCTGGGATGATCGACCACCAGTGTACGGAGCTCATCGCCGTCATTGTACCAGTGACCACAGTCAATTCACTGACAGCTAGCATTTTTACTGACTCTTGGCCATGTTTGATGACTCGTACAGAAAATCGTTTGGCTCAGATCGTATGTGCGCAGCTGGAGGTGTATGTAGAACATACCGCATACCGTCCATATGATGGATATGTAGCAGAGCTGGGTGCTTAGATCCTGCAGCTTTACACAGGACCTCACATAGACCGTGCGTATGTGTCATGTGTGTATTGTATGTATTTTATATTTCCGTACAGTATCATGTGGTGGTGTATTGTGTGTGTGCAATAGGTGTTTGTGTATCACGTATGTGTTTACCTATGTGTATGACGTGCATGTGTTATGTGTGTCTTTAATATTTATTTGTATTATATATGTACTGTATTCATTGCATGTGTATGTAATATGTGTGTATGTATTATGTGTGTATCATGTATGTATTTATGTATTATATCTATTGTGTGTATCAGGTGTATGTACCGGTATGTACTCTATGTATCATGTGTATGTATTATGTATGTACTGTATGTATCGTGTGTATGTAATATGTGTATGTATTATGTATGTACTGTATGTATCGTGTGTATGTAATATGTATGTACTGTATGTATGTAATATGTGTATGTATTATGTATGTACTCTATGTATCATGTGTATGTAATATGTGTATGGTATGTATTATGTATGTACTCTATGTATCATGTGTATGTAATATGTGTATGTATTATGTATGTGCTGTATGTATCGTGTGTATGTACTATGTGTATGGTATGTATTATGTATGTACTGTATGTATCATGTGTATGTATTATGAATGCACTGTATGTATCGTGTGTATGTAATATGTGTATGTATTATGTATGCACTGTATGTATGTATTATGTATGTACTGTATGTGTGTAATATGTGTATGTATTATGTATGTACTGTATGTGTGTAATATGTGTATGTATTATGTATGTACTTTATGTATCGTGTGTATGTAATATGTGTATGTATTATGTATGTACTGTATGTATGTATGTAATATGTGTATGTATTATGCATGTACTCTATGTATCATGTGTATGTAATATGTGTATGGTATGTATTATGTATGTACTCTATGTATCATGTGTATGTAATATGTGTATGTATTATGTATGTGCTGTATGTATCATGTGTATGTACTATGTGTATGTATTATGTATGTACTGTATGTATCGTGTGTATGTAATATGTGTATGGTATGTATTATGTATGTACTGTATGTATCATGTGTATGTAATATGTGTATGTATTATGTATGTACTGTATGTATCGTGTGTATGTAATATGTGTATGGTATGTATTATGTATGTACTGTATGTATCATGTGTATGTAATATGTGTATGGTATGTATTATGTATGTGCTGTATGTATCATGTATGTAATATGTGTATGTATTATGTAAGTACTGTATGTATCGTGTGTATGTAATATGTGTTTGGTATGTATTATGTAAGTACTGTATGTATCGTGTGCGTGTATTTCCTGTGTCTCTGGGTAAATGTTGGGTCTCAGTTGATGGCCGGCCGTGTCTGGTCACAACTTGTCAGTACTGAAGGAGCCTGAGCCCCCAGAGCCCTGACCTTACACCGGGGCCCGAATCAATGGCCGTACAGGATCAGCTGCCGCCCCTCATTTATTGCTGGGGAAGTGTTATCACGGCGACTGCCCGTCAGTGTTTTCCGGGCACCGTATGTATCAGCATAGTACTGGGCGCATATGGCACACCATTACAGAGGGGCGACATCTGTAGAGCATACAGGACACCCTGTAAATCCACTGTACTGCTGTGCTGTGTAAGCATCTGCTCAGTCTGATCTTCCTGGTTCCAGATCTATGTCGCGGTTTTTGGATGGAACGCATGCAGTGTGGACTGTTCAGGGTCTATTGCAGGAAAGGGTCGTAATGTACGGTGACAAGGGATTTCCGTGCCGCTTCAGTGTCTTGTCGTGGCTTCGGTTCACGGAACGGTACAAGTTGTATCACGGCTGCAATCACGGGGGAAATTCACCCGCAACAACAGCGCTTCACAGCTGGGAATATCCCCTGCGACTTCACAGCGTCCCCCACCCCATGCTCGGCTTTTATATCACTGCACACGGTCTGACGTTATAATGCTCCATGCTAAATAATAAAGAGTGACTTCTGAGGCCTGGGCTCCAGGAGAACCAAATGTGCACGATATGGCGGTAGACTGCCATGTGATATTGTGCATTATCATTAGTAATGCTATTATTACTCTCTTCTATAGTTTTATAGCAAATGGGACCTCGGGCAAAACCTAGGAACCTCACCACGTCCTGTTTTTTCAGCCTGCATAATACTGTCCTGATAATACTACCATATGTAACCCTCATAATATTGCCCTATATTGACAAAATAATACTACCATATACAGTCCTAGTTATACTGCTGTGTAATGCCAAGATAATATTACCATATACAGCCTTCATAATACTGCCATATAATACTAGGATAATACTAACATATAGAGCACGCAAAATACTGCCATATAATACTAACATGTACAGTACTTATAATAATGCCAAGATAATACTACCACATGCAGCCCTCATAATACTGCCCTATTATACCAAGATAATACTAACATGTATAGCACTCATAATATTGCCATATAATTCCAAGATAATACTACTATATACAGCCCTCATAATACTGCTATATACTGTCAAGATAATGCTGCCATATACAACCCACATAACACCACAATATTTGGCCATGGTAATACTAACATATACAGGCCACATAATACCACAATATAGTGCCATGGAAATACTACAGCCCACATAATACTGTCATATTGTGGCAAGCTAATACTGTCATATATAGCCCACATAATACCGACAAATAGTGCCAAGATAATGTGACCATATACAGCCCAAATCATAACTCTATGTAGTGGCATTATAATACTGCCATATCCAGTCCACAGAATACCTCCATATAGTGCCATGGTGATACTACAATATGCAAAGATTATACTACCATATATAGCCCTTATAATACTGCCATCTAGTGCAAAGCTAAAACTGCCTTGTAGAGCAGATTTTCCATGTATATGTCAGCGTGAATGCAGTGCGCACCCCCCATGTGGTCCCTGGGGGTCGGGGGCTTCGGCTGCTACATTATCAGACTAGTCTGAAACAACGTTTCACGGTTTTGCCATTTGTAGCAAAAATGTAAAGCCGAGTCATACAGTTTTTTGGTGCAGAATTTAGGAAGCTGCGGCCCGAACAAAACGCCTTTTATCTCCATTATTTTAACCTCACATTTTCTCTCTCATACATTTTAATAAGGGTCTTTTTCTCTTTATCGCCTCTCGTTATTCCTTTCCACCGTATCCCCCCTCCTGCGGCCTTAAAAAAAAGACGGTAATTACTCCGAGAGCTGAAAGAGCAAATTGTATGAAAGGAAAACGTGGTTGACGGAGGCAGAAGCCGAGACCTGGAGCACCTGTCACACGGCAGAGTCAGGATGAAAGAGCGCCTGAGCTGAAGAGGCACTCTGCACTGAACGGCAGCGCTGTACCTCCTCCAGGCTGCCTGCCCTCCGCCTGGAGAGGCTGATAACAGGGAGCAGTAGATTGATTTCTACTTACAGCAAGCGAGGAAGCCTTAGATTATAGCAGCTGAGGCTCCACGGTTCTGTGACAGAGTCCCCAAACATAGAGATAAATGACACAATTCTTACTAGCTGCAGCCACCACTAGGGGGAGCTCACTAAACATTAATGTTTACAGCTCCTATTAAAGGGGCATTCCACTTTATATATATATAATAGGAAATCATAACATTTTCTAATATACATGTATTTAAAATTCTGCCTTTCTTTTATCAGGCAACTGACCCCTATTTGCAGTAGAATCGTATAGTCCATATATCAGTCCAATGTGATGTATCCGTGGCCTAACTGAAACATGGCATCAGCAATAGTGTTACATGACATACATGTGCTGGGTCAGCACACAGGACACAAGTATATGATAAGTAAATAGGACTAATTGTGGAATTATGATTTCATTGTGGTTATTACAGTAACTACATTGCCATGTCTATTCATATGGCTGCCTGTCTCTAGGTGATTTTTGAAATGGCTGCCGGTCTTAAGGTGATGTTTTCATGTTATTAATAAAGTTTTGTGTAAAAACAAACAAACACAGAACTCTGTATCTACACAGTCACTGACAGACATGATAAAAAGATATTGCTGCAAGTAGGTAATACTGTATATACTGTATATGTTCAATACACTACTGTTCACCTGTTAGATACCCGGGCAGCTGACACGCGTGAGAATCACATGACCGACGCCATGATTAGTCCTATTAAGCTCGCTTATAGAACCAATGTCAGTGACTGTGTAGATACAGAGATCTGTGTTTGTTTTATTTTACACTAAACGTTATTAATAACATGAAAACATCAACTAAAGACCGGCAGCCATTTCACAAATCACCTAGAGACAGGCATTTTTCAGGACTTAAACGGGCCAAACCTTTTTTCTTTTCTTTAGAGAGAGGCTGCTGCATGGATATAATAAAGGTCTGTGAGCAAAATTTTAATTAATTAGAAAATTGATCAACATCCCATTCTCTAAATAAATGTAATAAGTAAAACCGGAATACCCCTTAAAATTTGGTGGGCGCTGTAAACCTGAATGCAGGGGTGCAGACAGGAGTGTAACGCCCTGACCCTGGGGCATAAGGGTGCCCAAAAGGTCCAGTGCTATAAATGGCACATGATAGCTGAGGGCATCACCCCTCTGGATCTGTGTGGAGCAGAGGGGGTGCCGTATACTTTAGGAGAACCCAGTGTGTACGTCTCTTCCAAGGGTAAGAGTGACAGAACCCTCTGGATGGCATTGCTATATACTGCTGAGTATGTGCCTCCTTGTCTGTGGGGACCCAGCGATGCTACGTACCTATCCTGCTCCCTTTCTGCCTGTGTCCACGAGACAAAAGAGAACGTTTTTCTGAATCGCGGTATCTGGTGAACGCCCGGCGGGCCGCGTCCATGTGCTGAGGAAATAATCACTCCTTATAAATCAAACACAACCGCATTTTATAATAGATGATAATTATTACCGCTATTAAATTGCAGATAGAAATTCTGCACCGAGGGTTTGTATGAGGCCGCGGTGCCGGATCGTGTGCAACGTGGAAACAGCGGGAATTCCAGCGCACACAGAGGCGATGAAGAATAGCAGACACTTACACAAACCATAACAATAAAAGAACCCAATGATTTTTCAGGCGGAACGTTCCACAAGGGACGACGCAGTTTTACTGCCGCATTTATAGGAGGAAATGCCGGACATGTAGCTCAAGAGATTGTGTCTGATTAATCCAGATTATATCACATACATACGCCATGTACAGAAAGAGACATATTACATGGTGGATAATTGTACCAATGGAGCGGTAGGCAGCATAGCAGCAGTATTATAGTAGTTATATACTTGTACATAGGAGCAGTATTATAGTAGTTATATTCTTGTACATAGGAGCAGCATTATAGTAGTTATATTCTGGTACATAGGAGCAGTATTGTAGCAGTTATATTCTTGTACATAGGAGCAGTATTATAGTAGTTATATTCTTGTACATAGGAGCAGTATTATAGTAGTTATATTCTTGTACATAGGAGCAGTATTATAGTAGTTACATTCTTGTACATAGGAGCAGTATTATAGTAGTTATATTCTTGTACATAGGAGCAGTATTGTAGCAGTTATATTCTTGCACATAGGAGCAGTACTATAGCAGTTATATTCTTGTAGATAGGAGCACTATTATTGTAGTTATATTCTTGTACATAGGAGCAGTATTATAGTAGTTATATTCTTGGACATAGGAGCAGTATTATAGTAGTTATATTCTTGTACATAGGGGCAGTATTATAGTAGTTATATTCTTGTTCATAGGAGCAGTATTATAGTAGTTATATTCTTGTTCATAGGGGCAGTATTATAGTAGTTATATTCTTGTTCATAGGAGCAGTATTATAGTAGTTATATTCTTGTACATAGTAGACAGTATTATAGTAGTTATATTCTTGTACATAGGAGCAGTATTATAGTAGTTACATTCTTGTACATAGGAGCAGTATTATAGTAGTTATATTCTTGCACATAGGAGCACTATTATTGTAGTTATATTCTTGTAGATAGGAGCACTATTATTGTAGTTATATTCTTGTACATAGGAGCAGTATTATAGTAGTTATATTCTTGGACATAGGAGCAGTACTATAGCAGTTATATTCTTGCACATAGGAGCAGTATTATAGTAGTTATATTCTTGTACACAGCAGTATTATAGTAGTTATATTCTTGTACATAGGAGCAGTATTATAGTAGTTATATTCTTGTACATAGGAGCAGTATTGTAGCAGTTATATTCTTGTACATAGGAGCAGTATTATAGTAGTTATATTCTTGTACATAGGAGCAGTACTATAGCAGTTATATTCTTTTACATAGGAGACAGTATTATAGTAGATATATTCTTGTACATAGGGGGCAGTATTATAGTAGTTATATTCTTGTACATAGGAGCAGTATTATAGTAGTTATATTCTTGTACATAGGAGCAGTATTATAGTAGATATATTCTTGTACATAGGAGCAGTATTATAGCAGTTATATTCTTGTACATAGGAGCAGTATTATAGAAGTTATATTCTTGTACATAGGATCAATATTATAGTAGTTATATTCTTGTAGATAGGAGCAGTATTATAGTAGTTATATTCTTGTAGATAGGAGCAGTATTATAGTAGTTATATTCTTGTACATAGGAGCAGTATTGTAGCAGTTAGTTGGTGTATTAAAAATATTCCATATGAGCCAATTAGACTTGAAAAGTGATAACATTTGTAACGGACACTCTGTGATTTATATACAGTGTATGTAAAGGATTAATGTTTATATTATTACTATATAATGTTAAAATTGAAGAGGTTGTCGGGGTTCAGAGGTGAACCCGGACATTTCCCCATCTTCACTCAGGTAGCCCCCATTTCTTGCTCCAATGCTCTCCTTTGCCCTGCGCTGAATCTGAGTTGAACTTGGACAACCCCTTTAAGAATATCCATTATAGATTGGCGCATAAATCAGATTTTGCTGGACAGATTTGCGATTGACTTGAAGGTAATAAGAAGTAATAATGCAGCCCACAAGTCTTTGTCATGTCCGCTCTGCTACTTGGACATGCGCCCTTAGGAGATACACAACTTCACTTTTCTGCTTTATTCTTTTCCTTGTTTCATCTCGTTTTATGTCTTCTGGGATCAATGGAGAATTCCATCCCTAACGGATATACAACTTGTGCTTATATATTCCTAATGCTAAAATCAATGGCGGAAAGAAGCAGCTGCCCAGTCGATAGAAAGCATATTTCTTCTCCGCTCTCTGGATGTATGAATGTCTCCTTACAAATTGGAATTTGTTTTTGAAAAGTATTGAGTGTAAAATATAATTGTCACCCCTTCTGTTTCTGGGAACGCTCGGTGACAACCAACATGGCTGCCATTACATCTCCTACAGAGGTCACCCCTCGTAAGTAAATAAGGGCCATGTAGAAGATCAGAATAGCTGACGTCAGTGGAGATCAGTCGCCCTCCTTATAATGTAGTGACTTTATCACCATTTCACTAATTGTTTTGTCTGTTTCACTCTGTAAAGTGATGGAAACAAAATCTGATGCTTCCTGGAAACTGCCATCAAGCTGCTGTTGACAGATCTTACTACTAGAGATGAGCGAACTTTAAAAAAAAGTCCGTTGTTCGGGGTTCGGGTTGTGGTAAGTCGTGCATCCCGTTATGGATTCCACTATAGCGGCATATGGAATCCATAAGGGGCGGCTGCCACCAACCCGAACTGTTGAACAGCCGAAGGACCTGGGTTGACGTCACTGTCATGTGATCAGTGCAGGGGGCGTGGCTCAGTGGGGGATCAAATCCAGTGCTAAGCCACGCCCCCTGCACTGATCACATGACAGTGACGTCACCCCAGGTCCTTCGGCTGTTCAACAGTTCGGGTTGGTGGCAGCCGCCCCTTATGGATACCATATGCCGCTATAGTGGAATCCATAACGGGATACGCGACTTACCACAACCCGAACGCCGAACACCGGACTTTTTTTAAAAGTTCGCTCATCTCTACTTACTACTAGTGTCAGGGGCGTAGCTATAGGGGGTGCAGAGGTAGCAGTCGCTACCGGGCCCAGGAGCCTGAGGGGGCCCAAAGACCCTTGTACCGCATAAAAAGACACACAAAGCACTGAAGGAAGGGGGGCCCAAGCTGAACTCTTGCACCAGGGCCCATGAGCCATTAGCTACGCCCCTGACTAGTGTGCTACTATAAAGTGTATATGGTGAGGTACCATTACCACGCCTCCGCTTTCTGGTGCACCATGTGAACGTACCCTAATTCCTTAACCCTTTAGTGACCTCTGATACGCTTTTTTACGGTAGTCTCTAAGGAGCCTTAGGCTAAGCAAAAGCGGAGAGCTGGGGCTTGGCTCTCTTGGCTATATGAGAGCTGTGCGACCACTCTAACGGCCTGTATCAACAAAAGCACCAAACCGGGTTTTTAATCCCTTAGATGCTGCGGTCGATAGCAACTGTGGCATTTAAGTGGCTTAGAGGTGACGTTTGTCTCCCGTTGGCATCCTGCGAATGAGATAGCAAGGTGCCGATGTATTCACTAACGAGTGCTCCAGGCCTGTCTGCAGTATATACCTCTCTGGCAGAGCCTGCTGGTGACTGTCAGTATAACACTGACAGTATAGTACTCTGTACTACATAAGTAGTACAGAGTATTAAAGAAGCGATCAAAAGATCACCTGCTAAAGTCCCCTTGTAGGACTTGTAAATCGTAAAAAAAAAAGTCAAAGTTCTATTAAATACAAACAAATCTCTAAGGAATAAAACCCCTTTTATCCATTGAAAAAAAAAAGCTTTTCAATAAAAAAAATTGCAGTAGTAAAATCCCATACCACAAAGAAAGCCAGAATTGCTGTTTTTTGCATATTTGCCCCCCCCCAAAAAAAAAAACAGAATAAAAAGCAATCAAAAAGTGTTATGTAACACAAAATGATACCAATGAAAATGACAAGTCATACAGCAAAAATGAGCGCCCCCCACACACAGCTCCGCAGAATGAAAAGTAAAAAAGTTCTGTGTCTTGGGATGCGGAGATGCAAAAACATTTTCTTAATTTTTTTTTTAAAAGGGTTTCTGTTGTGCAAAAGTAGTAAAATGTAAAAAAATTGAGAAAAATGAAGGGGGCAAAATTTATAATTTAAAAACTTAGTGGCGGTGTTGCCTTTTTTTGCCCATCCCCTCAAAAAGGAGTCAATAAAATTTCATCAGTAAGCAATGTGTACCCCAAAACGATTCCTGAAAAACCAACTTGTCCTGCAAAAAACAAACTAGGATATGGGCAGATCTTCTTCAGCGGATGTCCAACCATGATGTCCCCCTACAGTCGCTACAATGAATCAGCAGCCGCTTTCACTATAGTTACAACTGTTTCCATCATGGGCATTCATCCTGAGCCACCTGCTTCATGAATATAATGGCAGACAGGTCAGCAGATGATGTGGTGATCTCTGCGGATTTGTCGTGCGCGGCAGATACTGATACGTTTGCTGGAATTTCTGCAGAATATGAAGATGACGTTCGCTTTGTGCTGGGAGTGGGAGGTTTTGTGCGATTCGAGTGGGAGATAATTTTGAAACTACCTATTGCCGAGAAACCTACATGAAAGGGAGACAATCATCTGTCAGGGGATGACGGCTTAATAACACAGAAGGCGGCGTTTTACTGAGCCCATAGGTAAATGGGGGGGACCAGGCTCGTGGCAATGAATGAAAAGGGTGCCCACCATCCTGAAGATAATTCCAGTCACTGCCATTCCAGACTCCTATGGGGATGGCGGCCACAGAATCAGCACAGCGCAATGAAAATCTCATTAGATTAACCACTGATGCTCATCCTGAGGGTCCTGTTTCACCAGAACTATAGGAGGTCCGATGGTGTCCACTGAGATCAGTCGGGGACCATGTAGTACAGTCCATCAGAGCAGTTACTACTGCCTCCAGGGGATCAAAGTTCTGGTATAGAAAAAGAAGGGAACCCAACAAAATAAATTTGATGCGGGATCCGCTTAAGGCCTCATGCACACGACCGTTGTTTGATTCCGTGTCCGTTGTGCCGTTTTTCGTGATTTTCTGCGGACCCATTGGTTTTCAATGGGTCCGTGGAAAACTCGGCAAATGCACCGTTTGTCCTCTGCATACGTGATCAGTGATTCCAGTCCGTCAAAAAAATATAACCTGTCCTATTCTTGTCCGTGAAAAACGGTTCACGGGCCCATTCAAGTCAATAGGACCGTGAAAAAATGCGGATGGCCATCCGTGTGTCATCCGCGTTCCGCGTCCATTTTTTTTGCGGATCCCTTGGCAGGCACTTGGCAAAAATTGTCAGCCTGTCTTTTGGTAAAATCTTTTGGGTCATGTCCGCTAAAAAAAACGGAAGACACACGGAAACACAACGGAAGCAAAAACTGACACGGATCACGGAACAACGGAACCCCGTTTTGCGGACTGCAAAAAAATACTGTCGTGTGCATGAGGCCTAAGGGTTCATGCTCACTAACCGCGCCGTGCATTGGGGTCTGCAAATTGTGGTCCCCAATGCACGTGCGCCGTCCGTGTGGCCGGTGCCGACTGATGCAGACCCATTCAACTTGAATGGGCCCGCGATCCGTCCACACCGCAAAAAATAGAGCATGTTATATTTTTTTTCGGTGCGGAGGCACGGACAGAAAAGTCACGGAGGCGCTTCCGTGGCCTTCTGCCACCGTATCTTCTGGATTGCCTCCCCATTCAAGTGAATGGGACTGCATCTGTGAAACGGTATATTGCAGACCCGCTGTTTGCACATGTTCGTGTTCATGAGCCCTAAGGCCCCTTTCACACGGGCGTCGCGGAAGAGGTCCGGATGCATTGCGGGATATCCGCGTGAGTAGGCACACAATTTCAGTCAGTTTTGTCTACGATTGCGTTGCATTGTTCAGTTTTTTCCGCGCGAGTTCAAACCGTTTTAATGCGTTTTGCACACGTGTAATAAGAAGCTGAATGTGGTACCCAGACCCGAACCTGGACTTCTTCACTGAAGTTCGGGTTCGGTGTTCTGTAGATTTTATTATTTTCCATTATAATATGGTTATAATGGAAAATAATACATTCTTTAATACAGAATGCTAAGTAAAATGCCCCTTGAAGTTGAAAAATAATAAAAAAAATAAACTCACCTCATCCACTTGATCGCGCAGCCGTTATCGTCTTCTTTCTTCTTCTTGCAGGACCTGCAAAAGGACCTGCACTGACGTAATCACGTGGTGAGTGCGATTACATCATCGAAGGTCCTTTTGCAGGTCCTTCAGGAAGAAGAAAGAAGACGATAACGGCTGCGCGATCAAGTGGATGAGGTGAGTTTATTTTTTTTATTTTTGTGATGCGAACGCATTGCGCCTCACGGAATCCGGACCCATTCATTTCAATGGGTCTGTGTACATGAGCGATGTTTTTCACGCATCACTTCTGCGTTACATGAAAATCGCAGCATGTTCTGTATTCTGCCTTTTTCACCACAGAAGTGCATGGGGCTGCGTGAAAATTGCATTTCATCCGCACTTGCTTGCGTTTTTCACGGATGGTTGCTAAGAGATATTGTTTGTAAACCGTCAGTTTTTTTACCACGCGCGTGAAAAACGCATCAATGCGCATTGCACCCGCGCGATAAAAACTGAGCAACTGAACGCAATCTCAGACAAAACTGAAGGAACTTGCTTGCGAAATCGTGCATTTTTCACTGAACGCATCCAGACCTAATCCGTCACGCTCGTCTGCAAGGGGCCTTGGGGGAACGTCTGGTGGCTAGCTTGCTGACTGTTTCCAATAACATCCGGCAGAATAAAGCAGGGTTCACAGGTGGACATGTTGTTACCCTCACTTTACATAACCCTGCTTACTTCCACGGACTCCACAGAGCGGTTTAGTATACCGCTCCCCTGCATCCTCCGCCGCAGCAGAAAACGCACCTCAGCAATATTTAATGCAATTTAAAGCCTTTAAAAGCTGACAACGTTTCCCTTTTAAAATCAGCCCCAAAAAGGCCGTAAATATCCAGACACCTCAATTACCTCGCCGCTTTGCAGCAAAAAAACGGACACAGCTCATTACATTTACAGTATCCAGAGCCTAATATCGGCTGTATATTAAGAGGATTTGCGCACTGGCTTTTGCACACATATTTATCTTCCGCGCTCTGGAACGCGGCAGCGCTGTAAATCCAGCAGACAACATTCTGCTTCAGCTCAAACGTATAGAAAGTCAATTATGTGGTCACCGCAGACAGCAGCTCCTCTCCGCAGGATGATTCCCACTGCTGGGTCTGTGGCTTCCTATGTAAAGGCTGTCCGGACCATAAAGAATGAATCTGGGACTGAGCCTCAGGGTCCCCAAGACGGTGACTTTATTACAGCGCTGTTCACACTGGAGACCATGCAGATATGACGGACCTGTTTGCCGCTAAGCGACTGCCAGGGCCCCTCCACCCCCTCCGTCTCCTTCTTTACTGCTGAAAGGGGCAGAAGGGATAACGCATGACTGTCGGATCAGACTACAATGTGTTTGTTTGTAGTCTGTAACTATGGGAACATATAGGTCTGACTAAGAGCTGTATGCAGAAAACGGTACAAGACTGTCTATCCAGACTAACTGCAAATGGAGGCCAAAAATGTCCACAGCCTATAAGATCAAGGAGACACTTTGCGGTGCCTATGTGCAGGGGTCATGTGGTGGCCTACGAGTGCAACCCTTTAAGGTAGGGTCTCATGCACACAGCCGCAAATTGCGGATCCACAAAATCCGGATACATTGACTTCAATGGGTCAGTGGTCCGCATTTTGCAGACAAGAGTAGGACATGTGGTATCCTTTTCGGAACAAACATATGGATGCGGAAATCACAAAGATCATCCATGTCCGTTACACAAAAAAGGTAGACAACGAACGCGTGAAAGTCAGCGAGTCTGCAAAAAAAAACGGGGACATATTTCGGCAGACCGCAAAATGGACATGGTCTCGTGCATGAGGCCTAATACCTAGGTTTCCCAGCAAGCCACTGGTCACTGCATGCGGGCCAGGATTTGGCCTTAGGCCTCTTTCACACGAGCATCGCCGCTGAGGGCCGGATGCGTTCAGGGTGCATTACGGGAAACCCGCGCGGGTAGGCACGCAATTTCAGTCAGTTTTGTGTGCGATTGCGTTCCGTTCTCCAGTTTTTCCACGCCAGTGCAATGCGTTTCATGCACGTGATAAAAAACAGAATGTTCATCCCTATTTACTAACATCATCTCCTAGCAACCATGCGTGAAAATGAAATGAAACCGGATGCAATGCGATTTTCACGCAGCCCCATTCATTTCTATAGGGTCTGCATTGAAAAACGCAGAATATAGAACATGCTGCGATTTTCACGCAACGCACAAGTGATGCGTGAAAAACATCGCTCATGTACACAGCCCCATAGAAATGAATGGGTCAGGATTCAGTGCAGGTGCTGTGCGTTCACGTCACGCATTGCACCCGCACGGAAAACTCGCTTGTGTAAAAGGGGCCTAAATGGTAGGTAATTTTTAATCAAGACTATTTTCAAAGTTTTTTTATATTTTCGATACATTGCAGGCCTATCCATGGGCTTCACACAAAGTGCACGGAGCAGAATATCTCTATTTCAGGACACGTGCTGCGGTCATGATGCTCATTACTAGGAATGTGTTACTCAATGTGTTTGCCGCTGATGGGCATCCCTTCACTTGTAGTACTACAGTAGTCGCCTGTATGCATCTGGCTATACCATAAGCTCCCCTCTGTGTTGGGCGGCATTGGGATAGTGCTGAGGCAGTGGAAGGGTTAATAACCCTTTGCTATTATTAGGAAGAATTCCAATAAGGAGCAAATAAACATCTTATTAATATTAATGGGAATTTCATTATCCTCCGGACAGAGAAGCAAGACAGATGCAGAGACAAGGATTTCTTCCCTCAGCTGTCTCCTCTGTCTCTTCTGAGTCGCTCTCATCCTTGCTGTCTTTTGCAGCACAATACACTCCCTCTTTTTCCCTCAGTACCTGCTTATATTCCACCTTTCTGTTTCCTTTTCTCTCCCACTCGTCTCCCCACCTCTCACTTGTTTCTCCCCTTGTTTCTCCCCTGCCTCCCCCTGTTTCTCTTCTCCTTGTTTCTTCCTCCTCGTATCCCCCATTCTCTAGACTTCATTTCCTTCCCCCTTTCTCACCTTGCATCTTTCTCCCTCCTTCCTCTCTCTTCCTCCTGCACTCATTTCCTTTTCTTCTTGTTCTCTGTCTCCCTTTTCTCTCCCTGTCTTCCTACTCTTTTTCCTCCTTATTTCCTCTTATCTTCTTTTCCCTCTCCTGCTCAACACACCATCACTCTTTCTGTTCCCCTCTCTATCCTCTGTCTTTCTCTTCCTTTGTCCTTTTTTCTTCCTCCACCTTACCTCTATCTTCCTCTCGTCTTACTATCGCTATCATTTTCTCTTCCTCCCTCTATCTTTTTTCACTTCCTCCAACTTTTTCTCCGTCCTCCCTACTTTTTTCTTTCACCCTCTCTCTTTCTTCCTCTTTGCCTTCCTTTATCTTCTCTCCACCCTGTCTTGTCTCCTACTATCTTTCATCATCTAGCTTCCTCACTTTCTTCCTTCTCCTTTCTACCTTCTTCTGTTTATGTTCTTTTCTGTTTCTTTCTCCTTTCCATCTTCCTCTATCTTCATCTCTTCCCCTCCCTCCATTTACCTTCATTCTACCTTCCTTTCTAACTTTCTCTCTCTCCACTTCTATTCATCTTCCTTTCTTACTCACTCTCTTCCTCTACCTCTTTTTATTCCACCTTCCACTTCTTATTTTCTTTCTGTCTTTGCTTTTCCCATTTTCCCTTTTCTCTACTTTCTTATCTCCCTCTCTCTTTTTTTTCTTTCTCTTTCCCTCTCTTATTCCTTCCTCTCTCCCTCTCTTTCTTCCTTCTCCTTTCTACCTTCCTTTCTGTCTTCCTCTTCTGTTCTTTTTTCTCCTCTACAGCTTCCTTTCCATCTTCCTCTATCTTTATCTCTTCCTCTCTCCCTCTACTTCTCTTTTCCACCTCCTCTCTACTTTTGTTTCTAACTTTCTTTCTTCATCTTACTTTCTCTTCCTCCCTCTCTACCTATTTTTTAATCACTCTTCCACTTATCTACCTTCCTTTTTGTCTCTGTTTTCTTTCTCTTTCTCTCTCTCTCTCCCTTTCCTTTTTCCTCCTCTCGACCTTCTTTCTTCCTTTCTCATCTCCTCTTTCTCCCTGTCCTTCCCTTTCCCTCACTCCATTCTCTCGCCCTTCTCCACCTCTCTTTTCACTGTCTTACATTTTCTCCTCCACCTCACCCACTGAACATATCCCATACTATTTTATCTCTCAGAGCTCCTCTGTGTTTCTTGCAGTGCTCCCTGCTTCCCAGGCTCCTCAGATTTTTCCTTCTCTTCCTTCTCCCCATCATACTCTGTACCACCCTCCTCTCTGTCTACCTTAGTGTCTGTGCTGCCTACCGTGACTGACTTGCCCGGGCAGCGCACACCTGGACAGCACTGGGCACCTATGTTCTCCGTGTCACTAAAGTGTCGCCTGGGGATTATAAAGCGACAAATGAAAGGTATGAAAACCCTGTGACGAGACCTGCAGCGTAGTCAGCAGAAGCTGAGCTCAGCTATTAACTGTTCTGTGACCTGACAGACTTGCCTTTAAAGGGACACTAAACCTGCAATGCAAGCAATTGTTCCCTGCATGTCATGTTAGGGGAGAGGCTGAACTGTAGTGTTTATCAAAGGGATGACTGACATGCAGAAACCTCCCAGACCCCCATGATCACTACTCCATGTCCAGTCCTGAGCTGCTCTTCTGATGCAGCTGCAGTCTTACAGTCTGCAGACTACGGTTTAGTGGCCCTTTAAGACACCTGACTTCAAGCAGGACAAGATGATGATTAAGAGCCTGCACTTGGAAGAATTAGGCGGGGTGCTCTTTAATGCTACAGTATAGCAGCATACCTGGAATAGATTATGATGAAGGCGACTCTGCAATGCACCACAGGGATCCGGAGACACAAATGATGCTCGATTTTCTAGATGGAAAGTGTGGTAGCCAGGTATGCAGCACTGCTGCAGGGCAATGGTGATGTGCAGGGTTTACCATATTGCTGTATTTTATTCTATAGACGGTACTTGTTTTATTAAGCTATCACCTAAATGCCTCTAAATCTGCACCTTAATTTCAGCAGTCTCCATGTAACCGGCTCTGTGGTTTGTCCTGATCTTCAATATCAGCATGCCTTATACTCCAGTCACATCCCAAGCTGCAATCAGAAATGCCCTGGATTCTGTGTAGCTCTAACCTTCCTTCTACTATTGGGGTGTTATGTGATGTTGTGCACGTGTCCCATAATGCACTGCACCATAAATAATTTACTTAAATTGGGGAACAGAGAGGAACCTGCAGGACTTGTGGGGGCGTGCCACAACTGCTGTCACAGATTAGGAAATTGTGCATCTTTACTCCAATGCAGATTCTTCAAAACAAATGGTTAAAATTCCCTATATAGTCAATATCCTACCGTATTGTGTATGCAGCTCATACACAGAATACAAAAAACCAGTGTAACCGAATCCTGCAGTCGCATGCTATTCCCCTGCTGCTTGCTGTCCTCCTCCTCAGCTCTGTAGAGGCTTCGGCGGTTAGAGCAGGTTAGTGTTACTCACAGGTAGGTTATCCACAAACACAAGGATTTCTAAACTGCATTTTCTTCCAGCCTGCGGCGAGAGAGGGAGGGGGAGGAGGCGACACAAGCGACAACAATGAGCGAAGGGAGGGGGAGAGCAGCTTTACAGGGAACACCCACTGAGCCCTGAACCTGCAGCTCCACAAGCAGCATGTCAAAGAAAGCAGGAAAGGCTGAACCAGGGGTTGCAGCTTTTCTTTATCTTGCTACAGAATATGAGAAGGATCAGGAATTTCTCTCCGTAAACGTGCACGCTGGAAAATAGAGGGAGGAAGGGAATCCCGAGATCCCTGAAGAGTCGCAGGCGACTAAATGTTATTCTCTGGCTGCAGCCCACATGACAGGAGGGTCGTGTGATCCGGGATTCCTAAAAATAAATGCTACAATGTGCGCCGGTGCTACATAGACCCAGCGATAGCGGTCAGCGGGGAATCCGAGGAGAAGAATCCAAAAGTGATGAGGAATACAAGAGAACACATTATAATCTATCTAGAGAGGACAAGAGCCATATACAGGGAAATATATCAAAATTCTTATAGTAGTTATATTATTCTAGATAGAAGGCAGTATTATAGTAGTTATATTCTTGTACATAGGAGCAGTATTATAGTAGTTATATTCTTGTACATAGGAGGCAGTATTATAGTAGTTATATTCTTGTACATAGGAGGCAGTATTATAGTAGTTATATTCTTGTACATAGGAGGTAGTATTATAGTAGTTATATTCTTGTACATAGGAGCAGTATTATAGTAGTTATATTCTTGTACATAGGAGGTAGTATTATAGTAGTTATATTCTTGTACATAGGAGGCATTATTATAGTAGTTATATTCTTGTACATAGAGGCAGTATTATAGTAGTTATATTCTTGTATATAGGAGGCAGTATTATAGTGGTTATATTATTCTACATAACAGGCAGTATTATAGTAGTTATATTCTTGTATATAGGAGCAGTATTATAGTAGTTATATTCCTGTACATAGGAGGCAGTATTATAGTAGTTATATTCTTGTACATAGGAGGCAGTATTATAGTAGATATATTCTTGTATATAGGAGCAGTATTATAGTAGTTATATTCTTGTACATAGGAGCAGCATTATAGTAGTTATATTCTTGTACATAGGAGGCAGTATTATAGTACTTATATTCTTGTACATAGGAGCAGTATTATAGTAGATATATTCTTGTACATAGGAGCAGCATTATAGTAGTTATATTCTTGTACATAGGAGCAGTACTATAGTAGTTATATTCTTGTACATAGGAGGCAGTATTATAGTAGTTATATTCTTGTACATAGGAGGCAGTATTATAGTAGTTATATTCTTGTACATAGGAGGCAGTACTATAGTAGTTATATTCTTGTACATAGGAGCAGTATTATAGTAGTTATATCCTTGTACATAGGAGAAGTATTATAGTAGTTATATTCTTATACATAGGAGCAGTATTATAGTAAGTATATTCTTGTACATAGGAGGCAGTATTATAGTAAGTATATTCTTGTATATAGGAGTAGTATTATAGTAGTTATATTCTTGTACATAGGAGCAGTATTATAGCACTTATATTCTTGTACATAGGAGCAGTATTATAGTAGTTATATTGTTGTACATAGGAGCAGTATTATAGTAGTTATATTCTTGTACATAGGAGCAGTATTATAGTAGTTATATTCTTGTACACAGGGGCAGTATTATAGTAGTTATATTCTTGTACATAGGAGGCAGTATTATAGTACTTATATTCTTGTACATAGGAGGCAGTATTATAGTAGATATATTCTTGTACATAGGAGCAGCATTATAGTAGTTATATTCTTGTACATAGGAGCAGTACTATAGTAGTTATATTCTTGTACATAGGAGGCAGTATTATAGTAGTTATATTCTTGTACATAGGAGGCAGTATTATAGTAGTTATATTCTTGTACATAGGAGGCAGTACTATAGTAGTTATATTCTTGTACATAGGAGCAGTATTATAGTAGTTATATCCTTGTACATAGGAGCAGTATTATAGTAGTTATATTCTTATACATAGGAGCAGTATTATAGTAAGTATATTCTTGTACATAGGAGGCAGTATTATAGTAAGTATATTCTTGTATATAGGAGCAGTATTATAGTAGTTATATTCTTGTACATAGGAGCAGTATTATAGCACTTATATTCTTGTACATAGGAGCAGTATTATAGTAGTTATATTCTTGTACATAGGAGCAGTATTATAGTAGTTATATTCTTGTACATAGGAGCAGTATTATAGTAGTTATATTCTTGTACACAGGGGCAGTATTATAGTAGTTATATTCTTGTACATAGCAGGCAGTATTATAGTAGTTATATTCTTGTACATAGGAGGCAGTATTATAGTAGTTATATTCTTGTACATAGAAGCAGTATTATAGTAGTTATATTCTTGTACATAGGAGCAGTATTATAGTAGTTATATTCTTGTACATAGGAGCAGTATTATAGTAGTTTTATTATTGTACATAGGAGCAGTATTATAGTAGTTATATTCTTGTACATAGGAGCAGTATTATAGTAGTTATATTCCTGTACACAGGAGCAGTATTATAGTAGTTATATTCTTGTACATAGGAGCAGTATTATAGTAGTTATATTCTTATACATAGGAGCAGTATTATAGTAAGTATATTCTTGTACATAGGAGCAGTATTATAGTAGTTATATTCTTATACATAGAGCAGTATTATAGTAGTAATATTCTTGTACATAGGAGGCAGTATTATAGTAGATATATTCTTATACATAGGAGTAGTATTATAGTAGTTATATTCTTGTACAGAGGAGCAGTATTATAGTAGTTATATTCTTGTACAGAGGAGCAGTATTATAGTAGTTATATTCTTGTATATAGGAGAAAGTATTATAGTAGTTATATTCTTGTACATAGGAGGCAGTATTATAGTAGTTATATTCTTGTACATAGGATGCAGTATTATAGTAGTTATATTCTTGTACATAGGAGCAGTATTATAGTAGTTATATTGTTGTACATAGGAGCAGTATTATAGTAGTTATATTGTTGTACATAGGAGCAGTATTATAGTAGTTATATTCTTGTACATAGGAGCAGTATTATAGTAGTTATATTCTTGTACATAGGAGAAGTATTTTAGTAGTTATATTCTTGTACATAGGGGCAGTATTATAGTAGTTATATTCTTGTAGATAGGAGCACTATTATTGTAGTTATATTCTTGTACATAGGAGCAGTATTATAGTAGTTATATTCTTGTACATAGGAGCAGTATTATAGTAGTTATATTCTTGTACATAGGAGCGGTATTATAGTAGTTATATTCTTGTACATAGGAGGTAGTATTATAGTAGTTATATTCTTGTACATAGGAGCAGTATTATAGTAGTTATATTCTTCTACATAGGAGCAGTATTATAGTAGTTATATTCTTGTACATAGGAGCAGTATTATAGTAGTTATATTCTTATACATAGGAGCAGTATTATAGTAAGTATATTCTTGTACATAGGAGCAGTATTATAGTAAGTATATTCTTGTACATAGGAGCAGTATTATAGTAGTTATATTCTTGTACATAGGATGCAGTATTATAGTAGTTATATTCTTGTACATAGGAGGCAGTATTATAGTAGTTATATTCTTGTACATAGGAGGCAGTATTATAGTAGTTATATTCTTGTACATAAGAGCAGTATTATAGTAGTTATATTCTTGTACATAGGGGCAGTATTATAGTAGTTATATTCTTGTACATAGGGGCAGTATTATAGTAGTTATATTCTTGTACATAGGAGCAGTATTATAGTAGTTATATTCTTGTACATAGGAGCAGTATTATAGTAGTTATATTCTTGTACATAGGAGCAGTATTATAGTAGTTATATTCTTGTACATAAGAGCAGTATTATAGTAGTTATATTCTTGTACATAGGATGCAGTATTATAGTAGTTATATTCTTGTACATAGGGGCAGTATTATAGTAGTTATATTCTTGTACATAGGAGCAGTATTATAGTAGTTATATTCTTGTACATAGGAGCAGTATTATAGTAGTTATATTGTTGTACATAGGAGCAGTATTATAGTATTTATATTCTTGTATATAAGGTCAATATTATACTAGTTAGCACTGTTATAGTAATGATTTACTGATGGGTTTTGTGGTGTTATGATGTACATAGTGACCTATGTAAACATAGGTCACTAATATTTAATACTAATACGGCCCCACCGCTCCGCCAATATGATGAATTTGGTTATTCCCAGGATCCACTTAAAATCATTTGGTGCACGGGCATTTTCCTATGCAGCCCCTACTCTGTGGAACTTTCTCCCACAATCAGTGGACAGCTTTAAGATAAGGCTTAAAACCCACCTATTTTTCCGAACCTTTGAGACTGCAGAACGCAGAGTCACAGCGCTTTGAGTCCCCAGGAAGAAAAGCTCTATAAAAATATTATTATTAGGCCTCATGTACACGACCGTTGGTGTTTTGCGGTCTGCAAAACACGGAATCTGCTCCGCGTTCCGTTCCGCAATTTGCCCATTGTAGAAATGCCTATTCTTGTCCGCAAAATGGACAAGAATAGGACATGCTCTTTTTTTTTTGCTGGGCCACGGAACGGAGCAACGGATGCAGACAGCACACGGAGTGCTGTCCGCATCTTTTGCGGCCCCATTGAAGTGAATGGGTCCGCGACCAAGCCACAAAATATGCGGCTCAGACGAGGACCACAACAATGGCCGTGTGCATGAGGCCTTATTATCAGATTAGTGGGGGTCTGACTCCCGGCATTCCTGCAGATCAGTTTTTTGAAGGTATCAGTCTTCAGTATTGGCGGGGCACCAGGAGTCGATCCCCAGCTGATCGGATATTGATGACCTATGTTGCAGATAGGGTATCAGTATAATTCCACCGCAGAACACCTTTATCTTTTTAGAACAACTATGGAATTGGTTGAGAGAGACCCACTTGATACATCAGAAATGTGCTTCTACCAGTTGTCACTTCCCATCCCCCACCCCTTGGCAGCACATCCGAAATGCATTACTCAGTATAGAGCCACAATGAGCACAGGAGAAGCCCCTTCCAGGCTAAAGACATTATGAAATCTTAATTCTACCCTGCTGAGATTAGAGCGATGATCTTTAGGGAAAAGCCTGCTCAGATCTATGTTTTATTACGAGACGGGTTCTGGAGAGGTGTCACTTCATATAAAGGATTTCCAAAATGTTGCACAACTCCAGAGACGAGCAGCTAAATTAATAAGGGGAATGAATAGGAGACATTAATTCTGAGGATGGGCTGTCAGGCCTGGGTTTGTGCTGGAGACGAGATCCTGCAGGGAGATGGGATTGGCCTGTATCACACGTCATGGCTGTCAGACTTCGTATCTGATCTACAATCATCCCTCTGAAGTCAGAGCCTCGGTCTCCGCTTCTACCTGTACATGAGCTGTCACAATTAGGACATGGGTCAATAGGGGACCAGATATGGGGTCATACATGTCCTGATATTTAGGGGTAGTACCTAATAGGCTCCTTCCAGGTGTCTACAGGGGCAAAGAGCTAACATTCTGCTGCTTTGTAGGTGACGCTGCTGCATGGAAGTCCCTATGGGGGTACTGTGGGTGACTGTGTTATGGGGGTGCTGGCTGACTCTGTTATGGAGGTACAGTGACTTACAATATACTGGGGACTCTATGGAAAGCTGTTGCAGAAGCATTGTGTCTGATACTGCTATGGGGGCAGTGCTGATATGGATTATTACAGCTATTGCAGCACATATTTTATAGAGCGGTCTGTTGGCACTGGAGCGGCACCATGGCTGTTGAAGGCACCGTTATGGTGAGGATGTGGTGCTCGGGACAGTTCTGGAGGCTCGAATGCAATTGCTCCTTGGGTCTTTCCATACAGAATCCCTGATGGCAGCAACACTTCATGATAGGAGTTGTAGTTCTGCATATTTACATGCATATGTAATATACAGATAATTCACTTAGACGGGATGACTATGGTGTATTCTGCAGGACACGGTGTGTACCTGCTCGGCTGAAAGCAATGCATCCCCCCGCGTGTCAGCTCACATGTATCCGTGATGATGATCTGATTGGATGGATTACTGACCTGTAGATATTGGTTACAATAAACAGAACAGACGCGCGCGCCAAATTCTCTGCCCCTGATAAAAGTGTCACATTGTATAAGTGTTACAGCAAATGTTACACAAACAAGATAAAAAGTAACACAAACCAAACACTCCATATATAGTGATATGCAGGAGGTCGGTATAACCTGGGCATCTCCTGTATATAATTATATATGTACAGCTGGTATAACCTGGGCATCTCCTGTATATAATTATATATGTACAGCTGGTATAACCTGGGCATCTCCTGTATATAATTATATCTGTACAGCTGGTATAAGTTATACATCTTCTTGTATATAGTGATATGGAGCATGCTGGTATAACCTGGGTATCTCCTGTATATAATTATATATGTACAGCTGGTATAACCTGGGTATCTCCTGTATATAATTATATATGTACAGCTGGTATAACCTGGGTATCTCCTGTATATAATTATATATGTACAGCTGGTATAACCTGGGCATCTCCTGTATATAATTATATAGGTACAGCTGGTATAACCTGGGCATCTCCTGTATATTATTATATATGTACAGCTGGTATAACCTGGGCATCTCCTGTATATAATTATATATGTACAGCTGGTATAACCTGGGCATCTCCTGTATATAATTATATATGTACAATTGGTATAACCTGGGCATCTCCTGTATATAATTATATATGTACAGCTGGTATAAGTTATATATCTTCTGTATATAGTGATATGTACAGCTGGTATAACCTGGGCATCTCCTGTATATAATTATATATGTACAGCTGGTATAACCTGGGCATCTCCTGTATATAATTATATATGTACAGCTGGTATAACCTGGGCATCTCCTGTATATAATTATATATGTACAGCTGGTATAAGTTATACATCTTCTGTATATAGTGATATGGAGCATGCTGGTATAACCTAGGTATCTCCTGTATATAATTATATATGTACAGCTGGTATAAGTTATACATCTTCTTGTATATAGTGATATGGACCATCCTGGTATAACCTGGGCATCTCCTGTATATAATTATATATGTACAGCTGGTATAACCTGGGCATCTCCTGTATATGATTATATATGTACAGCTGGTATAACCTGGGCATCTCCTGTATATAATTATATATGTACAGCTGGTATAACCTGGGTATCTCCTGTATATAATTATATATGTACAGCTGGTATAACCTGGGCATCTCCTGTATATAATTATATATGTACAGCTGGTATAACCTGGGTATCTCCTGTATATAATTATATATGTACAGCTGGTATAAGTTATACATTTTCTTGTATACAGTGATATGGACCATGCTGGTATAACCTGGGTATCTCCTGTATATAATTATATATGTACAGCTGGTATAACCTGGGTATCTCCTGTATATAATTATATATGTACAGCTGGTATAACCTGGGTATGTCCTGTATATAATTATATATGTAGAGCTAGTATAAGTTATACATCTTCTTGTATATAGTGATATGGAGCATGCTGGTATAACCTGGGCATCTCCTGTATATAATTATATATGTACAGCTGGTATAACCTGGGCATCTCCTGTATATAATTATATATGTACGGCTGGTATAACCTGGGTATCTCCTGTATATAATTATATATGTACAGCTGGTATAAGTTATACATCTTCTTGTATATAGTGATATGGAGCATGCTGGTATAACCTGGGCATCTCCTGTATATAATTATATATGTACAGCTGGTATAAGTTATACATCTTCTTGTATATAGTGATATGGAGCATGCTGGTATAACCTGGGCATCTCCTGTATATAATTATATATGTACAGCTGGTATAACCTGGGCATCTCCTGTATATAATTATATTTGTACAGCTGGTATAACCTGGGTATCTCCTGTATATAATTATATATGTACAGCTGGTATAAGTTATACATCTTCTTGTATATAGTGATATGGAGCATGCTGGTATAACCTGGGTATCTACTGTATATAATTATATATGTACAGCTGGTATAACCTGGGCATCTCCTGTATATAATTATATATGTACAGCTGGTATAACCTGGGTATCTCCTGTATATAATTATATATGTACAGCTGGTATAACCTGGGCATCTCCTGTATATAATTATATATGTACAGCTGGTATAACCTGGGTATCTCCTGTATATAATTATATATGTACAGCTGGTATAAGTTATACATTTTCTTGTATACAGTGATATGGACCATGCTGGTATAACCTGGGTATCTCCTGTATATAATTATATATGTACAGCTGGTATAACCTGGGCATCTCCTGTATATAATTATATATGTAGAGCTAGTATAAGTTATACATCTTCTTGTATATAGTGATATGGACCATGCTGGTATAACCTGGGCATCTCCTGTATATAATTATATATGTACAGCTGGTATAACCTGGGCATCTCCTGTATATAATTATATATGTACAGCTGGTATAAGTTATACATCTTCTTGTATATAGTGATATGGACCATGCTGGTATAACCTGGGCATCTCCTGTATATAATTATATATGTACAGCTGGTATAAGTTATACATCTTCCTGTATATAGTGATATGGACCATGCTGGTATAACCTGGGCATCTCCTGTATATAATTATATATGTACAGCTGGTATAACCTGGGTATCTCCTGTATATAATTATATATGTACAGCTGGTATAACCTGGGCATCTCCTGTATATAATTATATATGTACAGCTGGTATAAGTTATACATCTTCTTGTATATAGTGATATGGACCATGCTGGTATAACCTGGGTATCTCCTGTATATAATTATATATGTACAGCTGGTATAACCTGGGTATCTCCTGTATATAATTATATATGTACAGCTGGTATAAGTTATACATCTTCTTGTATATTGTTATATGGACCATGCTGGTATAACCTGGGTATCTCCTGTATATAATTATATATGTACAGCTGGTATAAGTTATACATCTTCTTGTATATTGTTATATGGACCATGCTGGTATAACCTGGGTATCTCCTGTATATTATTATATATGTACAGCTGGTATAAGTTATACATCTTCTTGTATATAGTGATATGGAGCATGCTGGTATAACCTGGGTATCTCCTGTATATAATTATATATGTACAGCTGGTATAACCTGGGTATCTCCTGTATATAATTATATATGTACAGCTGGTATAACCTGGGCATCTCCTGTATATAATTATATATGTACAGCTGGTATAACCTGGGTATCTCCTGTATATAATTATATATGTACAGCTGGTATAAGTTATATATTTTCTTGTATACAGTAATATGGACCATGCTGGTATAACCTGGGTATCTCCTGTATATAATTATATATGTACAGCTGGTATAACCTGGGTATCTCCTGTATATAATTATATATGTACAGCTGGTATAACCTGGGTATCTCCTGTATATAATTATATATGTAGAGCTAGTATAAGTTATACATCTTCTTGTATATAGTGATATGGAGCATGCTGGTATAACCTGGGCATCTCCTGTATATAATTATATATGTACAGCTGGTATAACCTGGGCATCTCCTGTATATAATTATATATGTACAGCTGGTATAACCTGGGTATCTCCTGTATATAATTATATATGTACAGCTGGTATAAGTTATACATCTTCTTGTATATAGTGATATGGAGCATGCTGGTATAACCTGGGCATCTCCTGTATATAATTATATATGTACAGCTGGTATAACCTGGGCATCTCCTGTATATAATTATATATGTACAGCTGGTATAACCTGGGCATCTCCTGTATATAATTATATATGTACAGCTGGTATAAGTTATACATCTTCTTGTATATAGTGATATGGAGCATGCTGGTATAACCTGGGTATCTCCTGTATATAATTATATATGTACAGCTGGTATAACCTGGGCATCTCCTGTATATAATTATATATGTACAGCTGGTATAACCTGGGTATCTCCTGTATATAATTATATATGTACAGCTGGTATAACCTGGGCATCTCCTGTATATAATTATATATGTACAGCTGGTATAACCTGGGTATCTCCTGTATATAATTATATATGTACAGCTGGTATAAGTTATACATCTTCTTGTATACAGTGATATGGACCATGCTGGTATAACCTGGGTATCTCCTGTATATAATTATATATGTACAGCTGGTATAACCTGGGCATCTCCTGTATATAATTATATATGTAGAGCTAGTATAAGTTATACATCTTCTTGTATATAGTGATATGGACCATGCTGGTATAACCTGGGCATCTCCTGTATATAATTATATATGTACAGCTGGTATAACCTGGGCATCTCCTGTATATAATTATATATGTACAGCTGGTATAAGTTATACATCTTCTTGTATATAGTGATATGGACCATGCTGGTATAACCTGGGCATCTCCTGTATATAATTATATATGTACAGCTGGTATAACCTGGGCATCTCCTGTATATGATTATATATGTACAGCTGGTATAACCTGGGCATCTCCTGTATATAATTATATATGTACAGCTGGTATAAGTTATACATCTTCTTGTATATAGTGTATATGGACCATGCTGGTATAACCTGGGCATCTCCTGTATATAATTATATATGTACAGCTGGTATAACCTGGGTATCTCCTGTATATAATTATATATGTACAGCTGGTATAAGTTATACATTTTCTTGTATACAGTGATATGGACCATGCTGGTATAACCTGGGTATCTCCTGTATATAATTATATATGTACAGCTGGTATAACCTGGGTATCTCCTGTATATAATTATATATGTACAGCTGGTATAACCTGGGTATCTCCTGTATATAATTATATATGTAGAGCTAGTATAAGTTATACATCTTCTTGTATATAGTGATATGGAGCATGCTGGTATAACCTGGGCATCTCCTGTATATAATTATATATGTACAGCTGGTATAACCTATAGCATCTCCTGTATATAATTATATGTGACCATGCTGGTATAACCTGGGCATCTCCTGTATATAATTATATATGTACAGCTGGTATAAGTTATACATCTTCTTGTATATAGTTATATGGATGCATGCTGGTATAACCTGGGTATCTCCTGTATATAATTATATATGTACAGCTGGTATAACCTGGACATCTTCCTGTATATAGTTATATATGTACATGCTGGTATAACCTGGGCATCTCCTGTATATAATTATATATGTACAGCTGGTATAAGTTATACATCTTCTTGTATATAGTGATATGGAGCATGCTGGTATAACCTGGGCATCTCCTGTATATAATTATATATGTACAGCTGGTATAACCTGGGCATCTCCTGTATATAATTATATTTGTACAGCTGGTATAACCTGGGTATCTCCTGTATATAATTATATATGTACAGCTGGTATAAGTTATACATCTTCTTGTATATAGTGATATGGAGCATGCTGGTATAACCTGGGTATCTCCTGTATATAATTATATATGTACAGCTGGTATAACCTGGGCATCTCCTGTATATAATTATATATGTACAGCTGGTATAACCTGGGTATCTCCTGTATATAATTATATATGTACAGCTGGTATAACCTGGGCATCTCCTGTATATAATTATATATGTACAGCTGGTATAACCTGGGTATCTCCTGTATATAATTATATATGTACAGCTGGTATAAGTTATACATTTTCTTGTATACAGTGATATGGACCATGCTGGTATAACCTGGGTATCTCCTGTATATAATTATATATGTACAGCTGGTATAACCTGGGCATCTCCTGTATATAATTATATATGTAGAGCTAGTATAAGTTATACATCTTCTTGTATATAGTGATATGGACCATGCTGGTATAACCTGGGCATCTCCTGTATATAATTATATATGTACAGCTGGTATAACCTGGGCATCTCCTGTATATAATTATATATGTACAGCTGGTATAAGTTATACATCTTCTTGTATATAGTGATATGGACCATGCTGGTATAACCTGGGCATCTCCTGTATATAATTATATATGTACAGCTGGTATAACCTAGGTATCTCCTGTATATAATTATATATGTACAGCTGGTATAACCTGGGCATCTCCTGTATATAATTATATATGTACAGCTGGTATAAGTTATACATCTTCTTGTATATAGTGATATGGACCATGCTGGTATAACCTGGGTATCTCCTGTATATAATTATATATGTACAGCTGGTATAACCTGGGTATCTCCTGTATATAATTATATATGTACAGCTGGTATAAGTTATACATCTTCTTGTATATTGTTATATGGACCATGCTGGTATAACCTGGGCATCTCCTGTATATAATTATATATGTACAGCTGGTATAAGTTATACATCTTCTTGTATATTGTTATATGGACCATGCTGGTATAACCTGGGTATCTCCTGTATATTATTATATATGTACAGCTGGTATAAGTTATACATCTTCTTGTATATAGTGATATGGACCATGCTGGTATAACCTGAGCATCTCCTGTATATATATAGTTATATATGTACAGCTGTTATAACCTGGGTATCTCCTGTATGTAATTATATATGTACAGCTGGTATAACCTGGGCATCTCCTGTATATAATTATATATGTACAGCTGTTATAACCTGGGTATCTCCTGTATATAATTATATATGTACAGCTGGTATAACCTGGGCATCTCCTGTATATAATTATATATGTACAGCTGGTATAAGTTATACATCTTATTGTATATAGTGATATGGAGCATGCTGGTATAACCTGGGCATCTCCTGTATATAATTATATCTGTACAGCTGGTATAACCTGAGCATCTCCTGTATATAATTATATATGTACAGCTGGTATAACCTGGGCATCTCCTGTATATAATTATATATGTACAGCTGGTATAACCTGAGCATTTTGCCTAATATTTTCTCTCTTTTGTGGCGGGATGAGACTTCTTTTGCGCTGATGTTTGATTTAGAGTGTTAATTATTCTTCTATAAGATGGAGTATCTTCTCTTCCGGGACTCAGTTCTGTATAATCTCCTCGCCTCGTTCTGTGTGGTTAGTGAATGCTTCAAAGGAACAGCTTAATTAGCAGAGAAATCCAGAGCTTTTTTATGTTGACATTAATAATAAAAAAATAAAATAAAATTAACTTTGCCGCCTGTGTGTGTTTTAATTGCTGCTTGCGAGGCCCTCAGTGCATCCGATGAGATCTTGAAAGTAACATTTGGAATTTGCTTTTTGCATATGAATGCAGCAGAGCTGGATGGGTTTTACCTCCGGAGACTCGTCGGATGCCGCAGGGTTACAGTTTACTCTGATAAGCGCCCCCTGCAGCACAAAACCTCGGGACTTGGATGGGCTTAGATCCGCAGGTTTTTGTAGACGTTTTTTTTGCAACTCATTTGCAGAACTTATATTTATATTCTGGGGAATCGCTCAACTAGCAATCCCTGGTGTATTCCAGTTCATAGAACCTCTCCAAACAGCGGAGACGGTTTACCAGTAATTTAGTGCAAGTAAGACACGTGGAAACCATGCGATCCACCTGCAAGGGCACCGCCATCAGCGGTAAACCGCCTGCAGCTTTGGCGCATTTATTGTTCTGCAGCCGTTATTAATACAATCAGCCTAATGAGTTAATATTGGGATTTGCCATTTATGCGATTTCCTAATATACAGGTTTCTTCATGGACCTACACTTCAGAGCGCATTAAGGCGACCGTAGTGTTTTGCGGATCTGCAAAACATGGATACCGGCCGCGTGCGTTCCGAAATTTACGCACCGCACATGGCCGCAACTGGAATCGAAAATGCTTATTCCTGTCCGCGATTGCATACGAGAATAGGACATATTCTGTCTTTTCTACGGGGCTGTGGAACAGAACCACGCATCTTTTGCAGCCCCATAAAAATGAATGGGTCTGCACCCGTTCCGCAAAATTGCGAAAACGGATGTGGACTTTCATACGGCCGTCTGAATGAGCTCTTAAGGCCTTATTTACACGTCCGCATATATGTCCGCATGTATTCCGCAATTCTGCGGAATACATGCGGACCCATTGACTGTGAATGGGGCACGGAACGATGCGGAGAGCACACACTGTGCTCTCAGCATCAGTTTTTGCGGAGCGCGCCGCCGATCTTACAGTCGCAGCTCCGCAAAAAAGTAGAGCATGTCCTATTCTTGCCCGCAATTGCGGACAAGAATAGACATTTCTATGGGGCTGCCGGCCGGGTGTGTTTATGGATCCGCAATTTGCGGATCCATAAACACTACGGACGTGTGAATAAGGCCTAAAAGAGAGGCTGAAAACCTGTGCAGACCTAATGCTTTTCCCAGCTGAGGGTTTGTTACAACTGTATCCAGTCTAGACAATCCTCTGTGAGCCGAGCACGTGAGCAGCACAAATCTCCCTCCTTCCCTGATAGTTTGTTACAATGTATCAGTGCAGGTAAGGCCCCATTTACACGAGCGAGTTTTCCGCGCGGCTGCAATGTGTGACGTGAACGCACAGCACCCGCACTGAATCCTGACCCATTCATTTTAACGGGTCTGTGTACATGAGCGTTTTTTTTCACGAATCACTTCTGCGTTGTGTGAAAAACGCAGCATGTTCTATATTCTGTGTTTTTCACGCTGACCCTAGCCCCAAAGAAGTGAATGGGGCTTCAGTGAAAAACGCATTGCATCCGCAAGCAAGCGCGGGTGCGATGCGTTTTTCACTGATGGTTGCTAGGAGATGTTGTTTGTAAACCTCCTGTTTTTTATCTTGTGCGTGAAAAACGCATCAAAACGCGTGGCACCCGCGCGGAGAAAACTGAACAACTGAACGCAATTGTAGACAAAACTGACTGAACTTGCTTGCAAAATGGTGCGAGTTTTACTAAACGCATTCGGACTCAATCCGTCATGCTCGTGTGAATGAGGCCTAACATGTATCAGTCTGGAAAAACTTAAAGGGGCTGGCAAAGAATAAAAAAAAAGGCACGACTGCTATCTTGCAGAAGCAGTGACACACCTGTACACAGGTAATGCTGCTCAGCAATGTTCATGTCAATGGAGCTGCAGTACCAGATGCTATCCACGGACAGTGGTGGCGCCGTTGTTGGAAGAAAGCAGTCATGGGTTGTGTCTGGTATTGAAGAGAATGCGGATAAATTGCAATACTACAAATAACCTGTGGCCAGGCGTGGCGCTGTTTTTGAAAGCAGAAAGCAGCCATTTTTTTTAGATTCCTGGACAACCCCCTTAAAAGGGCCTTAAAGTTCCTTAAAGGGGTTGACTAATTGCCAAGAACTACAATGGTGGTGACCTATATCCAAGTACAACAAAATAGCAACTGACCTGTCATTCCTGCCCAATTGCTGGCTGCTTCAGGTCCCGACCAGAGTGGAAGTCCCATGACTGCTGCAGCCAATCACTGGCCTCAGTGGTCACATGTGGCACGTCACTGCTAATGACATGTTTGTGATGTGTTATTCTAAAACATGTGACCTCTGAGGCCAGTGATTGGCGGCAGTGGTCACAGGACCAGGACCTTTGGGATTCTCGTCTCCCCATTAAAAGCTACGCCGTTGGATTCTTAAAAAATAGGAAATGCTGTGATACCACAATGTCACCACAATTCCCAGGTGGCGCTAAATCAGCCCAGTGTCTATCATTTCTATAAAACCCTCGAATTCCCATATATATAAACGGATAAGGAATAAAACCGCCATATTAATCCGGCGGCTGTTGTGTCTATGGATCCGCCTCATCCTTATTAGGCCTATTGCACACGAACGTGTGCGCCCCGTGCCCGTATTGCAGACCGCATTTGCGGATCCGCAATACACGGGCGCCATTCCGCATCATGGATGCGGACCCATTCATTTCAATGGGTCCGCAAATCCGGAGATGTGGAACAGTGCGGAACGGAATGACGGAGTGCTTCCGTGGGGTTCCGTTCCGTACTTCCGTCCCGCAAAAAGATAGAACATGTCCTGTCTTTTTGCGGAACGGGCAGATCGCGGACCCATTCAGTGACCATGCATTGCGGCCCGCAGCACGGGCATGGGCCAACTACGGCAGTGTGCAAGAGGCCTTACTGTCCCGCTCCCACATGAACAGGGCGGACGCCGGCCCAGATTTTGCATGTGATTACGAGGCCTGAGCTCTGGGTTATTAGTGCAGCTGATGAGGGTTGTAGGTGTCGGTTGTCAGAGGATCAGTACGCGGAGCTCGGTCAATGTGAGCTGCAACGTGAAAATGCATTTCCTAACGATGTTAAAGAGATGGAAGTCAAGGAAAGGTCAGAGCTCCCCTTTATTGTAACGCCGTTTCCTGTGTGGACTCTGGGGCGTGATGACTAATGCAATCACAACACTGCAGGCGCTTTGTAGCAGATTAGACCACGCGCCTCAAATTAAAGTCTGTCATTCTAAGGCTAAGTTCACACGTTGAGGATTTGTCTGTACGTGTTTTACCAACAGCAGAAATCTGAGGCAGTCGCTTGGATTTATGCCACGGGCTCAGATGAGGCTCTCCACCGCCGTCATCGAGTGGAGCCAGTCCGCAGCTTTTCCTTCCGCAGTCTGCAATGGCGCCGACACACAAGTTTTTTTTTTTTGTTTTTTTTACTGGATGTGAATAGTGTGGCGGAAACGCGCTTCACTTGTAATGTGAGTTTCTGAAAACCTGCATCAAATCCTAGAAGTGTGAACTTAGCCTAAGGCATCATACACACATCGGTGCGGTTTATGTGGATTTTCTGAGCGGTTTACATGGGGACTTCTCTGCGTTTCTGCACTGAAATCTGCAGATTTGCGCCAGATCTCACCTTTCGTATTGCAAAGGGTGAAATCTGCACAACTGACAACCTGCAGGTTTCCAAATCCATCCCGCAGGTCAAGTTCCGCAAAAATATGCACCATGTACATAGGATCTGGAAAATTCCCTTCACTTTGCCGTTACTTACGCGGCAGATTTTCTGTGTATGTGGATTTATGTGCAGCAGGAATTTCTGCGACTGTCCCTTCATGTGAACAGGGTTTAGAAGAAGTCCAGGCAGCTGCTGCAGAAACAAAAGTCCAGGTGAATTCCCTGCGGATTTTGTTGCAGAAAATTCTGCCACTGAAAATCCGTTCCCTTCACCTGGATGGGGCTTGTAGAAATCCATGTGCTTGCCCCCCTTCCCCATTCCAGTCGTGGAAAATTCTGCAACTAAATTTTGAATGCATTCCAATTAGAAAAAATGCCAGATCCGGCATTGCGGCAAGTGTTCTGGAATTTCGGACGGAGATAATGTCAAAAAGACTGAACTGAAGACATCCTGATGCATCCTGAACGGATTTCTCTCCATTCAGAATGCATGAGGATAAGGCCTCATGCACACGACCGTTTTTTTATGCTGTCCGCAAAAAGGGGTTCCGTTGTTCAGTGATCCGTGTCCGTTTTTGCCTTCCGTTGTGTTTCCGTGTGTCTTCCGTTTTTTTAGCGGACATGACACAAAAGATTTTACCAAAAGACAGGCTGACAATTTTTCCCAAGTGCCTGCCAAGGGATCCGCAAAAAAAACGGACACGGAACGCGGATGACACACGGATGGCCATCCGCATTTTTCACGGACCCATTGACTTGAATGGGTCCGTGAACCGTTTTTCACGGACAAGAATAGGACAGGTTATATTTTTTTGACGGACTGGAATCACGGACCACGGACGCGGAGGACAAACGGTGCATTTGCCGAGGTTTTCACGGACCCATTGAAAACTAATGGGTCCGCAGAAAATCACGAAAAACGGAGCAACGGACACGGAATCAAACAACGGTCGTGTGCATGAGGCCTAATACTGATCAGTTTTTTTCCGGCATAGAGCCCCGACGACGGAACTCTACGCCGGAGAAGAATAACGCTAGTGTGAAAGTAGCCTTTCCACAGTCGATGCATAAATTAATCAGTTATTATATCATAAATATTATGTTGAGAAACCTGAACTCCACTGTTGGAGCAATTAGTGGCAATCCCCTAATGATCTTAACACTTCCAGAATCTGATACATTGTTGCGAGTCACATTAAAGATGGCGGCTCCTGGTTTCTAAACCCTCGGGGCCCCTCCTCTGATTCCCCCCCCCCCCCCCACAGAATGATAATCTGAAGCTCTGCGAGGTTTATGTTGGTGCGGCGCTGTGACACGGGGAGCGTCGCTCTTAATCTCGATGGTTGGATTTTGGTTCGGAGAATTGTAGCAAATTCCTTACAATTTAAGTAACTTTATACTAAGCGGATACTGAAGCAACGTGTGCCCGGGGGATATACCAGGGGAACAGATGCCAGTGATAGAGTCTATGGCAGGGATGGCCAACCTGAGGCTCTCCAGCTGTTGCAAAACTACAACTCCCAGCATGCCTAGAGTGCCTACAGCTATCAGCCTACAGCAGGGCATGGTGGGAGTTGTAGTTTTACAACAGCTGGAGGGCCACAGGCGTGCTTGGTCTGTGGGGTAAAGCACTCTACAGAAGGTGCGGAATTGCACAAACAGTGGACATAATGTGGATTTCAAAATCTGCACAGCAGGTCAATTTCTGCACACAAGACCAAAGCAAAGTATCCCTGACGTCTGTCTAATCTCATGCACTCTGCGGTTACCATGCATCACGTGCAGTCGCCCTAAGGCCACTTTCACACAAGCGAGTTTTCCACACAGGGCAATGCGTGATGTGAACGCATAGCACCCGCACTGAATCCGGACCCATTCATTTCAATGGGTCTGTGTACATGAGCGTTGTTTTTCACGCATCAGTTCTGCGTTGCGTGAAAAACGCAGCATGTTCTATATTCTGCGTTTTTCACGCAGCCCTGGGCCCATAGAAGTGAATGGGGCTTCACTGAAAAATGCATTGCATCCGGAAGCAAGTGCGGGTGCGATGCGTTTTTCACTGATGGCTGCTAAGAGATGTTGTTTGTAAACCTTCAGTTTTTTTATCACGAGCTTGAAAAATGCATCAAAACGCATTTCACCCGTGCGGAAAAAACTGAACGCAATCGCAGACAAAACTGACTGACTGAATTTGTTTGCAAAATGGTGCGAGTTTCACTGAACGCATCCAGACCTAATCCATCACGCTCGTGGGAATGAGGCCTAAGGCTACCTGTACATTGATGCAAATTTCAAAACAAAAAATCTCTATGGGTGTTTCTGCAACAAAAAACACAATTTCTAATTGCAGTTTTTGGTCCGGATTTGATGCGGTTTTGTCAAAGATCTCGCCCTTCATTGGATAACGGTAAAATCCGCAGCTAAAACTGCAAAAATAATTGACATGCCTCGGATTTGGTAATCCACAATGCAGGTCAATTTTCACGCAGAAAAAAATCTGCAAAGTGTACATGAGATCTGCTTAATCCCATACACGTTGCTGGTACAGTAATACGCAGTGGTTTTTCTACCCGGGAATCTGTGCAGAAAAACCATGTGTATTTCGCAACGTGTGTGGGTACCCTAAGGCCCCTTTCAGACGAGCGAGTCCCACACATCCAACTCGCAGCGTAAGTATGCAGCAGCTCCCGTCCTGACCTCCCGGCACTGACTGGGTCGCATAGCATTATATTGATTTATGATGCTATGTAACCCTTAGGCCCCTTTCACACAGGTGAGTTTTCCACGTGGGTGCAATGCGTGAGGCATTGCACCCACACTGAATCCGGACCCATTCATTTCTATGGGGCTGTGCACATCACTTCTGTGTTGCGTGAAAATCGCAGCATGCTCTATATTGTGCGTTTTTCACACAACGCAGGCCCCATAGAAGTGAATGGGGCTGCGGGAAAATCGCAAGCATCCGCAAGCAAGTGCGAATGCAGTGCGATTTTCCCGCATGGTTGCTTAGCAACGGGACCAGATCTTTATTATTTTCCCTTATAACATGGTTATAAGGGAAAATAATAGCATTCTTAATAAAGAATGCTTAGTAAAATGAAGATGAAGGGGTTAAAAATAATAAAAGTTAACTTACCTTCGCCACTTGATCGCGTAGTTGCGATCTGTCCTCTCTTTCCCTGCATCAGCTAACAACTAAAGGACCTGTGATGATGTCACATCATATGGTCCAATCACATGGTCCATCTTACCATGGTGATGTGATGTCATCACAGGTCCTTTAGATCTTAGATGCTGCAGGGAAAGAGAGGACAGATCGCGACTACGCCATCAAGTGGCGAAGGTAAGTTAACTTTTATTATTTTTAACCCCTTCATCTTCATTTTACTAAGCATTCTTTATTGAGAATGCTATTATTTCCCCTTATAACCATGTTATAAGGGAAAATAATAAATTCTCCAGAATACTCTACCTGAAACCAGACTTCAGTGATGAAGTCCGGCTTCGGGTCTGGGTACCAAACATGGCGATTTTTCACACGCGCGTGCAAAACGCATTACAAATGTTTGCACCCGCGCGGAAAAATCACGCATATTCCCGCAACGCACCCGCCTCTTATCCGGCCGTCAAACATGACGCCCGTGTGAAAGAGGCCTTAGAGTTCTGGAATGTATCTGACATAATGCTATGCGACTCCATCAGTGCTGGGAGGTCAGGACGGGAGCTTCCACAGACACACTCTCCGAGTCCAATGCATGGGACTTGCTCGCGTGAAAGGGGCCTAAGATTACCGCACAGCAGGTTTTTCCGCACACTTCTCTGTGGGGTTTTCTGTGCATTTCCGCATCGAATCTGCACCAAAACCCTTGTGTTATTTGCGGTTTTTGTTGCGGATTTGCTGCAGTTATTAGCTTTCATTGAAAAGGGTGAAATCTGCACAAAAGCCAAACCAAACTGACGTG
The DNA here is from genome assembly GCA_033119425.1 of Bufotes viridis. NCBI lineage: Eukaryota > Metazoa > Chordata > Amphibia > Anura > Bufonidae > Bufotes > Bufotes viridis. The sequence continues at coordinate 10,248,069 of CM065596.1, forward strand.
CTGTAGAGTCAATTTCTGCACAGAACCTAAAAGCTAAGTGTACATGAGATTAGTCAGATGTCATACACGTCTCTGCGGTTTTACCACATGACAATTCGCACAGAAAAAACACACGTAAATGCTTTCTATTTGTGCCAGCCACGTTTATTCACTTCTCCATTGAAGCTGGGGCTAAGGCCTGGACCCTCAAGGGGGAGAACGCAGCGGTCTTCTCTCTGCATGTGGTCGGACCTCCGTAAAATAATCTTTTCCCTTTTCTATTAGTATCATATTATTTTTGCGCGTCTTCTTGATGAAACTCGACGTTCTTTCCGAGGCTTTTCCTCCAGTTGAGTTTGTGTCATTTCTGATCGTTGGAAATAGAAAAAGCAAACACATAATTTACCGCAGATTTTTTTTCTGCCTGTCTGCCAAACTTCATTACACAGAGAGCGGAGCGGCGCTCGGGCCTGACGGTGCGCTCGCCGCTAATTCATGCAGATTTTCCGCCGTTCAAAGTCAGTTAAGACATCCGACCGACAGATACTTGGTAAAGTGAAGATGACAGACGAGGAGGGAACGTGCAGAGAGGGCAGATCTAAATTAAAGAACAGTGGATACTTCTAGTAACAGTCTAGGGTTGTAGTCAATATCACCCCCCTCCCCCGCCCAGCATCGCCTCCATAGGTACTTGTTGAACATCATGATGGAGTTGCGTCAAGGGTTTTTGGGACATGGCTTCAAGGATCCTTCCACTCAGCCCTAGTGATGTTGATGCGGAGGTCTAGCTCACAAACATCTAGAGATAGGTTCAGACCATGTTTGGTGTTGGTCTTGCAAATGGGACTGTCTGGACTTGTCCTGAAACGCGTTGCCGTTATTTGCACCCAGCAATAATGACACTTGCCTGGATCGACCCCTCTCCTCCGGATAAGCTCCGCCACTTCTTTACCATTTATTTAATTGAAGAAATGTTGGTAAAGTTGAGATCAGGATTTGGTCAGGTTCTTCCATGTAAAAACATGTTTAAGACCCCTCGTTGCACCCCGGGGCATCATTTACAGGACCAGGAGTGAAGCTAGAGAATTTTAATTGATCTGAGAGCCTCAGTCCATGAAGAACAGACCCAAGATCACCATTCCTTCAACTTTAGAGTTGGATCTAGAGTCAACTTTACGCCAACCAACTGTGGCCCGGCCTAACGTAAGTTCCTGGCTCTGAGTAGCGTCGATCTCCAAATCCATGAAGCTCAGGGCCTTGTTCCTGATCCTAATTTCAGAGGCGGTGTGTACAGTGCCCTATGCCCTTCAGTAACCAGTTGTCCCATTCTGCACACTTTGGTTGACCACTGGTGGCGGTCATCTCTACGTTCTTGTGCTTGAGATGCCAAAAGACCATATAAGAAGACACCAGTATGGCACTTGGCAGGTGAAGGATCCCTGTTGTAAATTTTGCATCTGGCCCAAAAACTTAAAGGGTCATTCCAGTAAAAAAAAAGCTTCACCACTATCCATAGGATAGGTGGGGGTCTTGTGTCGTGATCAGAGGGGGGGGGTCCCAGCAGTTGGACCCCCACCATTCTAAGAGTTATCCCCTAGGCCAGGGATCAGCAACCTCAGGCACTCCAGATGTTCTGAAACTACAACTCCCAGAATGCTCTGTTCACTTCTATGGGAATTGTAAGAACAGCCGAGTATGTTTGCATGCTGGGAGTTGTAGTTTCACTAAAGCTGGAGTGCCGAAGGGATGGCCAACCCGCGGCTCTCCAGCTGTTGTAAAGCTACAACTCCCACCATACCCTGCTGTAGGCTGATAGCTGTAGACCAGTGATGGGCAAAGTGCGGCTCTCCGGCTGTTGCAAAACTACAACTCCCAGCATGCAAAGACTGTCTACAGCAGTGATGGGCAAAGTGCGGCTCTCCAGCTGTTGCTAAACTACAACTCCCACCATGCCCTGCAGTAGGCTGATAGCTATAGACAGGCTTTGCATGCTGGGAGTTGTAGTTCTGCAACAGCTGGAGAGCCGCACTTTGCCCATCACTGCTGTAGACAGTCTTTGCATGCTGGGAGTTGTAGTTTTGCAACAGCTGGAGAGCCGCAGGTTGGCCATCCCTGATCCAGAGGTTCCCTCTTTGAGCATGCCTTTTTTTGGATTGCCGGCCCCCCATCACAGTGCCAGGTCCCTATAGTGTGACCCTGCTGGATGACTGCACACTTGGTTTCATGCACTTAGATGTGATTGCAGTGTCTGAAGCCGATACTTGGCGGGGTTGGGGGGGGGTACATACTTTTGACCGGGTCGAGAATCCGTTCTATACCACGATGCAAAGTAAAGCAAGTAACGCTGATGCCCAGGTACGAGTGCAGCCCTCGGGTCTGTGTCTGCCGGGGGTGAGCGCGCTCTGAACCCAGTGAATGGCTAATGTAGCGACGACTCCCCCGAGTCCCGTCTCGATTATGGAGATATTAAGCCATTGAGTTCAGCTGCATTCGATTTAATTTCCTGGAAGCCGAGGCCGGAGCTTTATTTGTAGATATAAAATCTTCTGCCTCTGCGTTCTGCGCAGTCGAATCAAGAAAAATCATTACAAATAGGTCATCGAGATCATTGCTGCAAAGCTACCGCCGATAGAGCCGGTGGTATTATACGGCCCTCTAGTGGTAGTCACCGGGTATAGCACCAGTAACATTTTGGGGTGCGTCTATCTCTTTAATGATTTATTTCTGTCGCTTATATATCACTAACCCATTCCACAGCACTGTCACCATCTGCGTCCATCGCTGCCCCCAGGGGGGATCATAATCTAAATCTGCCCCCTTCTCCCTTTCCACTGCTGCCCAGTGCCAATCTGTCTGTCCATTGAATAGGAAGACTAGTTGCTATGGATACAGTTACAACCTTATATATGAGGTTGTCAGGCAACCAGTTTACCTGTATACCGAGGTCCTGAAGCCTGTCGGGACCTACCCCACCCATATATCTATCATTCACTGTCACTTTAATAAGATTTTTGTTGAAGCAAATTTGGGTGGAGAATCCCTTTAAATTGTTTCCCAAGTCACGTGTATTATTGGAATATTAAAGGGGTTCTCAAGCTTCGTTCAAATGCTTGTAATATACTTTGTGCTTCAGTCCCTCTGCATTTTCAAGAGCTCTGCCTGCCGTCAGTGAATAGAAATCGGAGGATAAGGTCTTGCCCTGACCATCACATGTGTTACTTGTAGACCAGGTCTGTGCTGTTTCACTGCTGTCACCTGCAGCTAGGTCTAAACAACTATGCTGACAGCAAGCAGTGATCTTGAAAACATAAAAGTGAATGGCTCCTTATAAAAATGTCAACCCCTCTTCAGTAATGGTACATTCGCACTAGCGTTGTTCGGATACGGATCCGTTAGACTTATTCATTGAAATACCGGATCCGTCTTTCTGGCATTATCCGGAATAATGGATACGGTATTACATTTTTTCAAAGCTAGAAAGAACTGCGCATGCGCTGACTGGAAAACCAGATCCGGCGATGCGGCAATTTCCGGAACACTTGGTACCGGATCCAGCATTGATACATTTCAATTGAAAATAATGCCGGATCCGGCAAGTGCGGTAGTGTTCCGGAATAAATACCGCAGGAAGCTGCGGTATTTTATCCGGTCAGATACCGTCCAAGGGACGGAACGGAAGACATCCTGATGCATACTGAACGGATTGCTTTCCATTCAGAATTCATTAGGACAAAACGGAAGCGTTTTTTTTTCGGTATTGAGACCCTTTACCGGATTTCAATACCGGAAAATAATAACGCTAGTGTGAAAGTAACCTAGTCAGCCTGCTGCTGCTGGAGAGAACTACAAGTCCCAATATGCTGCTGCAGGATAACCACCCCCAGCATTGCAGCCGTGGAATCTCACTTCATACAGACGTTGCCCCTTTTCCCACCTTCGGACGTGGCGGCGACGTGAACCTTTTGCTGGGTTTAACCCATTAACCCTTTGTAGCCAGGGTGGTTTTGCAGCGACTGGATCCAAAGGGGTTAAGTCGCGCTTGTCTTATTGTTCTCGGCTGTTATGCCTCCGCAGCTCGTGACGGGAACATGTCAGCCCTGTGCATGTGTAATTAAGAAATCTCTTCTGATTAGCGTGACAGGCCTGTTATTAAACTGTCTTTAGGGTTTTTTTTTCTAAATTCTGAGACGTATTAAGTGAGCAGCTTCTAAAACTGATGCCCCTTCCCCTCCCAAAGCTAAAGTATTCTGTATTCACATTCATACATATTTACAGCCTGTCCCCCCCTCTGTCCAGATAATGGACTCTTCCTACAGAAGTAATCCAGACACCACCGCCGGTCCTTGGCACATTGGCACAACTTTGTGGGAGATACATTATCTCCCTGTGCCACTTTTGGCGTAAAAAAGTTGCAAACATGGAGGGCACATTTATCAAGTTCACCTGTTTTTGGCAATAAAATTAGACCATTTATTAAAAGTCGCACAGCCACTGATAGATTAGACCAGGCATCCTCAAACTGCGTCCCTCCAGCTGTTACAAAACTACAACTCCCAGCATGCCCGAACAGCCTACAGCAGGGATGCCCAACCTGCGGCCCTCCAGCTGTTGTAAAACTACAACTCCCAGCATGCCCGGACAGCCTACAGCTATCAGCCTACAGCAGGGCGTGATGGGAGTTGTAGTTTTGCAACAGCTGGAGGGCCGCAGGTTGGGCATCCCTGGCCTACAGCATGCCATTGTAAGGGTTGTAGTTTTACAACAGCTGGAGGGCCGCAGTTTGAGGATGCCTGGATTAGACTCTGCCCTCTGGTGGTTGTTCTTCAGTAGGACAGGTTCATATTCACTTAGACTGGTCTAATTTATTTACAAGTGAAAAAAATCACATCTTTGCAGAGTAAATTCACGCTTTCAGGAAATTGCGCTTTTTAATGCAAAAAAATGTCGTTCTTAACCACTGAAAACAGACAAAAATAAATAAATACACCAGCCCTGGAGTGGAGGAGAAATTAGACTGTTTTTGCAACAATTCAGGGGGGGAAAAAGGAGCACCTACATAAATAGGTCGGAAGAAAGTCACAAAAGTTAGAAAACTTCTGAATTAGTCAAAAAAAATCGAAATAGTTGAATGACAACAGGCGCAATTTCAGTAGTGAATGCAACAAAAAAAATAAGATTATCTAAAACTGTCTTTTTTAGACTAAAAACAGATGTAGACACTTTAGTTAATGTGCCCCACTGTGTTTACGACTTTTTAAACTCCACTTGCAACGAATTATGTCGCAAGTGTAGTTTTTGTGCCGCCCTCACCACTTTTTAAAAAGGGTGGAGCCAGATACATTTATCTTCATTTCCACTTGTTTTGAGGCACAACTGAAGGCAGAAATCTGTGGCAGCTCAGGTCGTCCGTAGATTTCCTTCTGGTGCATGGCCTGCCAGACTTGGCACCTATATATGACGAGGACTGCGCTTTGTCCAGCATCGTAAAACGCCAGTTTGTAAAAAAATCTTCCCCAAAGTTTGGGTTATGGGTCTCCCGTCCTTCTGTATCCTTATGTCCTAGGCTGCAGCTACATCCCTGGCTATTAAAACGCCAAGCAGGAGAAGTTAGCTACTTCCTCCCTCACTGATGTCACTATTGAACTACACGTCCCAGCATTCCTTGTCTGTTAATCTGTTCAAAACAATGGCAGGTTATCTCATAGGATGCAAACTGGGAGGGGGACGGGGGACGGTCTACTCTGTACAAGTTAAAAGGTCTCTCCCAACATTAAATTCTTTATTTACTGTATAGATAATAAAAGTGAAACCTATTTGCCATTTCCATACATCCAGTGATAGTTCTGACCTTTACTTGAATAGTATGGCGCCACCTGGTGTTCAGTTACTTACATAGTATGGCGCCACCTGCTGTTCAGTTACTTACATAGTATGGCGCCACCTGGTGTTCAGTTACTTACATAGTATGGCACCACCTGGTGTTCAGTTACTTACATAGTATGGCTCCACCTGGTGTTCAGTTACTTACATAGTATGGCTCCACCTGGTGTTCAGTTACTTACATAGTATGGCTCCACCTGGTGTTCAGTTACTTACATAGTATGGCTCCACCTGGTGTTCAGTTACTTACATAGTATGGCTCCACCTGGTGTTCAGTTACTTACATAGTATGGCTCCACCTGGTGTTCAGTTACTTACATAGTATGGCTCCACCTGGTGTTCAGTTACTTACATAGTATGGCTCCACCTGTTGGTCAGTTACTTACATAGTATGGCTCCCCCTGGTGTTCAGTTACTTATATAGTACAGAGCCACCTGGTGTTCGGTTACTTACATAGTATGGCTCCTCCTGGTGTTCAGTTACTTACATAGTATGGCTCCACCTGGTTTTCAGTTTCTTACATAGTATGGCGCCACCTGGTGTTCAGTTACTTACATAGTATGGCGCCACCTGGTGTTCAGTTACTTACATAGTATGGCACCACCTGGTGTTCAGTCACTTACATAGTATGGCACCACCTGGTGTTCAGTTACTTACATAGTATGGCTCCACCTGGTGTTCAGTTACTTACATAGTATGGCTCCACCTGGTGTTCAGTTACTTACATAGTATGGCTCCACCTGGTGTTCAGTTACTTACATAGTATGGAGCCCCCTGGTGTTCAGTTACTTACATAGTATGGCTCCACCTGGTGTTCAGTTACTTACATAGTATGGGGCCCCCTAGTGTTCTGTTACTTACATAGTATGGCGCCCCCTGGTGTTCAGTTACTTACATAGTATGGCTCCACCTGGTGTTCAGTTACATAGCATGGCTGGTGTCCAGTTACTTACATAGTATGGCTCCACCTGGTGTTCAGTTACTTACATAGTATGGCTCCACCTGGTGTTCAGTTACTTACATAGTATGGCTCCACCTGGTGTTCAGTTACTTACATAGTATGGCTCCACCTGGTGTTCAGTTACTTGCATAGTATGGCTCCACCTGGTGTTCAGTTACTTACATAGTATGGCTCCACCTGGTGGTCAGTTACTTACATAGTATGGCTCCCCCTGGTGTTCAGTTACTTACATTACTATGGCTCCCCCTGGTGTTCAGTTACTTACATAGTATGGCTCCACCTGGTGTTCAGTTACTTACATAGTATGGCTCCACCTGGTGTTCAGTTACATAGCATGGCTGGTGTCCAGTTACTTACATAGTATGGCTCCACCTGGTGTTCAGTTACTTACATAGTATGGGGCCCCCTAGTGTTCTGTTACTTACATAGTATGGTGCCCCCTGGTGTTCAGTTACTTACATAGTATGGCTCCACCTGGTGTTCAGTTACTTGCATAGTATGGGGCCCCCTAGTGTTCTGTTACTTACATAGTATGGCCCCACCTGGTGTTCAGTTACTTACATAGTATGGCTCCACCTGGTGTTCAGTTACATAGCATGGCTGGTGTCCAGTTACTTACATAGTATGGCTCCACCTGGTGTTCAGTTACTTACATAGTATGGCTCCACCTGGTGCTCAGTTACTTACATAGTATGGCTCCACCTGGTGTTCAGTTACATAGCATGGCTGGTGTCCAGTTACTTACATAGTATGGCTCCACCTGGTGTTCAGTTACTTACATAGTATGGCTCCATCTGGTGTTCAGTTACTTACATATTATGGCTCCACCTGGTGTTCAGTTACATAGCATGGCTGGTGTCCAGTTACTTACATAGTATGGCTCCACCTGGTGTTCAGTTACTTACATAGTATGGCTCCACCTGGTGTTCAGTTACTTACATAGTATGGCTCCACCTGGTGTTCAGTTACTTACATAGTATGGCTCCTCCTGGTGTTCAGTTACTTACATAGTATGGCTCCTCCTGGTGTTCAGTTACTTACATAGTATGGCTCCCCCTGGTGGTCAGTTACTTACATAGTATGGCTCCCCCTGGTGGTCAGTTACTTACATACTATGGCTCCCCCTGGTGTTCAGTTACTTACATAGTATGGCTCCACCTGGTGCTCAATTACTTACATAGTATGGCTCCACCTGGTGTTCAGTTACTTACATAGTATGGCTCCACCTGGTGTTCAGTTACTTACATAGTATGGCTCCACTTGGTGTTCAGTTACTTACATAGTATGGCTCCACCTGGTGTTTAGTTACTTACATAGTATGGCTCCTCCTGGTGTTCAGTTACTTACATAGTATGGCTCCACCTGGTGTTCAGTTACTTACATAGTATGGCTCCACCTGGTGTTCAGTTACTTACATAGTATGGCTCCTCCTGGTGTTCAGTTACTTACATAGTATGGCTCCCCCTGGTGTTCAGTTACTTACATAGTATGGCTCCACCTGGTGATCAGTTACTTACATAGTATGGCTCCACCTGGTGTTCAGTTACTTACATAGTATGGCTCCTCCTGGTGTTCAGTTACTTACATAGTATGGCTCCCCCTGGTGTTCAGTTACTTACATAGTATGGCTCCACCTGGTGTTCAGTTACTTACATAGTATGGCTCCACCTGGTGGTCATTTACTGACATTGATTTTTTTTATTTTTCATGCATAAAACCCAGTGTGAAGAAATCTGTATAATCGGAACCTCTCCTCACCTAGTCCTACTTTCACACATCTGAGGACTTGTTTCGGTGTAGGAACCGCGCTGTGAGCTTAACCACATCAAAAGCTCAAATCTTTCCGCATCCAGTCCTGCAGTATTAATCCTGATACATTGTAGCAGCCCCTCAGCTGTGTGGGCAGTGTTAGTCGGGTCAGGTTTGTATTATTGATGCTTTACACAGATGTGATTCTGCAGTGTGTATGCGATTAACCCTTTATTTCCTCTCCGTGTGTCGGCGCCATCCCTCCGCTGACAGATTTCGAGGTGTTGAGCGTTTCCTTCTCGCTCGGAGTCTATTTTTCCTGTTTATAACGATGTCTGGTAATTTTCTTGCACAAAAGACACTCCGTCTCCCGGGGTCGGAGTCATTTCTCTCTGAATGAAGCCTGACTTTCCTCCGGGGGAAAAATAAATGGAATAGATTTGATTGTTTTCGGCTCTTGGCGCGGAGCTGATTGTAGTTTTCTGAGTGAGGAAGCTGCCCGACATCCCCGCTTTATGGTGCTGGGTTTCCCCACCGATGGCAGTCCATGTATACCACCCCCCTCACCCCCTTTCTGCCTATTCTTGGTCTATTTTTTCAGAATTTTTTTAAAAATACTTTGTGATCTCAGGCAGAGAAAGAGTTAATGGTTAGTTCTCTGCTGGTCTAGGTTGGTGAAGGAGTCAATGATAAATGCCTCCTAGAAGATGGGAGCCCTGGGCAGTTGCCTAGTTAGCCACCCCTTACGCCAGTCACTGACCCCACGACTCTTCAGCACTCGTTGGCTCCTTCACATCAGGAAGGCCACTTATCTTCTCATGATCAAGGGTCCCAAAGGAACAGACCCCTGCCAGTCATATCCTATCCATCACATGTTGGGGCCACACGGGAACAAAAAACATTGAGGCCGTTTTCTGGTTCACACCACCGTACAGGGAAAGGAGGCTTTATGAGGCTTTCTCCATTTTCCCCATGGCCGTTGCAGGACCTACCTGTAGGTTTTTATGGTTGACCTACCAAATGAGGATCATCCGATGGTGGAGGATGCATAGCCTTTCTGCTGCCTGAGGCGAAAACTCAAACTGCAACCCCCCTTCCCAATGCAAATTTCTTAAACTAACCCCTTCCCTTCAGCCCATGGCCCTTCCGCTGCCCCTCTCTCGCCTCACCTGGCCTCATGGGTGGTGCACCCATGAGACCAGACCTGCTCTGACCTTGATGATTCGGTAACAGATCATCAAATCTGATATACCCTATGTACAATGTCTGCCTTCCTTGAAAAGACCACCCCTCTAGTCGTCTCGGAGGTATCGCTGTAACGATGACACTTTTATTCTGCTTTGTTAACCCTTTCACAGTGTTCCTGTGCATGATTATAGCAATCTGTATTCATAAGGCACAGTGACTGTGGATGGTGGTGTGTTGTTATTTTTTATTTTTTTATATAGATCGCCATCTGGTGGTGGCAAGCAGTACTGCATGCAGTCTTTATAGGTCTCCGGGATTAGTTTGCATAGACATAGAGCATCCAGCTTTCCAGAATAAAGTATACTTAGGGAATATCATTCAATATGTGATTTATATATATTTTTTTTTGTCCTTGTCACTGACCTCTAAACACTGAACGTTTCTCTCGGTGAGAGGACCCGCGCTCTGACCACAAGGCACCTGGTCACTGCTCTGCCCCCCTGGCAGCTGCACTCTCATCTGTCGTCTGTTCCATCAGTGCCCGCTGCAGGAAGAAGTGATTTTTTTCCTTGTAACGTAGCTTTTTTTTCACCTAAAATTCAATAAGTAGCAAATTAATGCGTTTTGGAAAACATCAGAGGATGGAGGGAGGCGCGCTCGATGCTTTACCGATTAATTGACTTTTCTAATGCAATGGGAGGCGCCGTAATGTATGGCGCACTTCTACCCTAGGCAACAGCTGTCCCTCAAAGTAAGTGACAGCCACTTCCCGGGAAAGGAGGCCCAAACTTGGTAAAAGGAACGTATGGCTAGTATATACTTTTTACACTATATTTTTTTTATTTTCTGATTTATAGATTTTTTATTATTATATATATATATATATATTATTTTATTTTTTGTATATGATTATAAGGGCAGCCATCTCGCCTTAGCTGCAGTAAACGGCTTTCTAAGATTTGCTCTACAGCAGCCACATGGTCCATAGAAGCCTATAGTCTGGAGGTCCTGAGATGACCTCTGAGAAACAGGAAGTGTCATTTTATTGTAAAGCTTAGTGGTCATTGTACAGGGAGGGAGAGGAGGTAAGCTATCACTTCATCTACTGTGAATGGTGGATGCTGTGTTATCCATATACAGGTGATACTCAGCATTGTAATCTTGCCTGTGATGATAGTTAGATCACTTCTGAAAAGTAATTAGTAAAGAACAGTAAGTGTCAATCTATTGTAGCTTAGTGGTCATTGTGCAAGGAGGGGGAGGATGTGACTTGTGATTTCGCCTATTGGTGAATGGTGGATCTTCTTATGTATAGGTTTAACTAGTCACTGTAATCCTGCCTGTGATGATAATGAGATGACTCCTGAGATGTGATCTCTGCAGGAGGCCTCTTTCACACGAACGTATTTTCTTTCTGTGTCCGTTCTGTTTTTTTTTTTTTTGCGGACCGTATGCAAAACCATTTATTTCAATGGGTCCGCAAAAAATGGAAGGTACTCCGTGTGCATTCTGTTTCCGTATTTCCGTTAAAAGATAAAACATGTCCTATTATTGTCCATGTAACGGACAAGGATTGTACTGTTCTGTTAGGGGCCAGCTGTTCCGTTCCGCAAAATACGGAGTGCACACAGACGTCATCCTTATTTTTTTGCGGATCCGTTTTTTACGGTCGTGTGAAGGAGGCCTAAGAGTAAAAATTGCAGTTTTTTTTTATATGGTGACATAAAAAATGAGGAAACAAATTACCAACATTTTATTAAGTATCTTGAACATAAAAACTTGAATTAGACAAAGGATTTTCTGATGACCCGTTTCCAATCAAATCCCGGATGGCTTCAACGGAGACACAAAGCGGGTTGTCATACGGACGTCTGAAACGCAGCGCCACCTCAAGGACAGTCTGTGTCCTACTCAATTTTGCTGCTTGAAGTGTTAGGCCCTTTATATACAGTGATGACATAATGCTAGGATATTCCCGGATTATTGGGGGTCAAACCACCCTAACCCCTGAGCATGAAGGGGCCGCAGTGCCGGATTAGAGCGGCATCCCCTTTCTAAGTTCTCTCCATGAAGTGTTGTCCCGGACACCCGTCGTGCACAGGACTACAGCTGACCCTCTTCAGGAAAAGCCAGTGAAGGGGACACAGCACTACTCCGACGCTGCAGCCATTCTCGGGATTGGTGGGGTATCAGAGGTCGGACCCCTTCTTTAAGGGGGAATTTACTTCCTGAGATTAGAAATATTCAATGTTTGTGTAACAAGGTAGACCAGGGATCAGCAACCTTCGACACTCCAGCTTTTGTGAAACTACAACTCCCATCATGCACACTTACTCCACTGTTCTTGTAACTGCCATAGAGGTGAAAGGAGGATTCTGGGAGTTGTAGTTTCATTATACAGTGGGAGGAGACACACAGCCTTCCCCTCCCTGATGTCGCTGCTGAACTCCACTCCCATCATCCCTGGTAATCTTACTGAGGCTGATGGTGGTGCGTGTCCTACGGTCACCTGTCTGCAGTCTGATCTGTAGTCGTACATCTCTTTTCTCTGCCTCCTCTTCTACCGTCTACAACAGGAGTCTTCAGCCTGTGGCTTTCCAGCTACAAAACTGCAACTCCCAGTAGGCTCTGACTAGGGCTGTCATGGCATGTTGGGAGTTGTAGTTTTGTAACGGCTGGAGAGCCCCTAGCTGGTGGTGATCACTGATCTATAGTTTTAATTTAGCAAAAAGAGGAGGCAGAGGGGTTGCAGGATCAGACGGGGTTGGCTTATAGCCTGTGACATGGAGATGCACCTCCCTCTGCGCAGGAGCTGTATACATAAAACAGGAGGAGGTATTTTATTTCATTTCAATCAAGACCATTCGCAAATGTGCGTTATAGTTTTATTTTAGGTGCATTGGAGCAATATAAAATGACAATACGCATTCCCTTTAATGATATTGTGAGAAGCAGCGAGCTGTAAAGTGAGATGTCTCCACTGCTGACCTCTAGTGGCCAAAATGAAAAATGTAACGTTTTAGAGTCCTAGACAAAGTATTACAGAGGTGTTCACCCCCGGAGGAGCGTATAGCACCTACAGCTCTGTATTATGGGCCTCTGGGGACCCCTGGTGCCTCCATAAGGGGTCCAAAGACCGGGGCATAATAAGAGCTGTCTATTGAGACGGGGAAACGGCATCATATTGTATATTTACAGCCTATGGATTGTACTTGTAGGGAACTACAACTCCCATTATGCAGTCATTGTGGGCTTTAGAGTTAAAGACATTGCCCAGTTTCAAAAAAACGCGGCTGCTTTGTTAAACAGCCCCCCCCCCCATCTGAAGGTTGTGTCTGGTATTGCAGCTCAGCTCAGGTTGACGTCAATGGGGCCAAGCTGCAATACCGCAAACAACCTGCAGGCGGTGACCCGCTGTCAATCACGGGATCTAGGGGATGATGAGCTCCCATAATGCACTTCTGTCTGGTAACAGAAAATCAGCAGGATGTTAAATGCAGCTTTGGCTGTGAATGGAGGAGAAGACACAAGTTTTGCAAAGGAAAGAATTTCGGAAGCTTTTCTGTGTTTTTTTTCCTTAGGCTACAATGTAGCCGCTACATGCACACGACAGTTGTTTTTTGCTGTCCGCAAATCGCGGATCTGTCTTCCTTTTTTTTTTTCACCTCCACATTCGTTCCGTGTGTCTGCAAATTTTGTAGGTTGTGTTTCCGTATGTCTTCTGTTTTTTTTGCGGATCCGCAAAAAAACGGAAGGCTTGAACCAGTTTCTTAAAGTACCTGTACAAGTGCCCTGGTTTCCAAGCAACCATCCGCAAAAAAAAACGGATGCGGATGACAAACGGATGGCTTCCATTGGTCATCCGCATTTTTTGCAGACCCATTGACTTCTATGGGTCCACAAACCGTTTTTTGCGGACAAGAATAGGACATGCCATATCTTTTTTGCGGACATGAAATGCTGACAGCGGACACGGACAGGCAACGGAAGATGCATCCGCATTTTTAACGGATCCATAGAAATGAATGGGAAACCAGCGGATCCGCAAAAAAAACGGAACGGAGGCCGCAAAAAACACTGCCATGTGCGTCCATTCACACGTCCGTGTGTGTTTTGCGGATCCACGGATCCGCAAACGCGGACATCGGCTATGTGCGTTCCTCAATTTGCGGACCGCACATCGCCGGCACTCTCATAGAAAATGCCTTTTCTTGCAATTGGGGACAAGAATAGGACATGTTCTATTTTTTTCGGGAACACGATTGCAGACCCGGAAGTGCAGATCCGCAATTGCGGACCCGGGCGGGACATCATCTGTCCCCATTAAAAATGAATGGGTCTGCAATTCCGTTCCGCAAAATGCGGAACAGAATTGCGGACGTGTGATGATGTCGGGGAATATTTCTGCTGTTAACCCTGTGTGTGCCGACCGGACCTGCCCAGATATCCGGCCTTTTGCTTCCATACTCTCGGCTGAGTCACATTCTCCGCGCCTCAGATCTCAGTTACATCAAACAACTGTTTCTATCCGGCCGTATGTGCAGCGCAACAGCTGCGCCCGCGTGACTGACACCAGCAGACGTCGGCCATATTAACCGCCTCGGCACCTTACGTCATCATTACTACTATTAGATAATCCAGCATTGATCTCCAACTACTACTCCCAGCATGCCCTGACAAACCCTTCCCTATCCCGGACCTAATTCCTCCACACACACTTGAAGCAAGTTCTGCCCAATCTAATTCACTCCCATTATGGGGGTCATGACGTTAAACTTCACCCCTGGGGCCGCATACCGCATGCCGGTTCTCCAGGATGAAGAAAAACATGGCTGCCGCGCTTTCCCACAGGTTGCCCCTGGTATGGCAGCTCAGCTCCATTCATTTCAACAGAGCTGAGCTGCAATTCCGGACTCCACCTCTGGTCAGGTGTGGCGCTGTTTATGGAAGAAGGCAGCCATGTTTTTTTCTAATTCCGGACTACACCTTTCGTCATCGTGTCCATTTGGCGTACATTCATGCGCGTGTGTCTGCGGTGTGAACGGGGCCCGAGGCCTTGACTTTCCCACCACGACCCGGTGACACACTGTAGCCAACAGGAATCGCATTCGTGCGATGGGATAGGGAGCTGCTCGGGGCATGGGCACGCGTATTTGGTCCGATCGGGGTAATACACTGGTAATACGATTCGGATTCAAAATTGGGTATTTTTATTTTTTATTTTTTCTAGAAAAAACTGGATTGCAATTGAATGCCCCTTCTAGTGTAGCCCTGTACTTGTGAACGCTTCCCGACGCTGGCAGCGTGTTACTGTGACCCTCTGCCAACCCGTGGTCCTGTGCTTGGCACGTAGCGCCATTTTCTTAGAAAGCATTAGGTAAATTTGGGGTTTTTTGGAGGATGATTGGCAAACACAGGGAAGCCTGGTATGGATTGTGGAGATGGTGCCCTGGTTGGCATCCAACCCGGTGCTGCCAAAGCTGAGAAATGTGAGGATTTTATATTGGTGGGAAAAGTTGGACTGCCCTGTGCCATCCAATCAGTGCGGAGCGCGGAGTCTGCTCTGCTATGTGGGATGTGCCAGTGGGAGCAGGGCTGGGGGCAGAGCAGGCGGCACGGGCTGTGTGCTGTGTGCAGCTCTCCGGCAGACATGCTCTGTGGGCTCAGGAAGGATCTGCACTCAGATTTTGGTGAGTGGACCTCTCTTCTCTCTTCTGCACTCCTGGGGTATTGGGCTGAACCCTACCAACTCATGGCAATGATTGCCAGTCTGTGCCCTGTGCCATCCAGTAGGCATTACTGCCATGCCTCCATCGCTATCAACTTTGCAAATGTGAGGACTGTCTGCAGATGTAGCAGAGCTGATTTTATTAGCTAAAGAGCCTATCTAGGAGGGCTGACGGGGGTAGTGCCAAGTGCCACGGGGGGCACCAACCAACCTTTTCTGCCTTGGTCAGGGTAGATGCCTAACTAGGGCAAAAAAGGGAGTCGTGACGAATTCAGCTCTGCTACATCTGCATATTTGTGGCTGTCCTGGTCATGAATAACGTTGAGTCGTTTGCACCCGGGCAGCATCTTCCAGTAGCAGGTAGCAGTGCTGGACCTTGCGTGGTGTCGCTGGGCTCTGCTATGTCTTTGAGGGGTTTGTCATGGTGCAGCTGGTTTTCTGGGAATGTGAGGGGATTGGTTGTGCAGGAATGAGAGAAATTTTAAATATAATACAATATCGTCTGCTTTATGTCGTCGTCCCCGTGAGAAGCTGATCAGTGGGGGAAGGGGGAACCTGGAAAAGCTGGGTGACTGCCAATGCTGCCTCTTTTCCTTCCCCTCCCTGTCGTCCAGTTCCCGGTTCTTCTGAGGGACAGTTTTACATCCGTCAGGCCCATAGACATAACTCAGTAGATCAGGACTCCAGGAAAGCTGAGTGGTTTCTGTGCTGTGGGGCTGCAATGGCCGCGTCATCCAGCTTTCCTATGTTCCCGAATGGCATATCAGCCTGATTGTGCTGATGGGACATCGCGCTTCCATTTGCCTCTGTAGGAAACATGCTACTCAGGTCTCTGGGAAAGCTGGGTGGGAGCTGTAACCCAGCTTTCCGAGAAGCAGATATTGGAGCTAGAAGAGGAATGTGTCGGGCAGAGGGGTACAGTGCCGGGTATTTGGGCAGCATGGCCTGGGGTCTGTCTCACGAGACTGGTATGGGAAATTCACTTGCAGTTGACAACATAAAAAGATAATGAAAAAATTAAGGAAAGAGATCCCTGTGCCCAAGAGCTTACAATCTACACCTGACGGGAGGGGGTCGTGCAATACGTAGAGGAGCTGCCCTTCAGTGCAACGCAGTCCCCCTTTATCTGTCAGAGCTGAATCTATAGCAAAAATTCACGCTAAGCCGCTTGGTTCATGAATAGAATGCCATAAATGCAGTGGGGACTGACAGAGGCAGAGCTGTGCGTGTGTGTCTGTGTGCCATTCAGGATCTGTGGAAAGCTTGGGGCCGTTTTCGGTTATGAAGCTCACAAGATTTTGTTGCAGGAGATTTCCGGAGTGTAGGTGCAGCGGGAGAGTCCTGCGGATAGGAGGGGGAGCTTCCTTTTGCGGACCGTATACTGAACCATTCATTTCAATGGGTCTGCAAAAAAAACGGAAGTTACTCTATTTCCGTATGTCCGCTCCGGAAAAAAATAAAACATGTCCTATTATTGTCTGCATTAGGCTAGTTTCACACTTGCGGCAGGATGGATCCGACAGGCTGTTCACCCTGTCGGATCCGTCCTGCCGCTATTTTGCCGTGCCGCCGGACTGCCGCTCTGTCCCCATTGACTATAATAGGGGCGGGGGTGGCGTTCCGGTGCAGCATGGCAGTGCACGGAGAGAGGACGCCAGACTAAAACTACGACATGTCCGACTTTTAAGTCCGGCGGCACGGCGAAATAGCGTCCGGACGGATCCGACAGGGTAAACAGCCTGTCGGATCCATCCTGCCGCAAGTGTGAAAGCACCCTCACAGACAAGGATAGGACTGTTCTATTAGGGGCCAGCCGTTCTGCCAAATCCGGAATGCACACGGACATCATCCGTATTTTTTGCGGATCCGTTTTTTTCCAGAAATAAATACAAATTACATACGGTCGTGTGCATGAGGCCTCAGGCTGATTTTGTCCCTTTCTTGCGGGTCCTTTTATTTCACCCTCGATGGTAAGAACGGGACAAAATCTGTCTGAGCTAGAAAGTGCCATATACCTGATGAAGGAAAAGATGTGGAAAGGTGCAGCATGGCGGATAGCTTTGTAAACAATGATTAGTAAATTTATAATGCGCCAATGTTTTACAGATATACAATAGGACATATATACAGGTCTCCGTGCATCCCCTCCCCCACTGATTAATGTACGTGCATTCCTGACCTGGTTTCCTATATGTCTGTATACTGACCCCATAAATGTTTACATTACCCATACTGAATGCCGCCCCCTCCCACACATTCCACTTGCTCTATCCTCCGCTCACAGCCGCACGGAACTCTATTCAATACGTTTTTTTTCTGGTCGGCTGCTCCTCTGTTTGGTTATATCCATATAAATTATAACCGGACACATCCCGGATCATCCTAAAGAGAGAGAATGCAAATTACTGCGCCCGCTGACGTGACAATTGCAAAATGTGACCGCACAACTAAATATATTATGGATTGTACATCACAGTCCCCAGTCCTGGCTACAGTTGATGATCTGCTCCCCCATGCTTTACATTGCAGCTTCACTCCAGCCCATATTATGCTGGGGGTTGTAGTTGTATAAGCTATAGTGCCTCATATAGAGATGACTGATGCCCCTCGTTTCTCCTGAACCCTGTGCCCGGGGCCAGGGCCTTATTCTGCAGGGTCCCCCCCCCCCCATAATAATGGCGCCTTGACCCTGACCGCCCAGCACAATAATCAGAGGAGGAGCGGTGTGAATGGCGACATTATAACCATAGCGAACCATTACACCGGGCGAAAGGCGCAGGGTTAATGGGCAATTAGATCAGAGCTGATGAGTGATTTTTATCATTCGTACGCAGTTCGCAGACCCCGTCCGCCGTCCTCTGTCACTTACAGGAGGGAAATGTCTCATCCGCCGCGCTAATGACAGCAACGATGCTAAGCGCCGAATATTGCAGATGTGAGAACCTCCTAGTAATGAGCTGATCTGCGGAGGAAGTGACCAGATAGGGGAAAACATAAAAAATTTAGACTTAAAAAAAAAAATATGGCAACACACCCTCCAATATGGCAACTATGTATCCACACCCTCCAATATGGCAGCTAAGTATTCACACCCTCCAATATGGCAGCTATGTATCCACACCCTCCAATATGGCAGCTATGTATCCACACCCTCCAATATGGCAGCTATGTATCCACACCCTCCAATATGGCAACTATGTATCCACACCCTCCAATATGGCAACTATGTATCCACACCCTCCAATATGGCAGCTAAGTATTAACACCCTCCAATATGGCAACTATGTATCCTCACCCTCCAATATGGCAGCTAAGTATTCACACCCTCCAATATGGCAACTATGTATCCACACCCTCCAATATGGCAACTATGTATCCACACCCTCCAATATGGCAGCCAAGTATCCTTACCCTCCAATATGGCAGCCAAGTATCCACACCCTCCAATATGGCAACTATGTATCCACACCCTTCAATATGGCAACTAAGTATCCACACCTTTCGATATGGCAACTATGTATCCACACCCTCCAATATGGCAGCCAAGTATCCTTACCCTCCAATATGGCAACTATGTATCCACACCCTCCAATATGGCAACTATGTATCCACACCCTTCAATATGGCAACTATGTATCCACACCCTCCAATATGGCAGCCAAGTATCCTTACCCTCCAATATGGCAACTATGTATCCACACCCTCCAATATGGCAACTATGTATCCACACCCTTCAATATGGCAACTATGTATCCACACCCTTCAATATGGCAACTATGTATCCACACCCTCCAATATGGCAGCCAAGTATCCTTACCCTCCAATATGGCAGCCAAGTATCCACACCCTCCAATATGGCAACTATGTATCCACACCCTTCAATATGGCAACTAAGTATCCACACCTTTCGATATGGGGGCCATTTATTAAGACCTGTGTTTTAGACGCCAGTCTTAATAATCCCGTGCACTGGTGGTGGAGCCGCCCCGGCCTCTACATAACTTCGGTGCATCCACCGCTGGCCTAACCCTGGGTTCAGACCTGAGCGTTCTTGAAACGCGCGTTTTAGTTGCGCGTATTACATCGCGTTATTGCAAATAGGAAACGCGCGTCGTACGCGCGTTCTTGTGATTGACTACTGTGGTGTCAATCACAATACGCGCGACAAACGCCCCAAAAAAAGCTCAAGTACTTGTTTATGCGTAGGGCGTTTTACAGCGCGTTCGAACCCGCTGTAAAACGCGAAAATGTGAACTTAGGGTAAATCTACACCACACCCACTTTTTTTTAGACCTGACGTGAGACGGAAATAGTTGGAGATTGCGGTGCAAATAACCTTTGTACCACAATCTGCACCAAAAATACGCCAAAGATAGGCAAACTTTTGTTAGTAAATGACTCAATGTATCCACACCCTCCGCTATAGAAACTATGGGGGTCATTAACTAATCTGAAATACTGGTAAATTAGGCATATTTCAGGCAGAGATGGCGGCACCAGATCTAAAATTGTGAGCAGGGAAGGGGACGGCCGGCGGCCCATCTCATTTATCATTTTCTACGCCTGTAGAAAATGGTCTAAATGTAAGACGGCGAGGAAGCTCTGACCTTTAGAACTGGCGCTGGATACGCTGAAGTTATGGAAAGGACGGCGGCGCTTCATAACTGCAGATCCACCGCCGGCGCAAAATGTGCCCCTATGTATTCACACCTACTATTGTAGCCGTGTATCACACCCGCCTATACGGCAGCAATGTTTGTGTGAATGTATGTTTGTATGCTTCGGTATGGCGCCCATGTATTCACACCCTGTGACAGTTATACAGTGCCTTGCAAAAGTATTCAACCCCGCTTGACTTTTTTTGTGTTTTGATGCCCCACAACCTGGAATTAACATGCATTGTTTAAAGGATTTGCATCATGTAATGTACAGGACACGCCCACAACTGTGAAGATGTTTGTATTTTTTTTTTTTATTGTGAAAAGCAAACAACAAATAGGACAAAATAACAGAAAAACTCAATGTGCAGAACTATTCACCCCCCTAAAGTCAGTACTTTGTAGAGCCACCTTTTGCAGCAATCACAGCTCCGAGTCTCTTTGGATAAGTCTCTAGGAGCTGTCACATCTTACCGCTGGGATTTTTGTCCGATCCTCCTCGCTGCTCCGGCTCCTTCAGGTTGGACGGTTTGTGCTTGTGAACAGCGATCTGTAAGTCTGACCACAGATTTTCTATTGGATTGAGATCTGGGCTGTGACTCGGCCATTCCAACACATTTACATGTTTCCCCTTAAACCACTCAGGTGTTGCTTTAGCCGTGTGTTTGGGGTCAGTCCTGCTGGAAGGTGAACCTCCGTCCTAGCCTCATCACGCACAGAGGGCTACAGGTTCTGCTCAGGAATATCTCTGTATTTAGCGCCATCCATCTTCCCCTCATCTTTGACCATTTTCCCAGTCCCATCCCCCCCATGATGCTGCCACCGCCATGTCTCACTGTGGGGATGGTGGTCTTCGGGTGATGGGATGTGTTGGGTTTGCACCAGACATAGCGTTTGGCTGAAAAGTTCACCTTTAGTCTCCTCAGACCAGAGCCCCTTCCTCCATACATTTCCGGAGTCTCCCACATGCCTTTTCCTTACATTGCGCCTTTTTGTTTTTAGCTGACAGTAATGGCTTCTTCCGGCCACTCTGCCATAAAGCCCAACTCTATGGAGCGTGCGGCTTATTCTCGTCCTCTGTACAGATCCTCCAGTCTCTGCTGTGGACTCTGCGGCTCCTCCAGGGTTACCTTAGGTCTCTGTGCTGCCTCTCTGATTAATGCCCTCCTCGCCCGGTCCGTGAGTTTTGGTGGGCGGCCGTCTCTTGGCAGGTTTGCTGTTGTGCCATGTTCTTTCCATTTGGTTATGATAGATTTGATGGGGCTCCTGGGGATCATCAAAGATTTGGATATTTTTTTATAACCTAACCCTGACTTGTACTTCTCAACAACATTGTCCCTTACTTGTTTGGAGAGCTCCTCGGCCTTCATGGCAGTACAGTCACACAGTATGACGGATGTGTTTTAGAACTGTTTGGTGAATGCTGCATTTTGTGAGATTTCCGTACCACAAAACATCTTGAAATGCGCCAACGCTCCTGGATCTGGTCTCTTCTACAATAAAAATGTTTCCTTTTTTCTGGTCACATTGCAGTAATCTCACATGTGACGGGCGCTCGCTGCAGGTTCCCGCACCTTGGCGCTTCCCAGCCTCTTAAATGTCACATACGGTATTTTCACTCTCTTCTGACTCCTATTTGCTGCCTCTTAGCACAGAGCAGGTACTGAGATAATCCGAGTCTGTGAGCAGAATTTTGAGATTTACATAATTCAAGCAAAAATATATAATGTCCTAGATTTATGAACTGAATTGTGTTAACTCTTTCCAAGTCATGTTACAGCAATCGGCGTATTATACATGAAACGCATCGAGCCAATTCTCTGGAACGGAAAAGCCATTTTCATGCTCCTGTTCTTGTTATAACAACCGCGGCTGAAAGAGATAATTGACGCTCAAGGTGAATTTATACATCTGCTGCTTGATGTAATCCGCCTGTAAAGAGGAGGCTCGCATTGGCTATAGCACAGATGCCCAGGTTATACCAGCATGGTCCATATCACTATATACAAGGAGATGTATAACTTATACCAGCTGTACATATATAATTATATACAGGATATACCCAGGTTATACCAGCATGGTCCATATCACTATATACAGGAGATGTATAACTTATACCAGCTGTACATATATAATATATACAGGAGATGTATAACTTATACCAGCTGTACATATATAATTATATACAGGAGATGCCCAGGTTATACCCGCTGTACATATATAACTATATACAGGAGATACCCAGGTTATACCAGCTGTACATATATAATTATATACAGGAGATACCCAGGTTATACCAGCTGTATATATATAATTATATACAGGAGATACCCAGGTTATACCAGCTGTACATATATAATTATATACAGGAGATACCCAGGTTATACCAACATGCTCCATATCACTATATACAAGAAGACGTATAACTTATACCAGCTGTACATATATAATTATATACAGGAGATACCCAGGTTATACCAACATGCTCCATATCACTATATACAGAAGATATATAACTTATACCAGCTGTACATATATAATTATATACAGGAGATACCCAGGTTATACCAGCTGTACATATATAATTATATACAGGAGATGCCCAGGTTATACCAGCATGCTCCATATCACTATATACAAGAAGACATATAACTTATACCAGCTGTACATATATAATTATATACAGGAGATGCCCAGGTTATACCAGCTGTACATATATAATTATATACAGGAGATGCCCAGGTTATACCAGCTGTACATATATAATTATATACAGGAGATGCCCAGGTTATACCAGCTGTACATATATAATTATATACAGGAGATGCCCAGGTTATACCAGCATGGTCCATATCACTATATACAGGAAGATGTATAACTTATACCAGCTGTACACTATATAATTATATACAGGAGATGCCCAGGTTATACCAGCTGTACATACATAATCATACAGGAGGTGCCCAGGTTATACCAGCTGTACATACATAATCATACAGGAGATGCCCAGGTTATACCAGCTGTACATATATAATTATATACAGGAGATGCTCAGGTTATACCAGCTGTACATATATATATATCGCAATACATAAACCTTCTATATGATATCTGGCGGTATATTAATATTCTGGGTTATTAGCTGTGGAGAAGCTGAATTATCTCTAATATTTGCTTAGCAAGAACATTTTTTGTAAATTAGCATTTCTCGGTGGGGGCTCCACCACTTCCTTTAAACCAATTATGTTCCACAAATGATTGGCACTGTGGTTATATGGCGGCTTTATGATCGGGATCTGAGGATTGCACAGATAAGGCGCTGCCTCCTTAATTCTGGGTATTTAAGAACTTCCCTCCATTATGGGATTTATTTATTGTACGTGATTTACATTCATGAAACCTTTCTGAACATCCTTACACGGAGGAGAAGGAACTTGATAGCAAAAACCAAAATGGCTCCTCCTGGTGGCTGTTTTTTGCCCTCCTGGGGGACACTTGTAGATGTCTTGGTGCTGGAATGTGAATGCAGCCGCAGCATCTGAACCCTTGAGGGGTCTGTCCTGGAGACGGGTAGGTCAGATGTAGTGTCCCTTTATTTTCTTTGCACTTGCTGTAAGTCATCGTATTATGGTGTAGGTGACCTGGGAAGAGTTAAATTTCTCTCTGTGTAAAATGTGATTTGCCCCCTGTTCCGCTGATCATGTGAGGATGCATTTAGACCAAAGAGAAGCCCGGGGTGTAGGGGTCTCGGTATGGCAGCAATGTCGGAGCTGTCATAGTTCAGCTGCAGTTCTCGGCTCCACAAGGTTATTTAAAGATGGGCCCGGTGCCCGTGAGGGTTGGAGGAAGTTCTGTGTAGATGGTTTACATTACACGAGCCGCTGATATTCTCTGTGCTGTTCAGGCGGCATCCCGGCCATGTATCCCTTATTCTGGAATCCATCCTCGTGTAATTCTTCCTAATAATTTCATTTATTACTGATGAGGAAGAGAGAGAGGTTTTTTCACTCCTTTGGCATTGGGAAGTGTATCAGTGACTATGTTTACAGCCGGGGTCTGCACTGCCCCCATAGCGGTGCCATCAATAGTGTCCACATAGGGATCTGCAGTGATCATTGTTGTCTCCAGTAATCCATGGGGTCTCCATAGGCATCTACAGTAAACAATGCCATCACTATAGGGGGCTGGTGTAATCCATGGGGTCTCCATAGTGGTCTACATTAATCCATGGGGTCTCCAGTAATCCATGTCACCACCATAGGGGCTTGCACTACAGTAATCCATGATTTCTCCATAGGGGTCTACAGTAATCCATATCATCACCATAGGGGGTCTAGTGTAATCCATAGTGTCCATGGGGTCTCCAGTAATCCATGTCACCACCATAGGGGTCTATATTACTGTAATCCATGGGGTCTCCAGTAATCCATGTCACCACCATAGGGGTCTATATTACTGTAATCCATGGGGTCTCCAGTAATCCATGTCACCACTATAGGGGCTTGCACTACAGTAATCCATTATTTCTCCATAGGGGGTCTACAGTAATCCATATCATCACCATATGGGTCTAGTGCAATCCATAGTGTCCATGGGGTCTCTAGTAATCCATGTCATCACCATAGGGGTCTACATTACAGTAATGCAAGGTGTTTCCATAGGGGTCTAGATTAATCCATGGGGTGTCCAATAATCCATGAGGTCTCCATAGGGGTCTACAGTAGTCCAGTGTCTTCCCAGGGGTCTGCAGTAATCCATGATGACCCTATAGGGGTATACAGTAATGCATGTGTCTCCAGTAATCCATGGTGTCTCCCTAGGGGTCCATAGTAAACCATGAATGGTGTCCCCATAGAGGTGTAATTCATGGTGTGCCAACAGGGGTCTAATCCATTGTGTCCACCATAGAGGTTCTATCGATTGGATTAGACGACTCCTATGGTAAAACCATAGTGTTTCCCTAGGGGTCTACAGTAAATCATGGTGTCCCATTAAGGGTGCTACCCATGGTGTGCTCACGGAAGGACCATCCATGGTCTGCAAACAGGGACCCAGATGCCACTAATAAGTAACTTCTAGCTGACCGCATTTGACAAGGGAGGGATTTGGGCATCCCAGGACGGAGCTGCTGCCCTCCCGAATCCAGGACATTTGGGCGATATGTTCACTATTTTTACATTTAGGGGGTCATTTACGATCAGATATATGCCAGATTGTGGCACAAAGGTTACTTGTGCCACAATCTGCGACTTTTCCCTGCTTACAGCAGGTCTAAGTTAGAGGGGTGTAGGGTAGGTGGGTGGGGAAGGGGATAGACCGGCAGGTCCGTCTCATTTATCATGTTCTACGCCAGTTTTAGTTGTGGAAAATGGTCTAAATTTAAGAAAGCAAGGAAGCCCTTACATTTAGACTGGCGCTGGATGCCGGCATCTCTACTTAACTTCAGCGGATCCGCTGCCAGAGCAGGGGTTATTAGGAAGACCTCTAAAACGCCGGTCTTAATGAATGACCCCCTTAGTGTTTAGGGATTTTTTAATTTTATTTAGGGATTTTTACATTTTCTGGATATTTGAAGTCACCTTGAGCTTCCTGTACATGAGCCCGACCCTCCTGACAACCCAGTGTTATACCGCAGCAGGGGCGTTCTCCCCAGTATATGGTTCCTCGTCCCATAGGAGAGTCTCCCCGTTAATCCTCCTATTATCGTATACGTTTCCTTCTAGTATATTTCTTCATGTTCCTCTTGTGATTTCAATCTCCTGAAGCTGCTGATGTGAAATTTATTTTGTGGAACTTGTCATTTTTTTCACAGCCGCCTTGGACGTGTTCAGTCCTTGAAATCTTTCTTATCTGGAGCCTGATAAAAATACGAAAAGTAAAAATAATCATAAGATATCGAGAGTTACCGAGCGTGTAAAATATGTCAGATCTTTACGGTCTGCAGACTACAAACAGATTGCGGCATCTAGCCTTGAAGTGTATGAGGGATGACACTTAGCAGTGCTGAAGAAACACATATTTATACTTCTTTTCCGTCCGCGTGTTGAGTCTTTTTTTGTAAATGTCTTTGAGGAGCTTTGCATTTGTGCAGCTTGTTATAGACTAGAGCGATTTCATCATAAATGTATTTGTATGTGGGGGATGCATTAAGTATACAGGAATACAACATGCAATTGATAAAGAATTCCAATAGTCCAGCATTCAAGGACTATACAATCCTCAGGTTTTCACACCATAGTAAAGACTGGCCCCTTCAAGGGCCATGAGGCCCAGATAGGTTTCATAGTCTAGAAGACCATCGATTTCCACCACATGGCTCTCAAGCTATTGCAAAACTTCCGTTTCCAGCATGCTGCTGGTAGTGGTATCTTTGCAACAGTTGGGGAGCCACAGGTTGGAGACCACAGGCCTAGAACATCCTGGAGGAATTCCAACGATATCTGGGTCAACCACTTCTATGTCCATGTCAATGCCGGACCAGTAGTTCTGATAAATGTCCAAACTCAAGCTCTTGGATGGACTATTAAAGGGGTTATCGACTATGAACAACCCATTTTAATTGAACAGGGCGGCCTGCAACTAGCTGACCACCAAGCTGAGCTGGACCACTGTTGGGACCCCTCTTGCCATTAGAAGCTTGTATCTGAGGTCCCACTTAAATTATTGGGCATCCAAGTAATGCATGGACATGAGTGATCCTACAGAGCCACTGTCCTCTGCTTAATAGAAGAGTAGAACTGCTGAACATGAGACCACCACCTCTTCTATTAACCATGGGATGTATTTGTCTACTGAGGGCCTTTCGGAAAGTATGGGGCCTCTTCTGGCAGCAGATTCCCTTTACCAGTTCTGTCCCCGATGTGACTCCATCCCTGAAGTTATAATAAAATGTTTTTGGTTGTTTTGGGGTTTCTGTCCGATACTCGTATATTGTGCGATTTGTTCCTCAGAGTTCAGTTCTATATTCTTATTTTCCCCATCTTTGTTCTTTTAGATGATGGACCGTACTCCAAGGGAAGCAAAGACTTTTCAGGGAACGATGTTGCGTTGGTCTCCAGGCGTCAAAGCATTCCAGGTGAATATCCACAGAAATTGAAGTGCTCCCATTCGCCCAGTCAATTTAGCAGTTTTGACCTGTTAATGACCCATTTTTCTTGTTTACCTCCCTAGCGAACCTACTAAATATATTAGGAAATTGATTAAAAAGTCTCCTCATTACGATTTGGCCATCAACCCTGCCCCGAGCCTAAACTAAGAGCTTTTAAGTTCCTTGGAGGTGGGGACAGTTGTCCCAACCTATTTGGACAGCCCCGCCCAAGTGGAGCTGGTATTTGATTTCCTGTGTAAATATTAGAACCCTAAAACCCCTAAAAAAAAAAAAATTCTACCTGCCTACTGATTGTCTCCGTGTGTAACTTCAGGACAAAGTTAATGAGATAGTCTTTATGGGGCCATTGCTGAGTAACATCCCCCTTTCATTTTCCATAGGGGGTGTGAATCTGCACATGGGTCATATCCTATCTGTTCTGGGATGAGGAAGGGGTTGTGGTGGCATTAAACAGCCCAAGGCCAGGAGCACCAGTTGCATTTTACAACTATGGGGCAGCAGCCTTAAAGAGGAACTCTGTTGTCAGTATTTTGTCAGACTGCAGAGATTTTGGTGACTTTTTTTGACGTGTGTTTTCTTAACTCCCCTGAATAATCCTGACTCCACACGAGTCGCCTCTGAGCAGCGGGACCCCCGAAACTATAATTTAAAATTTTGTCAGGACAGAAATTAAACCACAGCAAGGAAGCATTAATATCCCGGCAAGGTGCCATCTGCAGTCATATTAAGACGCGTGTGCGAGGCCTGCGAGGAGTCGGCCTGGGCAGCTGATAATTCGAGCAGCAGCAGGTGAGATTGATAGGACGAGGACTCCAGCGGAGCAGTCAGTCATCCAGCAGCCATCGGATCAGAGCCATGTGCCAGCTTAACCCTTCCTGTGCCCTTTTGCTAAGTGCTAATTTAATTCCTATGAGCACTGGACCAGCCTGTCACCAGCTGCTTCCCAGCACGTTTCATTGCTTTTTTGCTTTTTTTTTTATTGCTTTTTTTTGGGTCAATGAATATTTATATAATTTAAAGTGAGTGAAAATGCTCTCGGTAAAAGTGCTTAGGAACATGAACTACATGCGGGATACGTGGACTGCAGAAAGTGTCTTTCTATTTCTAGTCAACAGTTTGTACATTACATCTGATTCTGGGAGAGCTGGGTACAAATGGCCACCTTCCTAGAGATTCAGTTCACCCAGCTTTTCTGTGTTCCAGACCAGTACTAGTGCAGTGCCCCAGAATAGGGTACATTGGTGTAATGTTAAGTGAAATGTTCTGCTTTGCTGTATTTGTATACCCAATATTATTGTATGGATAAGTCGGGGTTAACAATGCATCTTGGCTCAACCCCCTAGATTGCCAGGAGATTTGCACTGTGAACTGCTCAGAACTGGGCCTTGATATTGTTGGATGTACTACTACTCCTATCCTGCAGTTTAGTAAAGAGAGATTTATTCATTTACTACCATCTGCCGACCACTTCATCCACACTCCTAACAACAAAGGCACCCCGAGGGAAGAAAGGGTGTGCCCCAAGAAAATAAAGGGTGTGCCCCCTTGTCACTGCACTGCCCTAGGGAGCATCAGTGTGAGGTTTGCCACTGTGATCCATGTGTAAAGCTACCATTGCCAGCATTACTACCACTCCCATTCTCCACTTGCTCACTGTGCTTGTTATAAAACAAGGACCTCAAAGCATATTCTTCTACAACTGGGAATGTTTGCCATTCTGGGCTCTTGAAAAGCTGTAATGGGAGCTTTACTCTCGGCCATATTGTCACCCATCCTTCCAACACTGTTGAATGTCAGGTTTCCCTGGTTCTTCAGACATGCGTTCCCCGCTGCTA
Source organism: Bufotes viridis (assembly GCA_033119425.1). NCBI lineage: Eukaryota > Metazoa > Chordata > Amphibia > Anura > Bufonidae > Bufotes > Bufotes viridis. The sequence continues at coordinate 10,277,156 of CM065596.1, forward strand.
TCTTCCTGTGTAACTAGCGCTGTTCAGGACTCTTGGAAAGCTGGGTGTCAACCCTCTTTGCAGCTGTAATTAGGACCATATTGGTTGTCACCCAGTTTAGGACTATGGGATCACTATGATATGCACACAAGATCAAGCTGGAATAGTGGAAGTGTTAGAGATCCTAGAGACCTTATGAGATTTACTGAGACTCCTCCTTGTCTGACTTTGCTCCTCAGAGGAGTTCCGGGGAGTGACCATTGTGGAGCTCATCAAGAAAGAAGGCAGCACATTGGGACTGACCATCTCTGGGGGCACAGACAAGGATGGCAAGCCCAGAGTGTCCAACCTGAGGCCGGGAGGCTTGGCCGCCAGGTGAGCTTTTCCTTTCCGGTTCCCAGTGATCGGTGCTGCTGAGTTGCGTTCTGTTTCACAGCCATCATTTTGTATTTCTACAGAAGTGACCAGCTGAATATCGGGGATTACATAAAGTCCGTGAATGGCATTAACTTGACAAAACTGCGCCATGAAGAGATTATCAGCCTGCTGAAGAACGTAGGGGAGCGAGTGGTGCTGGAGGTGGAGTACGAGCTGCCGCCAGTCTGTAAGTGAATGAACATGTGATATACGGGATACGGGCTCATATGCCACCTATTGCCAATTCTAAGAGTATTAGCAGACACCGAGGGGTTAAAGAAAAGGATGCAGGACATTCCCACAGGTCAAGGGGGTCCAGGGTAACCCAGTGTCTGTAAATGGGTTGTATCATCACTGAACCCCCTCCCTTTGTTCAACAGCTTCCCTGACACAATATAAGATCAGAAACCAGACCAAACCCTTATATTGAGGTCAGACCCCAGACCAAACCCTTATATTGGGGTCAGACCCCAAACCAAACCCTTATATTGAGGTCAGACCCCAGACCACACCCTGATATTAAGGTCAGACCCTGTATTAATGTCAGACCCTAGACCAGACCCCTATACTAATATCAGACCCCAGACATTGATGTCAGACCCTAGACCAGAACCTTTATACTAATGTCAAACCCCTATACTAATATCAGACCGCAAACCAGACCCTCATATTGAGGTCAGTCCCCAGACCACACCCTGATATTAATGTCAGACCCCAGACCACACCCTGATATTAATGCCAGACCCCAGACCACACCCTGATATTAAGGTAAGACCCTGTATTAATGTCAGACCCTAGACCGGACCCCTTTACTAATATCAGACCCCAGACACTGATGTCAGACCCTAGACCAGAACCTTTATACTAATGTCAGACCCCTATACTTATATCAGACGGCAAACCAGACCCTGATATTAAGGTCAGACCCCAGACCACACCATGATATTAATATCAGACCCTGTATTAATGTCAGACCCTGTATTAATGTCAGACCCTAGACCAGACCACAGACACTGATGTCAGACCCTAGACCAGAACCTTTATACTAATGTCAGACCCCTTTACTAATATCAGACCGCGAACCAGACCTTGATATTAATGTCAGTCCCCAGACCACACCCTGATATTAATGTCAGACCCCAGACCACACCCTGATATTAAGGTCAGTCCCCAGACCACACCCTGATATTACTGTCAGACCCCAGACCACACCCTGATATTAAGGTCAGTCCCCAGACCACACCCTGATATTAATGTCAGACCCCAGACCACACCCTGATATTAAGGTCAGTCCCCAGACCACACCCTGATATTACTGTCAGACCCCAGACCACACCCTGATATTAAGGTCAGTCCCCAGACCACACCCTGATATTAATGTCAGACCCCAGACCACACCCTGATATTAAGGTCAGTCCCCAGACCACACCCTGATATTAATGTCAGACCCCAGACCACACCCTGATATTAAGGTCAGTCCCCAGACCACACCCTGATATTAATGTCAGACCCCAGACCACACCCTGATATTAAGGTCAGTCCCCAGACCACACCCTGATATTACTGTCAGACCCCAGACCACACCCTGATATTAAGGTCAGTCCCCAGACCACACCCTGAAAATAATGTCAGACCCCAGACCACACCCTGATATTAAGGTCAGTCCCCAGACCACACCCTGATATTAATGTCAGACCCCAGACCACACCCTGATATTAAGGTCAGTCCCCAGACCACACCCTGATATTACTGTCAGACCCCAGACCACACCCTGATATTAAGGTCAGACCCCAGACCACACCCTGATATTAATTTCAGACCCCAGACCCTGATATTGAGGTCAGACCCCTATAATGTCAGAACCTAGACCCGACCCCCGATGCTAATGTCAGACACCTATACTAATACCAGAAGAGAAGAGGTGGTGGCATCAGCAGAGTGACAGACGAGTAAGTTCTGAGAGTACGATCTTTCATCCACAAGCGAGAAGACTCCAGAATTTTCAAAACCTGAAGACTCCCTTTAATGTCAGACCCCAGATCATGTTCCTATATTAATGTTAGACCAATAATAATGATCTTTATTTATATAGCGCCAACATATTCCGCAGCGCTTTACTGTTCAGGGTTCATGTACAGTCATAAATAACAGAGCAACAGACAAGTCAATAATTACAACAAGAAGAATGAGGGCCCTGCTCACAAGAGCTTACAATCTAAGACCTACTGTATATAATTTCAGACCCCAAATATTAATATCAGACACCAGACCGAAATCCTACATTAATGTCACACACCCGAACAGGCCCCTTCAATACGTTCAGATCCCCTATAATAATATCAGACCCCAGTTTTCAGACCCCAGGCCAGCATCCATGTCTGATCAGCGTTCACGCGTTTCAGGAAGGATGTAGTTACTGATGTATTTGGATGAATCTTACATTTCCCCTTTTTTAAGAGGTTTTTAGTGCATATTGTCTCATCTCATTTTTTATTTTTTTTCCCAGCTCCAGATAATGCCGCCATCATCCCAAAGACACTGGAGATCACCTTGTGCAAAGAAGGGAACAGCTTTGGGTTTGTTATGAGGGGTGAGTACAGCAGCGTCTGTATTATTTCCCCTAAAATGTGCATCTCCACTTCTTAGATGTTCTGTTTAGTTACTGTATCTTGTAGCTCTTCGTTTCTGGGAAAGCCGGATGACAACTAATATGGATGGCGTCGCATCTCCAGAGGGGTTTGATGCCCAGCTTTTGCCATGGCACACGAGCTCGTTTTGCAGCAATACTAAACTAAATATATAATGCTACAGCGCTCTGCGATCCAAATAAAGTACAAAAAAGTATTTCTATTGGTAATGCTATGCTTAAATTAGAGATGCTTGGCAAATATATTTTGTACAAAATTATTTGAGCCCGTCTGCCACACGTCAAGACGATCTCTAATTAGACGGGTTCCTAACACTAAACCACATAAACAGCTACCATAACATTGAGGGAGCATACAGGTAGGTTCCACATGCATGCTGGGCCCCTTTTAGGGGCGTAACTATAGGGGAAGCACGGGAAGCGGCTGCTTTGGGGCCCTGACCCAGAAGGGGCCCATTCAAGAGGAGGAGAAGTACTAAGAGATTTTGTCAGGGCCCCTCAACAATATTACACAATGAAATGATATACAGTGGCAGGATAGACAGTGCAGAAAACGGATGGAACAGTTGCCGGGCCTGGTCTGAGAGAGCGATCTTTACTAGCCACAGGAAAGGGGGCGGCATGAAAGGAAGGGGTTGTGAAAAAATTACTGGGGGAGGGGGCCCCATTCAAAAATTTGCTGTGGGGCCCAGTCATTTCTAGTTACGCCACTGGTCCCTTTTGCAGCAATACATGCCATTCGTCCATGCTGCTACATAAGGAGGCAGATTTTGCGTCCAGGAGTTTTGGAAAGCTGGGTAACATCTGTAAAGGTCACTATCCTCATCAGCCAGCTCCTTTGCTGGTGTCTAACTAAGAGCCTTATTATCAGCCTGGAAATGAACAGGAGCAATCAGTCTGCGACGAGGCTGCACGCTCACAGGCTAGCACTTGGCGCAGTACAGATGCAGCTTGCGGTATTTTTCCCTTTACGCTCCATTGAGCTTTCACCCCGTGTTATCCTCAGTTGTGAACTGCCCTTGTCATCTCCAGTGGGAACATAGATCCATATCTAAAGCTGCACTGCGGCTTCAGTAGCGTATAGAGAGGGGGCACTAAACCGTACAGAGGGGCCGCGTCCCTTTAAGAACAGGGTGTAGCGGTCAGAGAATTGACACGCACACAGTGCAATTCCCTTCAGCCATGCATCTGATAATACGGAAAGCCTGATAATCCAGCACAGAACTGCAACATAATGATGCTGCCTGATAGGGGTTGTCTCATTCAGCAGGGATCCAGTTCATCATTGCTTTGCACTGCATGTCATCCATTTACCCACAATGCAATGCTTCGGACGTCCGCCATGACACGGACCAGGCTGCTTTTTATCTATAACCCAGGGTTGCAACTATTGGGGGCACTGCCAGCGCTTAAATGCTTGGAGTAACACCTGCTATACTTTGCTTTGCAGGAGGGGCACAGGACGACTGGCACAAATCCAGGCCTCTGGTGATAACCTACGTGAGACCGGGAGGACCCGCAGATAGGTAAGGCTGAGCCCTGACTGTGTCTGTAGGTGGCGCAAGTGCACCCGGCGCACAATGGGTTAAATTCAGCGCTTCGTGAGGGCCACAGCAGGATCCACAGTCTGGCACTTTTATAAATCTGTCCCCGTATTACTTACAACAGGCAGGGAGCGGGAGGCATATTGCAAATGACTGCTAATGTCGTTTTAATTCCACGGCAGACAGGACGGCGGATGAGCGCCGCTTCTAATTCCACAGTTTAAATAAAATTCCCGTCTTTTAGGGAAGATTTACACCCCCCCGCCACAGACGGCAGCGAGCTGCAGGTGTATGGTTGTTTTTTTTTATTCGGTATGCTTAAATGCAAATCAAAATCAACATAATCCTGCAATCTCAATACCTGACACGTCTGATCATCTGGTTTCTTGCAAGGGTGAATGCTAAACCATTCACTGACAGCAAGCAGAGATCAGGATAACAGTGACGAATTGCTGTGCAGATGTAGGATGGAGCGTGGCAGAACTTTCATTACACCAGTAAATCTGAATTACTACAACTGTCTAGAATGGGGATCTCCACCCGCTGAAAGTACATTTCCCTGGGTAGTCATAGTACGCTGAGAGTTGTAGTTTTGCCCCAGTTAGAGAACGATTATTTTAACCCCTTGAGGACAGGCAGATTTTTCATTTTTGCGGTCTAATTTTTCACTCCCTGCCATCCCGGAGCGATAACTTTTTTTTCCCACCATTTACATAGTCAAATTTGGTCTTTTTTGCAGGACAAGTTGTACTTTAAAATGGTATCATTTAAGTGAAAGGCTGGAAAAAAATTCTAAATTAAATTGAAATCTGAAAAAAAACAAAAAACGCAATTTTGTTTTTCCCGAGACATTAAAACTGACCTGTTCTCTTCATTCTCTGGGTCAGTGCGATTACAGCGTCACAACATTTATGTCGTTTTTTGTTTTTTTTTGTGTTTTAATATAAAAAAATAATAACAAAAAATGTTTTTTTCTTGGCATCACTGTGTTCTCACCCCCATAACTTTTTTATAGCCATATCTATGGAGCTGTGTGCGTAGTTTTTATTGATAACATTTTGGAGTGTGAATGACTTTGTGATCCCTTTTAATTACTGTTTTTTATATTGTTTTTGGTGGTTTTTTTTCTCTGAACGGTATAACTACATTTTATATTTTAATAGTTTGGGCATTTGGGGATGCAATGAAAATGCTGCTGTCTGGAACAGGTGCCATTTTTAAAGAACGGACTACCTGTACATGTATGGAAGATCTCCTTAAGGCAGGCATCCTTAAACTGCAGCCCTCCAGCTGTTGTAAAACTACAACTCCCACAATGCCCTGCTGTAGGCTGATACTTGTAGGCTGTTCAGGCATGCTGGGAGTTGTAGTTTTGCAACAGCTGGAGGGCCGCAGTTTGAGGATGCCTGCCTTAAGGGGTTAAAACTACCTTGGAATTCCTATTTCTGCTCTGCTGTAATGGCCTTACCGTTCCATATAACCTTGACCGACCTATCATCCTTCATGCCGTCACCCGCCGAATCTACTAACGCCGCTCTAGAACGGTTTTGACTCGGTCGGTAACCTTGTACACTAGGCTGCCCGAATCCCTGCAGAATCCCCATCTCTTAAAGTCTCTTGATTCTTAACATTAAATCAATGAGAAAATTTCCATTAAGATATGCAGGTGCCCCAGCGGTGACAGGCAGACCTAAGCAGATTGTACTGATCAAAGTGAGACGCTGTCGGATATCGGGAATGATTTAAAGCATTTGTCATTTTAATTTGCTCAGCTAAGCGCATGGAAAATTCATCCAAAACGATAACGCAGAGTAATGCACGGCTTTAGAAGGACACCCGGAGTGGATGCAAGGGTTAATCTCTAATCTGACAAATCAGTTTTTTCAACACACTGCAGGTGTCCTTGTCCAGGGAACAGTGTGACATAAAGGGGTTAAATGCTAATAACTCTCTTAGCAACCTGACACCTATGTACAAGAATATATCTATAATGCGGCCTTATATACAGTATACAAGAATATAACCGCTATAATACTGCCTCCTATGTACAAGAATATAACTACTATAATACTGCTCCTATGTACAAGAATATAACTACTATAATACTGCTCCTATGTACAAGTATATAACTACTATAATACTGCTCCTATGTACAAGAATATAACTACTATAATACTGCCCCCTATGTACAGGAATATAACTACTATAATACTGCTCCTATGTACAAGAATATAACTACTATAATACTGCCCCCTATGTACAGAAATATAACTACTATAATACTGCTCCTATGTACAAGAATATAACTACTATAATACTGACCCCTATGTACAAGAATATAACTACTATAATACTGCCTCCTATGTACAAGAATATAACTACTATAATACTGCTCCTATCTACAGGAATATAACTACTATAATACTGCCTCCTATGTACAAGAATATAACTACTATAATACTGCTCCTATGTACAAGAATATAACTACTATAATACTGCCTCCTATGTATAAGAATATAACTACTATAATACTGCCTCCTATGTACAAGAATATAACTACTATAATACTGCCCGTATGTACAGGAATATAACTACTATAATACTGCTCCTATGTACAAGAATATATCTACTATAATACTGCTCCTATGTACAAGAATATAACTACTATAATACTGCTCCTATGTACAGGAATATAACTACTATAATACTGTCCCCTATGTACAAGAATATAACTACTATAATACTGCTCCTATGTACAAGAATATAACTACTATAATACTGCTCCTATGTACAAGAATATAACATCTATAATACTGCTCCTATGTACCAGAATATATCTACTATAATACTGCTCCTATGTACAAGAATATATCTACTATAATACTGCTCCTATGTACAAGAATATAACTACTATAATACTGCCTCCTATCTACAAGAATATAACTATTATAATACTGCCTCCTATGTACAGGAATATAACTACTATAATACTGCTTCTATGTACAAGAATATAACTACTATAATACTGCCTCCTATGTACAAGAATATAACTACTATAATACTGCCTCCTATGTACAAGAATATAACTACTATAATACTGCCTCCTATGTATAAGAATATAACTACTATAATACTGCCTCCTATGTACAAGAATATAACTACTATAATACTGCTCCTATGTACAAGAATATAACTACTATAATACTGCTCCTATGTACAAGAATATAACTACTATAATACTGCCTCCTATGTACAAGAATATAACTACTATAATACTGCTCCTATGTACAAGAATATAACTACTATAATACTGCTCCTATGTACAAGAATATAACTACTATAATACTGCCTCCTATGTATAAGAATATAACTACTATAATACTGCCTCCTATGTACAAGAATATAACTACTATAATACTGCTCCTATGTACAAGAATATAACTACTATAATACTGCTCCTATGTACAAGAATATAACTACTATAATACTGCCTCCTATGTACAAGAATATAACTACTATAATACTGCTCCTATGTACAAGAATATAACTACTATAATACTGCTCCTATGTACAAGAATATAACTACTATAATACTGCTCCTATGCACAAGAATATAACTACTATAATACTGCCTCCTATGTACAAGAATATAACTACTATAATACTGCTCCTATGTACAAGAATATAACTACTATAATACTGCTCCTATGTACAAGAATACAAGAATATAACTACTATAATACTGCTCCTATGTACAAGAATATAACTACTATAATACTGCTCCTATGTACAAGAATATAACTACTATAATACTGCTCCTATGTACAAGAATATAACTGCTATAACGTGTTGGCAATCGATTGCTTTTCCCATTGGCTGTTGTCCTGTTTTTGGTGACTGGCTTCGCTCATCTTGTCATGTTTCCCGTTTCAGGGAAGGAACTTTGAAAATTGGGGACAGGATTTTGTGTGTGGACGGCATTGCTCTGCACAATGTTCCTCTCTGTGATGCTCTGAATATACTCCGGCAGTGCAGCCAGGAGGCAGTCTTCCAGATTGAATATGATGTTGCGCTTATGGGTGAGCTGGTGTTTTATGGAATAGAAATGCAGTATTCTGTCTACAGTATTAACCAGGACTAAAGACAGAAGAATTTAAATGAGTTAAATAGCATAAAAAAAATAGATAGAACTTCAGATATAGATTCTCTCTGCCCGCAGCTGCCACTAGGGGGAGCTCACTGAAGACTGATTTGGTTTAGTTCACTGGGCTCTGTATACACTTGCATGCTGTGAGCTCCTCCTAGTGGTGGCTGCAGGTAGACTGAATTTTTTTTTTCATGCAACACTCTCCATGCAGTAAATTTAGATATGCATTAAGAAAGTAATCGGTACAACTTTGAACCAAGCGATGCAGCAAAAGTTTATAATGATGGCTTCACTCATGTGTCATCTTGTGGGTCAGCAGTGATTTCAGTTGTGCACAGCAGTCCAAGCAGGAGGAAGGGACTACTCTTACTGTACTGTGGTGTCTGCACCAGTCCTGGCACGTTGTTCTCCTCACCCCAGTAGGGACTGAGAGGCAGATTACTGCTGCGCCTCGCTAGGAGTCATTTAACAAGTTGGAAGCCTCCGAGGCGCAGTCACCCCACTTATCATCTGATGCAGGAAATTAATTGATTGGACCAAATCCAGCGTCTTCTCTGTGGATTTCTGTAAAGAAAGATTAACTCATGAAGGACTGCACGGATGTATATAGAGTACACCATAACCTAGAATATACACAGGATTATCTATCTATCTATCTAATATCTATCGTCTTATATCTATCTGCCGGTCTACCCAGACACTGTGACAAATGCATCAGGACCTCTGCTAGTGGAAATAGCCAAGACTCCAGGATCCACGCTGGGCATATCCCTGAGCACTGGCACTCACCGGAACAAGCAAGTCATCATAATTGACAAGGTTAAACCTGCCAGTGTGGTTCACCGGTGAGTATGTCCAGGAGAAAGTAATTTACTAAATATCATTTTACATCTAGAATAATCTGATTTACTGTGTACATACATAACATTACTTATCCTGTATTATACTCCAGAGCTGCACTCACTATTCTGCTGGTGAAGTCACTGTGTACATACATTACTTATCCTGTACTGATCCTGAGTTACATCCTGTATTATACTCCAGAGCTGCACTCACTATTTTGCTGGTGCAGTCACTGTGTACATACATTACTCATCCTATACTGATCCTGAGTAACATCCTGTATTATACTCCAGAGCTGCACTCACTATTCTGCTGGTGGAGTCACTGTGTACATACATTACTTATCCTGTACTGATCCCGAGTTACATCCTATATTATACTCCAGAGCTGCACTCACTATTCTGCTGGTGGAGTCACTGTGTACATACATTACTTATCCTGTACTGATCCTGAGTTCCATTCTGTATTATACTCCAGAGCTGCACTCACTATTCTGCTGGTGGAGTCACTGTGTACATACATTACTTATCCTGTACTGATCCTGAGTTACATCCTGTATTATACTCCAGAGCTGCACTCACTATTCTGCTGCTGGAATCTTTGTGTACGTACATTACTTATCCTGTACTGAACCAGAGCTGCACTCACTATTCTGCTGGTGCAGTCACTGTGTACATACATTACTTATCCTGTACTGATCCTGAGTTACAGCCTGTATTATACTCCAGAGCTGCACTCACTATTCTGCTGGTGCAGTCACTGTGTACATACATTACTTATCCTGTACTGATCCTGAGTTACAGCCTGTATTATACTCCAGAGCTGCACTCACTATTCTGCTGGTGGAGTCACTGTGTACATACATTACTTATCCTGTACTGATCCTGAGTTACATCCTGTATTATATACTCCAGAGCTGCACTCACTATTCTGCTGGTGCAGTCACTGTGTACATGCATTACTTATCCTGCACTGATCCTGAGTTACAGCCTGTATTATACTCCAGAGCTGCACTCACTATTCTGCTGGTGCAGTCACTGTGTATATACATTACTCATCCTATACTGATCCTGAGTTACATCCTGTATTATACTCCAGAGCTGCACTCACTATTCTGCTGGTGCAGTCACTGTGTACATACATTACTTATCCTGTACTGATCCTGAGATACATCCTGTATTATACTCCAGAGCTGCACTCACTATTCTGCTGGTGCAGTCACAGCGTACATATATTACTCATCCTATACTGATCCTGAGTTACATCCTGTATTATACTCCAGAGCTGCACTCACTATTCTGCTGGTGCAGTCACTGTGTACATACATTACTTATCCTGTACTGATCCTGAGTTACATCCTGTATTATACTCCAGAGCTGCACTCTCTATTCTGCTGGTGCAGTCACTGTGTACATACATTACATTACTTATCCTGTACTGAACCAGAGCTGCACTCACTATTCTGCTGGTGAAGTCACTGTGTAGATACATGACATTCTTCATATATGTATTTGCACCCCTTCTCTTGCAGCTGTGGGGCTCTTCACCCCGGTGACCACATCCTGTCCATAGACGGCACCAGTACGGAGCATTGCACTGTGATGGAGGCGACGCAGCTGCTTGCGAGCACCACGGAGAATGTGAAGCTGGAGATCCTCCCAGCACATCACAGCCGCCTCTCTCTGAGGCCACCAGAGACTGGTCAGTCCATGCAGAGCGCCCCCTGGGTGTTTTGTGATGGGATCTCAGGCCGGCCTGGTGAAGGTCAGAGCTAGCCGCCTGCAGTCAGTCTGCAGAGGAAACTGCTCTGCTCATCCATGAAGGGCTGTTATCAAACGGGGCAAGGTTGGAGCAGCCGTCTATGGGCGGCTTATATCCTAGGACCTGGCGCCAACATGTGCAGGGGGCATCGCTGCCCCCAATTGCAGTGAGAATATTATGTATGTCGCCTGGTTGGTTAATCAAGACCTGATCTATGGTGCGAACATGATGCCTGTCGTCTCACTGCTCACCATTAAAGGAACACATCCAGAGCTGTATTCATAGTTCTGTTTTCTCGGATACTCTGTCATGACTGATACTTTAGTGCAGAGCTGCAGTTCAGTATCTGCCATGAACACTCAATGCATCACAGCAAAGCATTTTCTGAACATCAAAAGATGTTGGGAAATTAGCAGAATTCTGAAAGCAGCTCTGGATGTGGTTGGAGTAATAGCTTAGTGCCACAGGGGCATTCACTTCTTCAGTATTATGATACTCATCATTTCTTTATCGTCTTATACTTCCAGTTAAGGTACAAAAGAGTGAACACCACCACTGCTGGGACCCCTGCATCAACTACTGTCACACCCATCATCCAGGGCACTGCAAGACTCCCACCTGGAATCCAAGCTCCAATCAAGACTTCTCTAAATGTACGTGTTCCCATCTCGAGGCACCACGTGAATATAGTAGAGCTGCTTTCACAATCCTGCTAGTGGATATTGGAAACAGTCAGCAAGCTGGTCAGGAGACTGAGCTCCTATAAGGCGGGGGTTTTGCGGGAGATCCTTTTTCCTACATCAGATGATTGTACAGACCCTGGTGAAGAGGCGACACTTCTTACAGTGCAAATCACCGGAGCATCGTGGTGGCAGATACTGAACAAGCAGGGAATGCTGGGAGATTTTAGCTCCGAATTAAGAATTGCAACTGCTTCGTTTTTGCCTTTTTAAATTTTTTATTATCATGTTTTTATTTTAACCCTTTCTTGTCATTTGCAGCTTTGGTTGCCACCAACCTCTCTTCCTCTTCTTCAGCCGGCACCCCAGGGTTTAGTAGCAGTCAGAATTCCAACACCCTTCCCCGCTCTGCACATCAGATGAGCCCGAGGACCACTATGACCCGCCGGCGGCAGCGTAGAAAGGACCATAAAAGCTCAAGTAAGGGGTCTGCACCGCCGTCGTTATTATAGCAACTATATCTCTTAAAGGGATGGCATCCAAATTCGGGAATTGCATGAGATTCTGTACCTGATAATAGGGCAGAGAACACATAGGCCTTCCTCATAACCTTGGCGCTGCTTGATGTGTGGATGGAGTCATCTAGAGTCTATAGCAGGGCTGGCCAACCTGCGGCTCTCCAGCTGTTGCAAAACTACAACTCCCAGCATGTCCAGACAGACTACAGCTATTAGCCTACAGCAGGGCATGCTGGGAGTTGTAGTTTTACAACAGCTGGAGAGCCGCAGGCTGGCCAGCCCTGGTCTATAGAATATAGTCCATAGGATCTCATGTATGAATATTCACTGTCCTCTCCTGTCTCCTCAGTATCCCTGGCTTCCAGCACTGTGGGTCCTGGTGGGCAGATCATCCATACAGAGACCACCGAGATTGTCCTACGTGGGGACCCTTTAAATGGCTTCGGTGTCCAGCTGCAGGGAGGAATATTTGCCACGGAGACTCTGTCTTCTCCGCCACTCATCCGATTCATTGAGCCGGACAGCCCTGCAGAGAGGTGAGGTCTTCTGGAGCTCCTTGTCGCCCCCTGCTGAGCAATGTATGAGCTGTGGAGGAGCGGGGGAAATGACAACTGCTCTGAGCATATTTCTGCATCACAAAGCTGGTTGTCACCTTTGAACGACTTTGAATCCTCCACCTGCGCTCAGAGACGTTTCTCTTATGCCCCACCCCTTTAATATAGGCCACACCCCAACCTAAGGTATTTGAGTCACAATAGTTCGCGTCACCCCAACATAAATACAGACCGGGCCCTTAAACGTATCTGGACCACACAACAGCTCAACCCTTTATACAGGACCAGACCAGACAGTTCATCGATAGGAACCCCAGACCAGACCCCCACACAGATCCCCTCATGTATACAGACTTCCAACCAGAACCTCCAGTTCTATAGACCTCACACCAGACCCTCTCGTCTACACAGACCTCAGACCAGACCTCCATCTATACAGACCCCAGACCAGACCCCCCATCAATGGACATTTCACACCAGACCCTCCATCTCAACGGACCTTGCACCAGACCCCCATCTATACAGACTTCACAGCAGACCCCCATCTTTACAGACCTCACACCAGACCTCCATCTATACAGACCCCAGACCAGACCCCCCATCTATACAGACCTTGCACACCAGACCCTCTCATCTACACAGGCCTTGCACCAGACCCCCATCTATACAGACCTCACAGCAGACCCCCATCTATACAGACCTCACACTAGACCCCCTCATCTATACAGACCCCAGACCAGACCCCCATCAATGGACACTTCACACCAGACCCTCCATCTCAATGAACCTTGCACACCAGAACCTCTCATCTACACAGACCTCACAGCAGACCCCCATCTATACAGACCTCACACCAGACCCCCATCTATACAGGCCCCAGACCAGACCCTCTCTCTATACAAAAAAAAAAACAATCAACAATATGTAGAAAAATTGTATTTTATTAAAGACATGATTAAACAGTATACCATAATTCAAGAAATGTCTCAATTTATTACAAAAATACGTACAAAGTGAAAGACCACAAAAATATTAAAAATACATAAAACCACACAAAAATGGTCCGTGGGTCTAGGGTCCACTGAACTCAGGTAAGATAATTAAAGCCAGACATTCACCAATCTACTGGCAGGTCATGTAGGCATCAATCAATCGCAAAACACTAAGGTTTTATAATGGCTGAATGCCATGACCAATAACAATCAAGATTGGAGAACTATTGTCCACTATAACATAAAAGCATGAATGCTATACACACCTGAGTTCAGTCGCCACCAGATCCACAGACCAACCCCGACGTGCGTTTCGCCGTCCGCTTCCTCAAGGGGTTGCTCGCTCTATACAGACCTTGCACCAGACCCTCATCTATACACAACTTAGACCCTCCATCTCTACAGCTCTTGCACCAGACTCCTCTTTTTCATAGACCCCAAACCATGTGTACAAATCCTGTTCAGACCCCAGACCAAGGCCCCGCAGAATAGGGCGGAGGGCAGGTTTCGGCAGGGCTACCTTCCCGGGGACTTCGCCGGCACCCGTGAGATTTGGTGAATATGTTTTTAGACAACTTTTTCCTATTCAGTGGTGCTATCATCAGGGATGGGCCTCTGACAACCTCATGGATGGAGACCGAAGTTGTCACCAGTGGTACATGATTTCATGTACCTACTGTAATCTAGAATAGTTTTGTAAACCAGAGATAACTTGATACGTCATAGGGGTGATGGATGGAGTTCGGCTACACAGCAATTTATAGCATATGTATAGCAGGGCCCCCATAGAAATGAAGCGTGATTCGCATGTTTGCTGTGACCTCAGAAGAAAAACCAACACTGCCAGATTCTCACCCAAAATCGCTGTGTAGCCGAACCCTCATTCCATGGGGCTTCAGCAGCAAGTTCAGACTCGGGGGAAGTTGTCAGAATGACATATTTTGTGCAGCACGCGTGAAATGGAAAGCAGCCATGTTTGCTGGGCGCATTCCCACAAGGACAGGGGATCTATAGCCCTGCACTCCCAGGCTTCTGCTCCGAGAACTAATTGACTGCAGATTTTAATTAGTTTCTTTATCGACACCCAGGAACGAATCCATTTTGCTGGCAGTCCTCCCCCCGTCGTCTGTTCCTGTGTCTGGTCGCATTGCTTCCAGATAACTAAATTACAGGGATTGTTAGCGCTCCGTCCCCGCGAACAGGGTCAGGGCTTGGCCCCAGGGGCTAATGGCATACTACATCTCTGTGGAGGGTGACCTTTCTTGTAATTAACTCATCTGCCCGCAGCCATCTCTTGCTGCCCCCCGCCGCCCCCTACCGGCCTCCAGTATGTCCTTACCAGCCGACCACTCCTCTGTTCTCACCTTGAAAATGGAAATAGTTCTTTATAACTTCACATAATGAAGAAGACATCGTTTTGGGACAATGGAGCAACAACATAATGTGCTGTGGTCCTTGGAGCTCATTTGGGGGTCCATAAGTGGGAGAGGGGTGTGCTGTTGGGTATATAACTACACACTAACCAGCCTCACACCCCCTGGCCTCTCTACCTGTCCATGAATCCCAATAATTAGTTACCTGCCTTTCAATGAATTTTGGCTCTGGCATCTGGGATATTGCAAGGAAGGGTGCAACTACCAGGGCCGAGCAATTAAGAGGGGCCCCACCGCTATTAAATGAGGTGCAGTTAGTGATAATTGCAAAAGGCGATTTCTGGGTGACCACGAAAGACGCAAATGGAGACAGAGGGACGAGCCTTTCATGTCCCAGTGGAGTTAGGACAAGTTCTAAGTTTTGGCTATGGGGCCCCATGGTTACAAGTTAAACCCATGGTCATGAGCGCCATTGGGGATTAATGACAGTGATTGCGCTTGTGTACAGCGCTGCAGAATATGTTGGAGTTATGTAAGCTACAGCACATCAAACTGAAATGGGACATGAATGTATGTGTATGTACGAATGTACATTCAAGACCCTTCTGCACCCTCTGGTGGACATCCAGTGCCAATGCATGTGTATGCTTCTATTGTGGCAGTGCAGCAGTGCCATCTGCTGGCCTTTAAGTGCTACAGCATTTTTATATTTAGGACTTAAAATATACATTGGGGGAAAGTGCGCCAGCACATAAACAACCCCTGCGAGAACATGCCAAACTTTTCTGTGATGCTTGATGTGAACAAAAGTCATTTATCATCAGCCATTGAGCCAAGGACTGTACAAAAAATTACACTAAAACTGTGTAAAAATGACCCAGGACGGCAGACGTTAATGCCTATAGGGGCGTTAATAGTGAGGAAAACCAAGGATAATGATGATTTTTTATTTTTTTTTAATTCATGCCCCTGTTTTGTGTCAGCAGCAGCAGCCCGAATCTTCACGGGTACACATGGTGACCTTTCCTGTTGCATTGATTCTGTCCCCAGGTGCGGCCTCCTGCAGGTAGGGGACAGACTGCTCTCCATCAATGGTATTTTAACGGAGGACGGGACTCTGGAGGAAGCCAATCAGCTCCTGCGGGACGCCGCGCTTTCCAACAAAGTCGTCCTGGAAATCGAATATGATGTGGCTGGTGAGTGATGAGGGAATCGAAACAATAAGATTCTGGCTCCACGTCTCCGCTCCCCCGCAGCAATCGTCTCCATACAATCTGCAAACAGCCAGAAAATGTGAGCTTCCCCTGCAGACGTAACAGGCGGAGTGTGGGATTGTGTGCACACATTGCCTGCAACAGTCTGCCTCGATTATACCCCCATATTTCACACAGAAAACACGATGGCAGCGAGAAAAGCAGCGCAGGGTGATCCGCTCTGCAAGCACAAAGCCTTAAAGGGACTCTCCAGACAAGATGCTATAGACCAGGGATCAGCAGCCTCTGGCATTCCAGCTGTTCTGAAACTACAACTCCCAGAATCCTCCTTTTACTTCTTTGGGAGTTACAAGAACAGGCGAGTAAGAGGGCATGCTGGGAGTTGTAGTTTAACAGCAGCTGAAGCGCCAAAGGTTGCTGATCCTTGCTATAGACATTAGGGCCTGAGGGGGCGGAGCGTGACACATAAGAGTCTCCTGTGGGGACAAATCCTTCCACCCTCATGTCATCTTCTGTGTTAATATCTAACTGTATTGACCTCGATGTTTCTGTTATTGATTCGTCCTTTTTCTGGTTTCTCCAAGAGTCCGTGGTTCCGAGCAGTGGTACGTTCCACGTCAAGCTGCCAAAAAAGAGGGGCGTGGAGCTGGGCATTACCATCAGCTGTGAGTACGGGGGTGGAATATGTATTAAGCTTATTTCCACTATTGTACGAATATTTCCACTGTTGTACTAATACTTTCGGGCGGGATGACTCCAGTTATCTTTATTACAAGCCATGCCCCCCCCACCCCCCCAGTTTCATACTTAAAGGATATGTACACCTTTGGGGGGCAATGTTTTTGTTATTGCATTGTACTCATTTTAAACTAAAAATATTTTTTTTAATCGGTCTATTAAAAATATTGAGCTCCTTTCTCTGTACAGCCTTGAGATTCTCTAGTGGCATGTTCTGTATTTTTTACTGTTTCGGTCAGGCAGCTCAGCTCTCTAATCTCTGACCCTATAAACACTCATTATAGCTGTTCTTATGCTGCTGATGAGAAGACCGGCTTAAATAAGTGTTTATGACCTTTTAGTAATGTAGAGGTAAGGGTTAGGCACAGACTGATAGTACCAGTCACACAAACAGTTAACCCTCCGAGATGTTCTGTCAATACAATTTTTTTTTTTTTATCCAAAATTAGTTAAATGCAGTCCCGAAGGTGTACATGGCCTCTAAAGAGATCCAGGAAGCTGAGATATGTGAAGCGGTTTGCAGATGATCCCTATTAGGCCCAATACACAAGATTAGTCCGCTTTGCAAATGGCAGAAACGCAAAATATGTGCGCTGTCCGTGTTTTTTTTTTACTGAGCCGTTATTTTTACTGGGTCCGTAGTTCGCGTTTTGCAGACCTGTACATACAGATGTGGAAAGCACACAGATAAATTGCATCCGTACGTCCGTTCTGCAAGGAGATAGAATATGTCTTATACTTGTTTGCAAAATGCAGAACCATTAAAGTCAATGGGTCTCCTGAAAATGTGGGCAGCACATGGACTGAATTTTGCTGATCCATGAAAATGGATGCGGTCGTGTGCATGATGAATAAATCTGGCCATGCACTTATCTGACAGCCATTCCTCCTGCCCCTCACCATACACATGCATGCTTGGCTTGGGCGAGCATTCATGTGTTCCAAACTAGGAGAGGGGAGTAAGCCTCTGATGCACTTCTCTAACTGGGGCATATTTCCCTGGAGAGCAAAAGGATCAGGCAGTTGAAATCCAGCATGCCCACTACTTCTTTTCCCTGACATCAGCCATCAGGGGAGAGTTGGGACCCCCACTACATATACATAGGATGGTGAGGTGGTCCTGCTGGCTTTGTCTGATGTGTATGACCAGCCTAACTGATGAGCTGACCCCCGATAATTCCTTTCTCCTGAACGTAACAACCGGACAAAGAAACGATTGATGATCCTCATTGCTTGTGGCGATGGGAAATCGTTGTGTGTCATGCAAGTGATTAGCCCCCCCAACACCCTCCCCCGTTGTCATTTTCCTCTGTGGCTATGCGCGTGAATATTAAAGCAATGCAAGATCCCACAATCCGGAGGTTTATATCCCCATAGCTGTCGTCATGTGTCACAGGAAGCGTCCGCCGCCGCCTCCTCTGTCACTTCTTCCCCTCGTTCATAATTTCCAAAACGGAGGCCCCAGCGGAGACGACGCTGAATTAATGAGACGTTTATTATTCGTACGGAATCGATCTTCTCCTGTAGTTTTCTTGCCGCTCTTCCTGTCCCCGCGGAAGGAGAAGCCCCGTGATTTATGATGTCTGCTTCCACCACAACTTCCATCCCGGGGCATCCAGGACCAGCGTCTGGAATTACAATGTGCCAACGAGCTGCATGCAAAGCTCTTTGGCCGATGTGGGGAGATGGGGGACATCTGCTGGTGAGGGACCATGCAGCTGCTACGGGGCCCCTTTGCTATCAGGTGCAGAGACCCTGTGTGCACAAAGAATGGTCATGGGAAACGCCCGATCCCAGTCTGTCCTGGACGGCAAAGCCAACACCATAATGGGATGCCCGTTTTGGTCTTTGGGCTCCTTATCTCCTATGTACGCCACTGTCTGCAGGGCACAGAGTGGCAAGCGTGGTCACGTGATGCTGGAGACCGCAGCAGCAGCCATAACTCCCAGCGAGCAGCCAAGGTGGGAGGGGCTTGACACGATGGGTACGGCCACGCGAATAAACTTACCGCAACAAATCTGCAGAAAGAATTGACATAATCCAGATTTAAATCCACAGTGCATGTCAATTTCTGCGCAAAAGTTTTTGTTTTTTTTAACTAAAAGATTTTTAAATCGCACCTTGGCTGCTACTGTGATACTCCTGAAAATCCGCAGCATGTCTGCTATGTGTGAACATGCCTTGAAAGTGCAGGTCAAAAGTTATAGCCACCGGCAACCACTGTCATGTGACCACCCTTTACCATCCCTCTGAATCCTTTGAATTGGGTGAGCGAAAAAATCCGTAAATTTTGTGTTTTGACTGACGATGGGAACATACTCCTGATTCTAATTCTGTTCTGTTACAGCCAGCAGAAAACCCAGCGAACCTTTAATTATATCGGACATCAAGAAGGGCAGCGTCGCACACAGGTCGGGGTCGTTGTGTTATATTATGTCTGAATATCATGTTCTGACAGTTTGTTACAATGTATCAGTGCAGGTAAAATGTATCTGTCTGGAGTGCTGATGTGTTTAGCTCACAGGGATTTGTCTAGACTGGTTACAATTGTAACAAACCCTCAGCTGTGAGAAGTATTAGGTCTGTACAGGTTTTCAGCCTGTTGATGCAAACAAGAATGATCCCATTCACTGACAACAAGCAGAACTTTTGTAAATGGTGACGAACTGAAATGCAAAGTCTATTAACAGCTGCCTATTTTTCCTTTATACAAGGATCTTAACCAGAAACCCCCTGAAGCCCCCGCTAGGTTAAAATGTGCAGCGCAGGCGCCATGTCTTATGTCCCCAGGCTCCGTTATCCTGTCTAACTCTAGTATTTGTGGCTTCTGACTACAGAACCGGCACCCTGGAGCCCGGAGACAAGCTGTTAGCCATAGATAACATCCGCCTCGACAACTGCTCGATGGAAGATGCTGTGCAGATACTGCGCCAATGTGAGGAGCTCGTCAAACTGAAGATTCGAAAGGATGAAGACAATTCGGGTACAAATGATTCAATCAAACTTATGGGAGGCGAAGAGAAGCAGAAAAGAAACAACAGAGAGCTCAAAGGGTCTCCCACCATTAAATCTCCCAATACTCATTAGATCCTAAAAGTGAGGGGTGTTTATACTTTGAAGAGATCATACTTTTACTTACACAGTATGGCGCCCCCTAGTGGTCAGTTACTTACATAGTATGGCTCCATCTGGTGTTCAGTTGCTTACATAGTATGGCTCCACCTGGTGTTCAGTTACTTACATAGTATGGCTCCACCTGGTGTTCAGTTTCTTACATAGTAAGCCGCCACCTGGTGTTCAGTTACTTACATAGTAAGCCGCCACCTGGTGTTCAGTTGCTTACATAGTATGGCTCCACCTGGTGTTCAGTTACTTACATAGTATGGCTCCACCTGGTGGTCAGTTGCTTACATAGTATGGCTCCACCTGGTGTTCAGTTGCTTACATAGTATGGCTCCACCTGGTGTTCAGTTACTTACATAGTATGGCTCAACCTGGTGTTCAGTTACATACATAGTATGGATACACCTGGTGTTCAGTTACTTACATAGTATGGCTCCACCTGGTGTTCAGTTACTTACATAGTATGGCTCCCCCTGGTGTTCCGTTACTTACATAGTATGGCTCCACCTGGTGTTCAGTTGCTTACATAGTATGGCTCCACATGGTGTTCAGTTACTTACATAGTATGGCTCCACCTGGTGGTCAGTTGCTTACATAGTATGGCTCCACCTGGTGTTCAGTTTCTTACATAGTATGGCTCCACCTGGTGTTCAGTTGCTTACATAGTATGGCTCTTCCTGGTGATCAGTTACTTACATAGTATGGCTCCACCTGGTGGTCAGTTACTTACATAGTATGGCTCCCCCTAGTGTTCAGTTGCTTACATAGTATGGCTCCACCTGGTGTTCAGTTGCTTACATAGTATGGCTCTTCCTGGTGATCAGTTACTTACATAGTATGGCTCCACCTGGTGTTCAGTTGCTTACATAGTATGGCGCCACCTGGTGTTCAGTTACTTACATAGTATGGCTCCTCCTGGTGATCAGTTACTTACATAGTAAGGAGACACCTGGTGTTCAGTTACTTTTATAGTGTGGCTCTTCCTAGTGTTCAGTTACTTACATAATATGGCTTCACCTGGTGTTCAGTTGCTTACATAGTATGGCGCCACCTGGCGATCAGGCGCCACCTGGTGATCAGTTACTTACATAGTATGGATCCACCTGGTGTTCAGTTACTTACATAGTATGGCTCCACCTGGTGTTCAGTTACTTACATAGTATGGCTTCACCTGGTGTTCAGTTACTTACATAGTATGGCTCCCCCTAGTGGTCAGTTACTTACATAGTATGGCTTCACCTGGTGTTCAGTTGCTTACATAGTATGGCTCCCCCTGGTGTTCCGTTACTTACATAGTATGGCTCCACCTGGTGTTCAGTTACTTACATAGTATGGGGCCCCCTGGTGTTCTGTTACTTGCATAGTATGGCTCCACCTGGTGTTCAGTTACTTACATAGTATGGCTCCACCTGGTGTTCAGTTGCTTACATAGTATGGCTCTTCCTGGTGATCAGTTACTTACATAGTATGGCTCCACCTGGTGTTCAGTTACTTACATAGTATGGCACCCCCTGGTGTTCAGTTACTTACATAGTATGGCCCCACCTGGTGTTCAGTTACTTACATAGTATGGCTCCACCTGGTGTTCAGTTACTTGCATAGTATGGCTCCACCTGGTGTTTAGTTACTTACATAGTATGGCTCCACCTGGTGTTTAGTTACTTACATAGTATGGCTCCACCTGGTGTTCAGTTACTTACATAGTATGGCTCCACCTGGTGTTCAGTTACTTACATAGTATGGCTCCACCTGGTGTTCAGTTACTTACATAGTATGGCTCCACCTGGTGTTTAGTTACTTACATAGTATGGCTCCACCTGGTGTTTAGTTACTTACATAGTATGGCTCCCCCTGGTGTTCAGTTACTTACATAGTATGGCTCCCCCTGGTGTTTAGTTACTTACATAGTATGGCTCCACCTGGTGTTTAGTTACTTACATAGTATGGCTCCACCTGGTGTTCAGTTACTTACATAGTATGGCTCCACCTGGTGGTCAGTTACTTACATAGTATGGCTCCACCTGGTGCTCAGTTACTTACATAGTATGGCTCCACGTGGTGTTCAGTTACTTACATAGTATGGAGCCACCTGGTGTTCAGTTACTGATGTCCGCCTCATGAGCTGAGTGCTGGTGGTCACACATGCTCAGTCACTCTGCCCACTGTCAGGTCTCTGCATAGCAATCCTCTGTTCACTGAAGGGCAGTTAATAGACAGAGCTCTCTGCTCTGCTTGTCAGGAAGGAGCAGATCTTCTTCATTACATTGTATAGCTGAGATGACTCCTTCTGCAAGGGAGTAAGAAGAGACTATATTGTCTGCTGCCAGAGGGGGAAGGAGACTGATTCTGTCTAGAGGCCAGATTAGCATCAGAAAATGATGGAATGGGGTATTTAATGCTAATCAATCTGTAAATTACTTTCCAGCAGCTATTAACAGCATTTCAGGACTTTTGGTTGAAAATTATTTATATGAGAACCCTTAAATCTAATGAAATACATTTAGTAAAAACCGCACTGCCGTCTGATGACCATAAGGTGGCACAGGGAGCAAACCATTCCTAGTGTACTACTGCACAATGTAATTTGTAGATTACGCTGGTAAGGATTTCTATATACCGTAATCCTGCTATGAATATATGTAATGTAGTCTGAGCCGTAATCACTATCTAATGTATTATAACTAACGTATTCATCCAGTCGCTTGTTTTGCAGACGAGCAGGAAACGACAGGCGCCATCATATACACAGTGGAGCTGAAGAGATATGGCGGGCCATTAGGTATTACGATATCGGGAACTGAAGAACCCTTTGATCCCATCGTTATTTCCGGCCTCACAAAGAGAGGGCTGGCTGAAAGGTGGGTCATGGTGGACATTACGAGGTCTGATGACCTCCAATGCAAAAAGCTATAAATTATCCTGCATTACCCCTCCTGACCACTGGAGGTGCAGGAGAACCCAAACCTAACCCTGTGTATAGGAAGCAAGAAGGTCTCTGTTTTACCAGCACTTGCTGTAACGGCTTTTCATGTTGTTTTTTTTGTTTTCAGAACTGGAGCAATTCATGTCGGGGATCGGATCTTGGCCATTAACAGTGTGAGTCTAAAGGGAAAACCGCTGAGCGAGGCCATTCACCTGCTGCAGATGGCTGGAGAGACGGTGACCCTCAAGATAAAGAAGCAAGCAGAGCGTGAGTGGGCTCCTCTGCAGGGGCGAGGAGATCAAGGTAGCAGCAGCGACTTTTAAAGGAGCCGCAGAAGACGGGTGTGGGGGGGGGGGGTTAGGTCGAGGGGCGAGGAGGTGGGCAATGCAAGGTAGAAATCAAATCTCTTGAAGGAGTGAAAACCATTTGCTATGTGAAACCCCCTATAGATTTCATGCTGCCCCCTTGGTTGGAGTCACTTACATCGGGCTTGGTTTTTCAGGGACACATTCTCAGAAGCTCTCTGATGGAGTAAATGAAGGGAGCGACCCCGAAGACGACCTCACCGACTCTCAGAAGACCAGCAAGTTATCCGAGATCTACTCCACCACCATCCCCAGTGTGGACAGCGCTCTGGAATCCTGGGACGGGTCTGGTATTGATGCAGGATATGGAAGCCATGGTAAGGGGACAGTCCCTGGCTCTATGGCCTTCTAGGGTCTCCGCACTTCACAGAGGAGGGTCCTCCATTTTTCCCCCAAGATTTTTCCATCTCCCGTTCATCGCTACAGCTCCCCATATTCATTCAGCGGACTCCCCCGGACACGTGAATGCTTAGGGAGAGCGGAACAGGCAGCGGCTAGACTTCTCTAGTGATGGCTTATCTCCTGTGGGAACAAAGGGTTGGACATGTCGAAATCCAACATGCCCGATTCTTCTCCCTCCTCAACAACTGATATTGGGGAGAATTGGGACATCTCACGGTCAGCCATTCCCACCAAATCTGAATGTGTATGGCACCCATGGAAATGTCTGAGAAGGGACATCAGGGAGATTGCAAAGGGAAGAATAGAGAGTGGCGCACTATATTTATGGGATTGATGTCCCACCCATCTATATAGAACAAGCCCCCAACATACAGCGTTCGAATCATAAAAAGAACATGTGACATTCTGCAGTACACCCCTAAATGAAGCGCCAGTTTTCTGGTGGAAAAAAATGCGTAAAAACAGTGTTTATTTCAAATGGCAAAATATTTTCGCAAGTGGCATTTGTACAGCACCCTCGACACTTTCCAAAAAGTGGGTGTGACGAGGGTGGGAAGAGAGCGGGGCAAGCTGCCATAGATTTCAGTCTGGCGCATGGACCGCTGGAGGATGCTCCCAATATAAGACGAGGCCTACACCTCACCATAAATCAGGCGCATCCTCCGGCACCACAGGGGATATCAGAGACTGGCGCCAGTCTTTGATAAATCTCCACAAATAAATTAAGATTCTCCCAGACTCCCTAAATTAATAGAGCGCCCAGACACACACCCCTTATTAAAAGACCCCTAAATACATTTGAACCCCAGACCAGAAACCTCAAAATTTTACAGACCCTAAACCAGACCTGCTCCTGTTTACAGACCTCAGACCAGGCGCCCTCCTGTGTACAGACCCCAGACGAGACCCCCTCCTTTTTTACAGACCAGACCTCCTCCTGTTTACTGACCCCAGACCAGACCTCCTATTTAGACCCTAGACCAGGCCCTCTTCTGTTTTACAGACCTCAGACCAGACCTCCTCCTGTTTGCAGACCTCAGACCAGGTGCCTTCCTGTGTACAGACCCCAGATGAGACCCTCTCCTGTTTACAGACCTCAGACCAGACCTCCTCCTGTTTACTGACCCCAGACCAGACCTCCTATTTAGACCCTAGACCAGGCCCTCTTCTGTTTACAGACCTCAGACCAGACCTCCTCCTGTTTACTGACCCCAGACCAGACCTCCTATTTAGACTCTAGACCAGGGCCTCTTCTGTTTACAGACCTCAGACCAGACCTCCTCCTGTTTACTGACCCCAGACCAGACCTCCTATTTAGACCCTAAACCAGGCCATCTTCTGTTTACAGACCTCAGACCAGACCTCCTCCTGTTTACTGACCCCAGACCAGACCTCGTATTTAGACTCTAGACCAGGGCCTCATCTGTTTACAGACCTCAGTCAGACCAGACCTCCTCCTGTTTACTGACCCCAGACCAGACCTCCTATTTAGACTCTAGACCAGGGCCTCTTCTGTTTACAGACCTCAGACCAGATGCTCAGGTACTTGCCTTGCCTATCGATTGCACTACTGCAGAGTCTGCAGACAATGCCCTGACATGGCTTGGCGACAGGACATTGTCTGGTGCGGAGGGAGGTGCAGGAACAGGGAGAAGTGAGTATGTGCAGCACCCGGGAGATTTGCCACCTCTTTCAGGACAGTTGGCACCTTTATTCCCGGGTCCTCAGGTTTCTTGTCCATGCCACATGGTTCTTAACATATATACGAGCCATTGGGAAGAAGGTAAAGAATGCCCCCACTGGACCCCTCTTTGTACCGGTTCCTAACATTGGTGGCCCCGACTGATCCCATTCCTTTTGTTTCTTGCAGGTAACTATATGCATCAGGCTGTGGGGATCTCGTTACATCCTCATGAGTGGAGAACGGCCCGGCAGAAGATGAACACCCCACCAGTGGAACACAGGAAGAGCTACCCCTTCCTGGATGGAAGCTTCCATGAGGAGGAGTGGGACAAGCCAGCTCGGTATGTGGCTGGAGGAGTAAGGAGGCGCCGCTGATCCGTCCTGTCTACTCCTAACTTTCTATTCAGCTATTTCTGACAGATACTGGTGACAACCATTTATAGTGTCCATATGAGTAGTCACCCAGCTTTCCACAGACCCTGAATGGCATTCTTAGGTAGAGGCACAGCGACCCTGCTCTGCCTGTGTAAGGGCCACAGTAGTTCTGTAACTCTGGCATTCTGTATGTGGAAGGGACCTGGAGTGACGTTAATGAGCCGACCAGCTGAGAAATATGAGAAATTGCTGCGGTAGATCGTAATCGTTCTGCAGATTTCTAATGCAGTGCCTTGAGAACCCTGCTTCATGTCAGTGAATAGTGATATTCTTGTGTGCTGCAGAGGCCTAAACTCTCAGCTGAGGGTTTGCTATCCAGTCTAGACACTCCTCTAGCTAATTCATCAGCAGCACAAATCTCCCTCCTGTCCTGATCATTCGTTACAATGTATCAGTGCAGGAAGTCTGGAGTCCAGGCCCTTTAGTTCAGAGGATTGTCTAGACTGGATACAGATTCTGGCCTCATGCACACGACCGTATGTGTTTTGCAGTCTGCAAATTGCGGATCTGCAAAAAAAATGGATGAAGTTCCATACGGATCCGTTATTTTTGCGGATCCATTGTAATAATGCCTATCCTTGTCCGCTAACTAGAAAAAAATAGGACATGCTCTATTTTTATGCGGAACAGAAAAACGGACATACGGAAACGGAAGGGCACACGGAGTACCCTCCGTTTTTTTTGCAGACCCATTGAAATTAATGGTTCCGGGTATGGTCCGCAAAAAAAACGGAATGGACACGGAAAGAAAATACGTTCGTGTGCATTAGGCCTAACCTTCAGGCTTCAGAGCTTTTCAGACTTTGTGTTTCAATGCCTTAAAGAATTCAAAATCTCTGCTTACTGTCCCTGAATGGCAACATGAAAAGTTCCTTAGAAAGTTGCAAAACTTTTCATTATATGGTTATTAATGCAAGACTATTATGTATGGGCACTGTACCTGGACTTGGGGTCCCACTAACCTCCCCTACCCCCCATTCACCATCATGGCTACCCCCGTTACACTTGGTTGTATTTTTGCCCCCACAGATACCTGGAGGTTCTTCTCCTGTCATCATTTCTCACCTCGTCTCTGTTCTCCTCTGTGTTTTTTCTCTCTCTCTCTTCCCAGGTGTTCTATGTCTCAGCTCTGAACCCATCATCCCTCCTCCTGTGTACTAACCGCTCCCGGGGTCTCCTGTTTTGCTATATTTTTTTTTTACCCTCACCCCCTCCTCATATTCTCCGTTCCATTGTCTCCACTCGTCTGTCTCCACCTGCATGTCCTCCTCACCACCAGCCTCCTGCCTCATCTCCCCTCGCTGCTCCTTCTGTCGGAGAATGATCTGGTGAGTGCGTTGCATTGTCGGCATGAGTGGGACCTGGCGGTGTGCACTCATGATTTGTACACTTGTATCAGAAGACCTGAGAGTATGAGCCACAATGCTGCTCAGAAGATGCTCCTGAAGACTCATCATGTTTGGTTCAACAGATACCCCAGCCAGCCCAACGGCCTGGAGACCGAGCATGATGATAGCTTCTGGCGAGTGTTCGGGGAAGCTTTGGAAGACCTAGAAACGTGTGGACAGTCTGAGCTCCTCAGGGAGATCGAGGTAATCATTGCTCCTGCCTTTCTACTGGTTTCCTATTAGAGCTCAGAGCCTCACTGCCGCCCCCTGCTGGTTTACAGTCCTTTGCCATGTCAGGGATAATCCATTATTTTTAGTAAATAATAATAATAATAATAATCTTTATATAGTGCCACCATATTCCGTTAGACTTTACAAATCAGAGAGTACATGTAGAAATCAGAATGGACAACACCGAATTACAGGCTAATATACAACTGAAGCACTAGGAGGGCGGACTCTGCTCTCAAAAGCTTACAATCTATGAGAAGGTCAACTTTTCTGGGTCTACAGCCATGCAAAGGTCTGAGCTGAACACCAACAGCAAAGCTGGCATCTTGTTAATGTTTTGTAAAAATTGTGGCAACTGTTTTCATCAAAATTTATTTGTAAGTGGGAAAAACAAAATGGATCAGACCTCAGACCAGGCTCCTAAACTCATTCAGACCAAAGGCCAGAGCCTATAAATAATAAGACCCCAGACCAGACCCCTAAACTCATTCAGATCAAAGGCCAGACCCTATAAGTAAGGAGACCCCAGATTGAATTGAATCAGACCCCAGACCAGACCCCCTAAACTCATTCAGATCAAAGGCCAGACCCTATAAGTAAGGAGACCCCAGATTAAATTGAATCAGACCCCCTAAACTCATTCAGACCAAAGGCCAGAACCTATAAATAACAAGACACCAGACCAGACCCCTAAACTCATTCAGATCAAAGGCCAGAACCTATAAGTAAGGAGAGGAGACCCCAGATTGAATTGAATCAGACCCCAGACCAGACCCCCAAAACTCATTCAGACCAAAGGCCAGAACCTATAAATAACAAGGCACCAGACGAGACCCCCTAAACTCATTCAGATCAAAGGCCAGACCCTATAAGTAAGGAGAGGAGACCCCAGATTAAATTGAATCAGACCCCCCTAAACTCATTCAGACCAAAGGCCAGACCCTATAAATAACAAGGCACCAGACGAGACCCCCTAAACTCATTCAGATCAAAGGCCAGAACCTATAAGTAAGGAGACCCCAGATTGAATTGAATCAGACCCCAGACCAGACCCCCAAAACTCATTTAGACCGAAGGCCAGACCCTATAAATAACAAGACACCAGACGAGACCCCCCTAAACTCATTCAGATCAAAGGCCAGACCCTAAAATCTAGTTGTTGCAAAACTATAACTCCCACCATGCCCTACAACAGGGCATGGTGAGAGTTGTTGTTTTACAATAGCTGGAGGGGCGCAGGTTGGGTATTCCAGCTTTATATAATTTGACCCCAGATTAAATTAAATCAGACCCCAGGCCAGTCCTACTCCATGCCTCTTAAATGAATCGGACCCCAGATCAGACCTATAGAAATACATTAGAGCCAGACCCCCTAAAGTGAATCAGACCCTAGACCAGGTGTATATAATTAATTAGACTCCAGAGAAGACCCCCTAAAATTAATTTAGACCTCAGACCAAACATAAAAAAGGAAAACTATACCGTACTTACCCGTCCAGGGGTCTCTCCACTTTCTGGCAGCATTGTACAAAGACATTCAACAGACCACAGACCAAACCCTACAAATAATTAGACCCCAGACTAAAATGGATCAAACTCTAGACCAGGCCCTAGAGAAGACCCCTCATGTTAATTCAGACCCCAGACCAGACAAAAAAGAAAAATATATACTTATTTTTCTCAGGTCCTTCTCTCATTCTGCCGGTGCTGTACACCGACCGCTCCCTGGCACTGGCCATCGTCAGGACTTGGTGTGCCAGGTCCAGACAGTAGTTCTGCTAGATGCATTGGAGGAATCCTGCCCATCTCTGATGCATCAATGACTGCAGTTCTGCATGGTCCGGACGACTTGCGGCCAAGTTTAGCTGCAGTCTAAATGGGTGACTGACTGCTGCTCAAGCGCCTACAGCTGTGTTATGTAATCTCATGGGAGGCACAGTGTCTGCACCAGCTCAGGATGTGACTGGAGTATAAGAAATACATACTTGTGAAGTAAAGCAAATTATTTGTGAATCTCAGTTTGTTAGTTTTTGTTAATGCTGCAGGGGTGAAAACTTTTTAGAGATTCGGGAGTCGCCCAGTGATTTTTAATTTTTTTTCCCCCCCTTGCTCAGGCTTCCATCATGACCGGCAGCGTGCAAAGTATCGGGCTTGACGGCAGCAAACTGCTCCTCGAAAACGCCAATCAAAGTAGCCACTTTCTGCATCGGAAAGGAGGTTCCCACCACTCTAAAAACAGCCCTAAAAAGGAGAAGAAGCTCAGCCAGGACCCCAAAATCCTGAAGGATGACGGCCAAGACGTGTCCGCTGCTGCAGAACTGCTGAAGGTGACGGAAGTGCAGCCAACAGCTTCGTACATTATAATATAATTCTGCTGCGTCTGGGATCACGACCGTTATTAATAATGGGCTAAACAGTGGTGGATGCAGAGAGGCCGATGGTCCCACTCCCCTCAGGTTATATTACGGTGATGGGCTGCTGTTTACAGGGTCCTTGCATTGAATAACTGGTTTCCCTGTGGAGGAACCAGTGACTACAGTACCTATCCTCCTCCATATCACTCACGGTCCAGATACCTCAGCAGCTCTCCACTGTGAGGACCCAGCAAACAGCATCCCATATCTCAGCTCCTTGGACCTGCAAGATGATATTGCATCCAAGACATGGGCTCCTGGGTGGGATCTCTGTCATACGACCACATTTGGTGACCCTGACCGCTGACCACCCATCTGTCTCTGCAGGTGACCGTGATGAAGGACTTGGAGACAGAGGACTTTGGGTTCAGCGTCTCAGACGGGCTTCTGGACAAAGGCGTTTATGTCAATATGATCCGTCCCGGGGGTCCGGGAGACAGGAGCGGTCTTCAGCCTTACGACAGGATCCTGCAGGTCAGTGTAGCTGCCGATCGTGTCATGCCCTGACCAACACAAGGTGGTGGCTCTAATGAGAGCTCTGCCCCAAAACAGATTTATATTTCATATAGGAACAAATAATAGACAGTAAAATTCCTTTAATCCGGACCTAACAGATGCAGGAGGTTCAAATATTCTGGATTATCAGATGTATGTAAATGTTAGCAGATTATACACTGTAACTTTTTCAAAATTTCTTTCAAAAATTCTTCAAATTTGTCATGTACTTGTTCCAGGTCTCCGCCATTTCAAAGGTCTCTGCTTGCTGTCACTGGATGGGGACTGCGCTGTGCTGCATGTCGGTATAGTTTGCTGCAGCATTGCAGCCACTGTGTCTGGCGGTTTTCCATCTGTTAATCCTCGGGTTTTTGCCGCTCTGGTTTTTGACTTGTCTCTGATCCACGCGTGGATTTAAAGGGATTTTCCAGGACTGAGATATTGATGATCCATCCTCGGGTTAGGTCATCAGTATCAGATCGATGGGGGGAGGGGGGGGGGGGGTCCAACACCCGACATCCACATGATCAGCACCAAAAAGTAGACTCGTGGCTCCGTCCACTGTGCAGCTTTTGGCCCTGGTGCCACCTGAAACATCTGATGGGTGGGGTTGCCGGGTACCCTGAGGATAGGTAGTCAATATCGAAGTCCCGGAAGACCCCTTTAACCCCATTCAGTCGAGCTGATCCATGCATCGACATGTCACTTCTTATTTTTCCACATATCAAATAAAAAACAAAATCTGCACAGATGAAATCAATGGAGTGCGGCCCGTGAGTGGATTTCACTTGATTTTGGCACAGAACACAAAAATCCGTGAGAAAAGTTTGTCATGTGAACATCCTCTTAGAACAGTGTTTCCCAACCAGTGTGCCTCCAGCTGTTGCAAGACTACAACTCCCAGCATGCCCGGAAAGCCTTTGGCTGTGTGGGCATTCTGGGAGTTGTAGTTTTGCAACAGCTGGAGGCACACTGCTTGGGAAACACTGTCTTAGATGATAGGTTGTAGAGCACCAGATTCTTGTCGGGTAGGCCTAATCGGCTCTCATGATCTGCATGTAAGCAAATTTGCTTCTATTTGTGGACAGCAAGCGGAGATCTTGAAAACTGTGAAGAATTGAAATCCAAATTAGATACCAAAGTTGTAGAATGTTTTTTTTAGAGGGGTTTTTCCACCAAATACAAGGTACACCTTCGGAATCAATTATTTTTTATGATTGCATTTTACTCCTTTTGGGCTAAAAATATATTTTTTTTTCCTCAATTGGTTTTTATTAAAATTATTAAGCGTTCTTTCACAAAGGGTTAACTGTTTTTTTTTGTGCCGGTGTTCCGTTAAATTATGGTACCTGGTAAAATCTGGTACCCTCGTCACTTCCGCTATGTATCTCGTCACTTCCGCTATGTATCTCGTCACTTCCGCTATGACGTGCTGCTTGAAAAGGAGGTGTGATCGTTGAAGTCGGCACCAGATTGGCTGAAAAGAAGGCGTGTGGGCGCCTGCGCACAACTAACCTGAATACCATAATTTACATTCAGCGCCTGTGAGCGCGCGCAGAGGGAGGGAGGGTACCGTCGATTTACGGTCCCTACCTCCCCTGCCCTGCACTCCTTCACAGGCGCGAGATGTAATATTTCAGTACCCTGTCTGCTTCACACATGCGCGGTGGCCCGTAAATCGACTGTACCCTCCCTCCGCGCGTTCACAGGTCCGTGTGAACCCTTACATCCAGCGCCTGTGAACGCGCAGGGGGTACCGTCAATTTACGGGCCACTGCACATGTGTGAAGCAAACAGGGTACAGAAACATTACAGCTCGCGCTTGTGAAGGAGCGCAGGGAGGGAAGGTAGGGACCGTAAATCGACATTACCCTCCCTCTGCGCGTTCACAGGCGCTGAAAGTAAAATTGTGGTACCCAGGTTGGTTGGTTGTATGGCCCCCCCCCCCCCCTTGCCTGCGTCCCTCTCTCCGCGCGCATTTACAGGCACTGAAAGTAAAATTATGGTACCCAGGTTAATTGTCCTTCCCTCCGCGCGCGTTCACAGGATCTGAAAGTAAAATTATGGCACCCAGGTTGGCAGTGCGCAGGCGCCAACACGCCTTCTTTTATGCCAATCGGGTGCCGACTTCAGCGATGACACCTCCTTTTCATGCGGCACGTCATAGCGGAAGGGACGCGATGCAAGCCAGAAGTGACGAGGGTACCAGGATTTTACAGGTAAACCTCGGGGGCCATTTATTAAACTGGTGTAAAGTAGAACTGGCTTAGTTGCCCATAGCAACCAATCAGATTCTACCATATATTTTTCACAGCTCCTTTGGAAAATGAAAGGTGGAATCTGATTAGTTGCTATGGGCAACTAAGCCAGTTCTACTTTACACCAGTTTGATAAATCTCCCCCCTTATCTCTAAACTTCTGAAGGTCATAAACACTTATCACATTCTTATCAGTAAGAAAATAATTGATCTATAATGAGTGTTTATAAGGTCAGAGATAAGGAGCCGTCAGCTGAGCTGCCTGACGGAACAGAATGGAAACTCAAGGCTGTACAGAGACAGTGGTTCAACATTTTTAATTAAACCAATAGCAAAAAAAAATTTAGCTCAAAATGAGTACATGGCAATAATAAAAAAAGTTCCCCCAAAGGTATACATAGCGTTTAATAAAAATGAGACTGCGGATTACTACAATGATGGGTCTCAGGGCCCCGAGTTCTGCACGGCTACAGTGAAGTGGAGTTCGTGTGGTGTCCAGGTGTTAGCACTGCCATCTCATTACAAACTCGATCGGGGTGACAGAAGTTGCTGAGCTCAGCGATCTCTTCGGATTAGGAAGGAAAGTGGACTCGCATTTTAGTGATCGGGGTCCCTTGGATTGGGCAAAATGGGTACGCACAATGGAATCGCCCACTTACTAATACCCCCATGTCTCCCATTACAGGTGAACCACGTCCGCACACGGGATTTCGACTGTTGCCTGGCGGTGCCTCTCTTGTCCGACGCTGGGGACAGGTTAGACCTGGTCATCAGCCGCAAGCCTCTGTCCAGCGGGTTTCGAGAGGAGACCCTTAAACACCCCACTAGTTTAGAATCCAAGACGAGCACAAAGACCCTCTGAGGACCCTGAATGTGACTTTTTCCCCAACCTAGACGAAGCGGCCATTGAGAAAATGCGACAACCCCTTCACGTCCAGGCACAGGTTGGCGACTGTCTCATTCTGACAGTTTTCAGCACTTTTTCCTGTTTTTTTATTTACTTTGGCGTATTCGCTAGGATGTCGGCGTCCTTGTGGTTGGAGATTCATCCCTCTCATGGTGCTATCAGTTGTATTATTTGACTCTATACCTCATGTTAGTGATGACAAGAATCGCCTCGAAAGATCCCGGAAAAGATTCTCCTTGTGGTTTGTGTAACGTACGTTATGCGGTTGCTGATATATTAGGTGACCCCCTCCCTTTCCGCACATTTATCGTATTTTCAACACTGACGCACTTTATATTCCCCTCACCCTCAACAAAGTAGATTAGCCACTTTTCCTCAAGATGGCCGCCACGAGAGCCTGTAGGTGCATTCACAGACTGCCGAAATGTCCCCCTATCTCTTCACCTATCCTTTATTCACAATGGACGGCTGACACGACACTACAACTCCCAGCACGAAGAGCCACAGAATGCTAATGTCACTTTTTATTTTTACCCACAATGCACTTCAAGGGCCACACCCCAGCGCCTTACTTGGCGCTGTGAGACCACGCGCACTTCTTCCGTGAGAATAGTATTATACTGTGTTTAGCACTCTCCCCGAGTCGCCTGTATTATCGCACCTCACTGACATTTTGTGTTTCTTCAAGGAACCAATCAGGGCTCAGCCTGAACTAAAACGCAGGCTCTGATTGGCTGCCACAGACAATGACACCCTTTTGTTGATGATGGCGTCCACTAGTCATAAGCGTGAATAGGATTTTTATTTTTACACATTTTTTACACCTGCACTGCCGGCCACAAGAAAAGAAAGCGATGTCCTTGGAGCACAGTATGTTTTATAATGTAGCATGCCGCCATCTTAATGGCGTTTATACCTGATGGCGCCATTTTACTGCCACAGCAGATAAGCCTCATGCTTAGAAAATAGAGGGGAAACGACTGTCAATGGCCCAAATTTGGGTCGGACTGGGCTGCAGGTGAGGGGTTGCCCATGGCAACCAATCAGAATGCAGCTTTCAGTGCAGATTTGATCTGTGATCTGATCGGTTGCTATGGGCACCGCTGCCCTGCCACTGGTTTCTAGGTGCGGCCTAGTCTGTGGAGCAGCCATTTCACGTGTTTCTGGCCTACAATGACAAATTCTGAGGTACCTTAGCGGCCATTTTTTTTTTTTTTAATGCTAATAATGGACGGATTAAGATTTTCACTCAGTGAAATTTAAGGTAAATGATTGCATAATAATTGTGAGGCATTAAATTTACCTCAAGATGGCTTCCACAATCTCTAATGGTGGCCAAAGAAATATGATATTGTTTTAGCATGGTCTCCATACCGCAGTTTTGTTTTTTAGATGATATCAAAGAGCACCAGTCGCCAACTGTTGTGAAACTACAACTCTCAGCATGCACCGACAGCTGCAGAATGCTGGGAGGTGTAGTTTTGTAACAGCCGGACAGGCACAGGTTAGGGACCACTGATACATCAGCTGACAAGATGGCTGCCAAGTACCCACCTAGTATTTTCTGTCTATCCAGGTAAGTGACTGTATCTCAGATCTGTAGGCTAAAATGGCTGCCTCTTGATGTTTACTGATCCTCCCGCACCCCAGTGTTTATTAGGGCCAGTATGTCCTTGGCTGCGGACGCAGCGAACGCTCCCCACAGCCCCCGCGCTGTCTTCATTTCGCCATACATTTTGTGCCATAGCAGGGACTGAAGGTATTTTTATATGCAATATTTGTGGGTACAGAGCCCCCCAATATTTGGGTTTTCACACGATGCATTTAAACAGAAGGCTTTAACAATCCCTCTACTCTTTCCTATGCATTTTCAATGATCTCGTCCAGTTTCCCGCGTTACCAGAGGAGTATTTTTATCCGTACGAGTAAAACGTAACTTGTACAGTATTTTTCTACAGATTTAGGTATTCTTATGTATTCAGGAAAGCACAAACCGCGAAGCTGACAGGAGCCAGAACTTTTATTTTATTCCTGTTCCGGGCACATTTGTAAATAATTTTTTTTCTGTATTTAAAAAATGAAGAAAATGGAAATATTGTGGACAGATGGGTTTTTAATAATAAAATATGGAATTTTACAGGCGTGGCACGGTTTATTTTCTGAACATCTCCTTACGGAAGCCCCCCCATTCTGCAAAGGGAAGATGACTTACTTGCTTCCTGGCGCCGGCTCCTTCCTCTCCCGCCTGCGATGCTCCGCTGGGTTCCATCAATGTCAACATCCGGTTCAACATCGCCAAAGCCAATCACAGGCCGCAGCAGTGTCCAGCTCCCCTTGCGTCATGTGACCATTTGTCATTGGCTGCAGCAATGTCATCGATGGAGCCCAGCGGAGCATCGCGGGAGGGAGCGGAAGGACTGTTGAGCCGGCATTAGGAAGCAGGTAAGTCATCTTCCCTTTGCAGTTCCAGCAGGAGTGGGAGGGGGTTGCCAGCAGGATAGGCCATCAATATCAGATCGGCGGGGGTCCGACACCCAGCTGTATGAGGAGACGGCGCGTGCAGTGCCATCTCCCTTCCTGCTCGCTGCTGTATGTCTATTGGACAGCAGCAGCAGACAGGAAGAGCGACGGCACGTGAACACTGCGTGCGCCGTCTCCACATACAGCGGATCGGCGGAGGTGCCGGGTATCTGACCCCAGCCAATCTGATATTAATGACCGATCCCGAGGATAGATCATCAATAGTGAAAGCCCGGACAAACCCCTTTTCACCATTCATGTCCAAAAATGTCTGGTTGCCCTTGGAAACAGACCGCAGTTCAGCTCCACCCCCGGTTACATAATAAGAGGTAAGTTATTTGGGCACATGTCTGTCATCTTAAAGGGGTTATCCAATTTCTCAAACAACACATGTGCCGGGCCCCTCACAGGTTATATACTTACCCTGCACCCTGCAACCCTCCGGTCCCCGTACCGCCACTTTTCCCTGTACATGGATGAAAACGTCCGGTGTCGGGGAGAAGCTGCCGATGGCAGGCGGGGATGGGGCCGAGCCTCCCTAGCGTCACCCGCAATACTACGGAGGCTCGTCCCCATCTGCCATTGGATGCCCCCCCCCCCACGCCGGATGTCTTTTTATATCCATGTACAGGGAGAAGAAGAAGCAGCAGCGGTGGTGCGGCGACCAGGAGGGAAGCGGGTTAAGTATATTACCTGTGAGGGGCTCGGCACATGGGGGGGGGGGAGGGGCTGTTTGAGATATTGGAGAACCCCTTTAACTCCCACAATGCACAGATATGGTAAAAGGTAAACTTATCTTTTAGATGCAAATGGTGTAGAAATTGTCAAGAAATTAAAGGTAATGCGTCATCCGAAAATGACCTATTGTTTAAAATAACATGTCAAGTTGTCATTTTAAAATAATTTTTGGTGTCAATGTATTAAAAAACAAAACATAAAATCCTGCAGTTTTTGCACCGGCTGCTAAACCTAATAGGCGCCACTTCTTGGTCTGTACTGATCACTGTACTGCAGTTATCTGCTTATCATTACAGGCAGGATTGGAGTGACACATATCACCTATGTACAGGGAGAACACCTTTAATTTCTTTTTTTTTTTTTTATGTTTTATTGGGTTATCAGTCACGGAAGATGCATTGACCCGTCCAGACAACCGACATGGTCTTGCATCTGTTCCATTCAGATCATGTGAACTGCACGAAGCGGAGATCTGGTGAATTACATGTCTATTTTACTTGCATTCCCTATGAAATAGCCATTTTGGTCTATCTTCCCTTGGAGCCCTGCATTGTGCCGTTCCTCTGTTATTCCGTCTGGACATAACACGGATATTATGATCCCAAGGGTGATTTATCCAGTGACTGTGTAGGGACACACCCCCATTGATAAGGGAAATGGGAACACCCAGTTTCAAATGATTCATACATTTCCGGGAGGAATAACAGGGAAATGCATCAATGTACATTTCTAAGAAAAGATGCGTCAGAATGATTATTTCACGGGGGATGCAAGTATTTACTAAAACGGATCGGTCGGGAGAGGTGACATCTCCGGAGTCCGTCTATTGCTACGGATGGCGGCTGCGGAGGTCACGCACAGTAATGAACACACAGTTTGATGATTTTAATCAGTTTATTAATTAACTTAATTACAAAAGCCTCTAAAGTTACAGGATAGAACCGCAAAGTCAGTGGTGCAGTCTATACAGGAAATGCATTCCACCCCTGCCAGCATGGGAGGGGTTAACGCTGAATCTTAGAAGGTTCATTGTCATGTGATATGGCCTGATATTTGTACGGTAAGATTATTATTATTTTTTTTGTGTAGATTTTTTTTCTACACTTTAAAAAAGTTTTCTGCATTCATTTTTCATAACTTGTAACATGTTGGCTTACTGACCAGTGAAAGTGGAGGGGACGGCCAAACTGGTGCCAGTGCCGTTACTGGGAACGAAGAGACGTGTACAGACAGATATGGGGCCGCGGCTCACACTGGTTATCACCCCCGCCACAAGGGATTAGATTGGTGGTTGTGATGTGCAGCAGATAATCGGCCCCTCTGTGTAGATTGATCTCTCTGATCCTCGGTAAAAACAGGAACGCACTGACAACCAAAGACCCAGTTGTCAGAGATGAAAAAATTAAATCATCATGATGATTTTAGATGAGGCAGATCAGTTGCAAACATAAACCCATTCATACGTATGGAACTGTTTTTGGGGTTTTTTATTTGCAGAAATTTCTGCAACAAATCTTCCCCGAATAAATGATGGAAAAGACTGGAAGGTGAATGGAAAGGTCCAAGTGTCTGATGACTTAACTAAAAATGTTAGGCGATAGTCTGTCAGACGGTTTAACCATGCTAAACTGCTGACTGCACTAAATAGGGCAGGGACGGCCAACCTGAAGCTCTCCAGATGTTGCAAAACTACAACTCCCAACATGCCAAGACTACCTACAGCAGGTGGGAGTTGTAGTTTTACAACAGCTTGAGAGCCGCAGGTTGGCCATGCCTGCCATAGGGGCTGAGGAGAGCATGACATACGTGCTATTTTGTAGTGTTTTTATTATCAGGAGTAGTGCGAATATGAAGTTTTATTCTGCCAGGTTGTGCATCAGGAGGTGGAGCTTCGATGTGAGGTGCTCTCTGCATTGAGCTGCTTCACAGCTCCTGACCTCTACTATGAGTGACGGATGCAGCATCCAACCAGGAGACCGCTAAAGCTGTAGAGGGGAGGGGCTGTGTAGCGGCTCAATACAGAGAATGCTTAACAGTGGAGCTCCGCCTCCTGGACGCTTGCAGCAGCAGAACCTAGCAGAATAAAAGTTCATATTCACACTACTCCTGGTGATAAAAGCACTGCAAAAGCTGGGTTTGTCCTGCCCTCCCCTGTCCCTACCTAGTGCTGCCAGCAGTTTAGAATGGTTAAAACTGCTGGCAGAATCCTTTAAGTTAAAATTACTTGCTGTCAGATGATTTCACTTTGTTTATATATATATAAAATAGAGAGCTAAAACAGGTTGATGTGAACTGGGAATGTCCACAGCAAACAAGCAAAGGAACTGGGACAGATGGGCAGGATTACGGCACTTCTAGATGCAGCTGTGGGCGTCCTCTGCAATCCTTTTCTGTATAATGATAGGTAGGTCATACACCCACCTGGGGAACTTTAAAATTGGCATTCAAATCTATTTTGGGCACACACTGGCTATAATTCTCCATTCTGAGGATATAATCTAATATTTTATTTAATATTTAATTAATGGCCAGCTCTGTATATAAAACGCATCAATTTATTTTTTAAAAATAATATACCATGCATAAAAAAAAACCACAAATATCCCTGTATCCTTAAAGGCCTCATGCACACGACCGTTTTTTTATGCTGTCCGCAAAAAGGGGTTCCGTCGTTCAGTGATCCATGTCCGTTTTTGCCTTCCATTGTGTTTCCGTGTGTCTTCAGTTTTTTTTAGCGGACATGACCCAAAAGATTTTACCAAAAGACAGGCTGACAATTTTTCCCAAGTGCCTGCCAAGGGATCGCAAAAAAAACAGACACGGAACACAGATGGCCATCCGCATTTTTTCACGGACCTATTGACTTGAATGGGTCCGTGAACCTTTTTTTACGGACCAGAATAGGACAGGTTATATTTTTTTGACGGACTGGAATCACGGACGCGGAGGACAAACGGTGCATTTTCCGAGTTTTCCACGGACCCATTGAAAACCAATAGGTCCGCAGAAAATCCCGAAAAACGGAGCAACGGACACTGAATCAAACAACGGTCGTGTGCATGAGGCCAAAAAAAAATAAAAAAAATAATTGCACATATAAATCACAGCTATGAACTAGTG
Source organism: Bufotes viridis (assembly GCA_033119425.1). Lineage (NCBI taxonomy): Eukaryota > Metazoa > Chordata > Amphibia > Anura > Bufonidae > Bufotes > Bufotes viridis. Next base: position 10,317,565 of record CM065596.1, read on the forward strand.
TCTAGTCACGGTCCTAGTGCGGAGCTCACCCACGTTTTAGGACATTTAATATTCCATAGCGATAATAAAAGAGCAAACAAGACTTCCTGTTGTGTAATCTTCCTCCGTGTAACGTTCTGAGTTGTTATATTACAGTCTTATTGTTGCCACTGTGTATTACAGTTCCATATACAACATGCTTGCTGTGCACCCAAGGCGGATATGACGTACTGTCTGCTGACCAGAATCCTGATGTGTTGGTATTGCTGATGGCAGTTAATACATACGTGGTTTTCTCATATGCGGCTTTTTATCTTCCAGACCGCTGGTTCCCACGATCAGTCCCCGCGCCAGTGCCGCCACTTACTTCTCAGCGCATGCGGGTTAGGGGTATTGAGACACCGACTGTGTTCTGTGGCTATGTATTTCTTAATTCAGGTTTTCAGCTCTATGTATATTGCTATATTTTCTTCTTAGGTTCGCTAAACGCGTTTCGAAACCTCCAAGGTTTCTTCTTCAGTGGTTGAAAATATCACTCCTTTATATTAGGTTACCGTGATCATTTGAAGCCTGGATTGGACTGTATCGGGATGGTATTTATTATTTAAGACCAGGACCGGACTATAATTATCTGTGTTTTAGCCTACATGCACACGACCGTATGTGTTTTGCAGTCCGCAAAAAAAAAACAATGACGTCCGTATGGCATCCGTTTTTTTTTTTGCGGATCCATTGTAATGCCTATCCTTGTCCGCAAACTAGAAAAAAAATAGGACATGCTCTATTATTTTGCGTGGCTACGGAACGGACATACTGATGCAGACAACACCATGGTGTGCTGTCTGCATTTTTTGCGGAGCCATTGAAATGAATGGGTCCGCATCCTATCAGCTAAAAAAACGGAACGGACAAGGAAACAAAATACGGTCATGTGCATGAGGCCTTATTCAGGCATTGCGGCTTGCGCAATATATTTATACATATTCATTGTATTTCTTCACTATATTCATATGTAGTTCCATATTATATATAGCATAACATCTATACAATTAGACTACTAATGAATAAAAAAGGAGAATAGAAGTGACTGCTATCAGCAATATCAACACATCAGGATTCTGGTCAGCAGACAGTACGTCATATCCGCCTTGGGTGCACAGCAAGCACGTTATATACTGAACTGTAATACAAAGTGGCAACAATAAGACTGTAATATAACAACTCAGAGCGTTACACGGAGGAAGATTACACAACAGGAAGTCTTGTTTGCTCTTTTATTATCGCTATGGAATATTAAATGTCCTAAAACGTGGGTGAGCTCCGCACTAGGACCGTGACTAGACACTAGTTCATGGCAGTGATTTATATGTGCAATTATTTTTTTTACTAAGGATTACAGGGATATTAGTGTTTTTATGCATGGTATATTTTTTAAAAATAAATTGATATGTGTTTTGCACAGACGGATCTGCACCTATAATGCAAACGTTTGTATCCGTTCAGAAAAATTGTCCAGATCTATTTTGAATTACATTGAAAGTCAATGGGGGACGGATCCATTTTCACATGCACCACATGTCATTGAAAACAGATCCGTCCCCATTGACTTACATTGCAAGTCAAAACGGATCCGTTAGGCTCCGCCTCTTCAGACGGACACCAGAATGCTGCATGCTGTGTTTTGGTGTCCACCTCCAAAACAGAATATAAGAGGAACGGAGCCGAACTGATGCATTCTGAGCAGATCCTTATCCATTCAGAATGCATTGGGGCTGAACTGATCCGTTTTGGACCGTTTGTGAGAGCCCTGAAACGGATCCCACAAACGGAATCCAAAGCGCTAGTGTGAAAGTAGCCTTATATACAGAGCCGGCCATTAATTAAATATTATATTATAGCAGCTAGTGGTGTAGCAGGCTGGGCTATATTCCGGTGAGCTTCCTCACAAAAACTGTATTTGCGTGTAATATTTTATGTAAGTTGAAAGCTGCAAGACCAGATGGTCCCAGTATGGAGGAAAAGATGGCGTTCAAAATGTGCACCAGAACTACCAGCGGTCCCAATAATGAGTGGTCCTCGGTCTATACAGGACGTCCCGCACACCTATACCTCCAGATACTGCGGTGCCACCTGATGAGCCTTAACCGCTTTACCTCCACAGGTCACGGCCTGCGTTAGATGGAAGTAAAAGGATTGTACAGGGGATAGATAATCTATACATGCGGCCATCTTGACATTCACTGGATGGTGTGAATATGTCAGCATTCTGAGTAGAAATGCAGCTGCTCTACTAAGAGGCAGTAATGGTTTCTACTGCGCAGGTGCTGAACTCGATGTGGGGTCTGCAACGTAGAAAACAGGACGAGTGTGCACCCGTGAAGCCATTTGCTATTATGTCATCTACGGGGACCAGAGCTCCAAAAAAGTAGAGGAGCAGCAGCCGCCCAGCCCTAAACCAGCAGTGGAGAAACAATATGGAAGAAGGTGTCTGAATGTAACAGGAGCAGGGACAGAAAACCAGAGTAAACTAAAAATATTGCTCAGTGGTCAGCCCCTTTAATTCTAAGGCTATGTTCACATGGACTAAATCTGCCAATGATTCAGCAGCGGAAAAGGGGCGCTTTCTGCTCCGTAATCCACATTCAAACGACAATTGACTACAACGTAAGGAACTCAACCAAAACGCTTCAGATGTGACGCTACTCTTGGAAGCAGATTTCATGGTTGATTCTATAGAAGTCAACAGAGGTTCCGAAAAACTGCTATTTCTGTTGCGGATTTTGCCATGTGAAGACCTTAGAATTGGTTTTTGTGCTGTGGTTTTGATGCCTTCTTGGAGCCACTGGAAATAAAACGCATGTGGTTTTACTGCTGTGTTTCCAGCTGATGAGTTTTCAAGTGGTTTTATGTGTGAAAAAACCCCGCAACTGAACCTGCACCCAACTGCACCATCTGAATACACCCCAAGCTGGACCTGCGTCTTTCCCGCAGCTGGAGCAGAGCGGCCTGTAGACCTCTGCTGAGAAGAAAGCATTGTTTACATGGCCTGGAGGTAGATACCAGAGATAAAAGATAATTAAAATTGAACTATAAAAAAATTCACTGTTTAAAATCTGCTGGTGATGAGTCCGTCTCTGCACAGAGAGATCGGGGGCTCACTATAAAATTATACAAAATACGCACAAGCGCTCACATAATATACGACGTTCTCTACGAGAGCCGACGATCAGAAATCTAGTGCAAATAGAGATCTCCATAAACCTGACTCTAAGGAGAGGGTTAGTAAACTTCCAAATGGAGTGTGTGAGGGTCGTGTCTGAGGGTGGATGGACACTGGGTCACATCATGGTCTCCACAATGACGTGGGTGGGCTTCATGTGGCCGCCATTTGGGCAGAAAGGTGTAGAACCCTCAGATTCCTTGGCCCAGCGATTAATCTCCCTTGGAGCCTTCACCAACTTAATCCTCTGAAAAAAAAGAAGTAGAATGAGATGGCGACACTCGGGGTACAGGATAATGACACTCGAGGTACAGGACAATGACACTCGGGGTACAGGATGAGGACACGCTGACACTCGGAGTACAGGATAATGACACTGACACTTGGGGTACAGGATAATGACACTGACACTCGGGGTACAGGATGATGACACTGACACTCGGGGTACAGGATAATGACGCTGACACTTGGGGTACAGGATAATGACACTGACACTCGGGGTACAGGATAATGACATTGACACTCGGGGTACAGGATAATGACACTGACACTCGGGGTACAGGATAATGACACTGACACTCGGGGTACAGGATAATGACACTGACACTCGGGGTACAGGATGATGACACTGACACTCGGGGTACAGGATAATGACACTGACACTTGGGGGACAGGATAATGACACTGACACTCGGGGTACAGGATAATGACACTGACACTCGGGGTACAGGAAAAGGACACTGACACTCGGGGTACAGGATAATGACACTGACACTCGGGGTACAGGATAAGGACACTGACACTCGGGGTACAGGATAATGACTCTGACACTCGGGGTACAGGATAATGACACTGACACTCGGGGTACAGGATAATGACACTGACTCTCGGGGTACAGGATAATGACACTGACACTCGGGGTACAGGATAATGACACTGACACTCGGGGTACAGGATAATGACTCTGACACTCGGGGTACAGGATAATGACACTGACACTCGGGGTACAGGATGAGGACACGCTGACACTCGGAGTACAGGATAATGACACTGACACTCGGGGTACAGGATAATGACACTGACACTCGGGGTACAGGATAATGACACTGACACTTGGGGACAGGATAATGACAAGATGACACTTGGGGTACAGGACGATGACACTTGGGGTACAGGATGAGGACACGCTGACACTCGGGGTACAGGATAATAACACGATGACACTTGGGGTACAGGATAATGACACTGACACTTGGGGTACAGGATAATAACACGATGACACGCGGGGTACAGGGTAATGACACTGACACGCGGGGTACAGGATAATGACACTGACACTCGGGGTACAGGATAATGACACTGACACTTGGGGACAGGATAATGACAAGATGACACTTGGGGTACAGGACGATGACACTTGGGGTTATTGTCAGTAGCTTAATCTTCCCTTACCTCGATCAGTGATCCTTCTGAGCGCATAATTTTATACACCATGACCAAGGGGATACACAGCATGGAGGACAGAGCTAGGAACCAGCCCAGCCCAATGGCCCAGTCTGGATATGTGTAATACTTGTTGTACTTCAGGGGGGTATATTTGGCTAAAGTGAAGATAAAGCACCCCTGAAAACAGAACATAATAAGCTCATTAGTGAAGGTAGCCGCCTTTTTTCCAAAACTATCCTGAAACAAATTTTGGAGTGGAGGATTAAAAGGGTTTGCCAAGAATTTAATACTGATGACCTATCCTCTGGATCAGGGATGGCCAACCTGAGACTCTCCAGCTGTTGCAAAACTACAACTCCCAGCATGCCCACACTGCCTACAGCTATCAGCCTACAGCAAGGCATGCTGGGAGTTGTAGTTTTACAACAGCTGGAGAGCCACAGGTTGGCCATCCCTGCTCTGGATCATCAGTATCTGATCGGTGGGGGTCCAACACCCGGGACCCCGATCAATCAGCTTCACACAGCTTGCCAAGCACAGCTCTGTACACTGTATAGCGGCCGTGCTTGGTATCGTGCTCAGCCCCATTCACTTCAATAGGACTGAGCTGTGTCTAGGCCATGTAACTGATGAACGTGTGATCACTGGCCTGTGGAGAGCAGACGAGTATGGATTTCTCCATAGGTACAGCTGACTGGAGGGCAAATTTGAAATAAAAAAAGGCTGGACAACCCCCTTAATGCCTGCCATATGGATTAGATAGCTGTCAGCAGAAGGCATGATTAGCCAACCAATCTCTCCTGACCAGTCTATAGACATGAGATGGTCAGGGGGTTCAGCAGACGTTTACCTAGTGCACGGATCAGCATCCTCCAGCTCTTCTGAAACTACAACTTCCAGAATCCTTCTTTCACTTCTATGGGAGTTACAAAAACAGCTGAGTAGGTGTGCATGCTGGGAGTTGTAGTTTCCCAGCAGCTGGAGTGCCGCAGGTTGCGCTGATCCCTGACCTAGTGTGTATGGCCAGCTCAAGCCTGACCCCACCAATCCCTAGAGCTTCAATATAGACAGACTGCATTTTATTTTTATTCCTACAGAGGGCATTGCAGCAAAGATTATAAAAGAGTTGTCCAAAAGTGGAGGGGCACTCACCAAACAGAGCAGAGGAGTGATCACACACCAGCTCCACTTCATCCATGGCCCTGGCCGGTAGCCAATCATGTCCTCAATATTGTCATATAATTTATCAGCGCCTGCAGAGTGACAACCAGGGTAAGAGATGCTGGAAGCCCCAGGACGGGCGTGGGGAGTACAATCAGCTTATTGGACGTAAGACTTACCATAAACCCAGGCTACAGCTATACATTCAAAGAATGCAACCCACAGGAGGCAGACACCACTTGCTGCATAGTAGTCAAAAAGTTGGAATACGTACATGCCACCCTGTGTGATGGAAAGGAGAAGGTTACTAGGGAAGTACCAGGCTGCAGACACCGTGCCCAAGCAACGTGCCCTGATGTTTCAAGGGCAGCACAGTAAGCAAAATAGATAGTCCACTTAACAGCAGTGCACAAGGTAAGTGACTTTGCCTGCGAGTCCTCATTTACCATCAGCAGTTAATACCGGGGAAGCTGTGCGGTGGCGGTAAATGGCACATAGTGAAATAACTGGGCAACCATGTAATATCTTTAAAGGGTTTCTGTCATCAAGTGTTGACATTATAAGCTGTCTGACATTAGCTATGTGCGCTATTAGCTATGTGTGCTGTCCTTGCTTCCGGGTGTACTCAGAGGTATTCAGCGCAGGCGCGGTGAGCTGAGGACAGCAGGCACCAGTGTCCTCTGCTCACTGCGCCTGCGCCGAATACAGAGCGGCGGCGCAGGCGCGGGATTTCAGAGGGAGACAGTGCCGGAGGATCGCTTCCCGGCACTGTCAAAGTAAGAAGGGGCGTGCCAGCAGGTTGCCGCACGGAGCCTCTAGGAGCAGGGCAACGCCCCCCTGCTCCTAGAGGCTAATTTACATATTATAAAAGTACGTTTTTCAGCCAAAATATAAATCGGATTTTTATAAAAAAGACATTATCAAGCTGCTCTGACATTAGCACATAGCTAATGTTAGACAGCTTATAATGTCAAAATTTGATGACAGAAACCCTTTAAGTGTTAACCCATAGAAAAACATCTCTGCTCACTATAATAAGAGAGGAGAATGCTGGGATCCAAAAACCGACTTAGTACTAGAGTGAGAAATTAGGTTTGCTTCATTTCCTACATCACTAAATGAAGACTGAAAAAAAAAATGCCCACGGCGCATACAGAGAGCAAATAAATACATGGCTTATCTGGACGCTCGCTATAGGGCTCGCATGCTCACAGCTTCTCTTGGATACAAATATTTTGGCCTTATTCTATTCTCCTGCCATAGCTGAGATCCCAGAAACTCCTGGTATTTTACCAACGCTCAGGGCACTCACACTGACTGGAGAGTTTTTGACTGATCATATCTCTAGCTGCTATACAGCCTGAGATAGAGCCGTTAGTAGCTAGGACGCATTTCTTAACTCCTTTGCTAATGAAGAGAAAATTACTGGCAAATATTGTAGCTGGTACAAATTAAATACTGGTCCCCTGCTGGTGATACTGTCTAGGTACCGGTACCGGTACGGTAGCTACTATGTGGCCAAAAAGTACAGTGGCATGTGGCCGCTGCAGTTTTCACATTGAATGTTAGTGGATGCATGAGCTGGCCCGGAAAAAGCTATTTTAACTGCAACGCCAATTGTAAAAGGTGCAGCTAGGCCACTACTAATTGCCGGCCGCACGTGTACTTGCTGTGGTTTAAGCTGCAAGAACAGGTGCAACACGCAGACTAGCAGTAGCCGCTTGCAGTGACCATGGCCGGCTGCACTGTGTACAGATACCCTTAAACTGTGACTGTGATCGCAGGTACCCCCTCCTCTCAGGCACTCTGCATCATATCGGCCCATGTAAAAGGAGAACACACATCTTGCCCCATTTCAGATTTAAAGCTGTAACCCTAGCAGTGAAGTGCACCAGCAAGAACATCTGAGGGCCCTGGGTACTTACTTCTGTGACCATAGTTAACCCCAGAAGATAGCTGAGGATACACACGATAGCGATGAAGATCTCTCGCCTGTGACCCTTCCGTAGGAAGGACGGGTACAGATCAACTAAGGACGTGATCTGTCCTTCAACTTCAACAAACTGTTAGGGGAAACAAGACAGGCATCAAAGAAAGGGTGAGGGCGAGTCCAGGTGCTGCCACCGAGGTCGTCACAAATCCACACTTCATGCATGGATGACGCGGTCAGACTGTGCTGCTGATTCATTGTGGATTTAAAAGCATATGGATGAGGTTTAGAAAATCCTCTGTACTTCACTTGCACTGGAATCTGCCTTGGATTTTATCTGCACGAGTCCACTGGTAAAATCCACGGCAGATCTGCCAGGTGAATTTGTTGGCAGCAGTTCCACAGAGTGAGGCCTCTTTCACACGAAAGTGTGCTCCCCGTGCTGCGGACCGCAATACGGGCACAGGGCGCACACGTTCGTGTGAAAGAGGCCTGAAACCAATATGCACTGCCGCTCCATTCATTCTCTATGGCTCTGCTGGAAATTGCTGAGTACACTGACTGGCAATTTCCAATAGTCCCATAGAGCATGAATGGAGCAGGAAACTCTTAGTTCATCAGGTGATTCTGCCATCGGGCAGGCACCTAAGGGTACTTTCACACTTGCGTTGGTGCCGATCCGTCTGTGCAAATAAACCTATAATGCAAACGTTTGTATCCGTTCAGAACGGATCCGTTTGCATGTGTTTTAAAGAAAAATGCCAAAGTCCAAAACGGATCCATTTTGAATTACATTGAAAGTCAATGGGGAACGGATCCGTTTTCAAATGCACCATATTGTGTCATTGAAAACGGATCCGTCCCCATTGACTTACATTGTAATTCAAAACAGATCTGTTAGGCTCCGCCTCTTCAGACGGACACCAAAATACAGCAAGCTGCGTTTTGGTGTCCGCCTCCAAAACAGAATAGAAGCGGAACGGAGGCGAACTGATGCATTCTGAACGGATCCTTATCCATTCAGAATGCATTGGGGCTTAACTGATCCGTTTTGGACCGTTTGTGGGAGCACTGAAACGGATCTCACAAACGGAATCCAAAACGCTAGTGTGAAAGTACCCTAAATTATCAGATTGTGCGGTCTAAACAGCGATCTGCTGCCCAGAAACAATGCATCTGTATGAGGACGGGGGATCACAATAGCCATCTCTCGTCCTCATACTGTGGAGGAGATTGCTGCAGGTAAATACAGCGCATCACCTCCACTGAACGAGCAGCTGACTGTCAGGAAGGAGCACTTCTTTCCCAATAATCTGCTGCTCCTCGGCACAAGTAAATGCACCTTGACTGTCACCAAATTCGCTCTAGGGAGGCTGGGACCTCGTGATTCGTGGGGGTCCCACTGATACTTATCACCTATCCTGTGAATAGGTGGTAAGTTCTTATGGTGGGACAACCCCTTTAATAACACCACTCGATGTCTAACAAAGTGAAGGTGTAAAAGGGAACATTTCTGGTGGTGTGGGTTGATCATTTTGGGTTAATATAGAATAAAACTGATTTTTGTAGTGTTTACAGTACATGGTAAAATTCTGCCAGGCTGCAGCCCCCACTAAGGCAGCTTAGGGTTTTAGTGCATACAACTTTGGAGGCTGTTCACATCCATGAGTATAGAGCTCCCCCTAGTGGCAGCCAGAATGTGATCTAGTCCAAACGTCACACATAATGGATATAATATTTTTTTTTGAGAGTCCATTTTGGGGTTACTTACCTGGCTATCTAGTCCAAGCAACAAAAGCATTATGAAGAAGAGTATTGCCCAGAAAGTGGGCAGAGGCATCATAGAGACAGCTTTGGGGTATGCAATGAACGCCAAGCCAGGACCTAGAAGAATAATAAAAAGGGGAAGGGGTGGGAGACAACGTAATCAGTCTAGTTCTGTACAAGATGGAGGACTCAGCGCTCTGACTGAATGATGACCTATCTACAGTGGCTACCAACCAGGCGATTACTACCAATCCTTTCTCGAGGGGTTCAATCTGCTCTAGGCTAATAATTATGTTCAAGGGAAAGGAGCAAATTCTCAGTTGATGTCACATTAATTCTCATCCCCCTTGTAATCCGGCTACACAGTGGACAGCCGCTCGACTGCTGCACTGGAGGCAATGCGGCACACAATGCAGCTGAAACAGTTCTAGGAAAATGCTCCCGGAGCTGCTTCTATAGCAAACCACACCGCATTTCCATACTGAGGTCAAGCGGGGAGAAGGGATAGGACAGAATACGACAGGCTATGCTGTAGTTTTACACAACCTGCTGCTATCAACCAATGCACATAAAATGGTACATGTGAACAATACAGCTGAACTCCCATAATGTACTGCACGGTGGGAGTTGTGGTTTTTCTTGCATCAGATAAAAAATACCCACAATGCACCAGCAAAGATTCCCGAACCGGTAGCATGAAGCCCGACAGCAAACCAACACAATAGTGAATGTAGCTCTGGACGTGAATGGAGTATAGGACACAATGTAACTGTGGATCAGTTAAAAGATGAGTAAAGTATCAATAAAGTTTCTACAAAGTTACTCAATATTAGATGTCAACTACATCACGATAACGGAGCCGCGGCTCTGGCACCTGTACTGGATGCAATAACATGGGCGTTTCTACCTTCATTATCCGGGTGACGGGAGGATTTGTACAAACCAATAAGGGGTGAACAAATGCTGTACCTCGAAGGCCAAAGAAGACTCGTTACAGTTTACGCAGTTGACTTTTGGCATCCTTTTGGCCTTTTGGAACTTCTAGGGGCTCACGTCTTGTGCCCCCTACTTTATGTGAACCCCAGAAGCTTTACTGAATGCCCAAAAAGAGAGAGGGCGGCCGCTCCTGCCCATTATTATATGCACTGGCAATTAAGAAGGCCTGATGCTGTATGCAGTGGTACCTATACTGTCTTTATCTGCAATACATATGATGCCAAGACAAAGGGTAAGCTCTTGGGTACCATGACACCAGTTCTGTTTTTATTAGGCTGCTGATTTACATAGAAGAAGGGCTAGAGTTTGGCAAAAGGTTAACTCTTGCATTAGGGGATGGGGTGCATAAGGGGGCCTCATAACAAGTCTTGCCGCAGCCATGGCAGCAGCTTCTAAGTTGGGGACTGGGGGGACCACACCCTGGTTTCTATGCAGAGTCGGGGTATGGCCACAAATGGCATAAACACTGCAGATCTTCCACTGCAGAACTGCATGCAGAAAATCCGCAGTGTTTTACAGTGGCAGCAAAGTGGACGAGACAGACAAATCTTATCCGCATGCTACGTGAGAAAACAACCACAGAAATTGACCTGTGATGCAGGTTTTAAAATCTGCAAAACATCAATTCATGCTGCGGGTTTCCACCATGGATTTCACTCTTTGCAATGCATAGTGTGAAATCCGCCCTGTGCTGAGCTGCAGGCCTGAGAAAGGAGAGGAAGGAGACACGGCGGAGCACCTCCAGATCCCGCTTCCTTACTCTGTGCTCCAGAGAGGGGGTGATGCAGCGCTGCCCCCACACATTAGCTGTAGGAGCTGCATACCGGCATATATGAACGTGCCAGGTGAATGCAGCTGACAGGAATGTTTATCATCACCCCAAATAATAGCGATAACTATACTGCGCTACCAATAACCTTCCCGTGACGTAGATAGGGTGCAATAAATCAATGGGCGTGCGTCTACATTTGGGGATCACTCGGACACTTTTCTGTTCCCGTTATCTGCGGGAACCATAGCTTGGTACGGGTTCTGTCACTCAGCTCTCCAGCAGTCGGCGACAGACCTCACCGTATCGTGGTCATACAGTACCTGACTCTGCCACATCAGCAATGTCCACCCCTTGCTCTTGTGCCATGAAGCCCAGGACGGAAAAAATTGCGAAGCCAGACACAAAACTGGTACCGCTGTTGAGGCATCCCAGCAGCAAACAGTCCCTATGTCACACACATGTCACGGAGCAGTGTTAATGACCAACAGCAAAGCCCGCACACCACCCTCCCCCTCCTACCGCCGACTTGCCTATAGCAGTTGTACTTGTACTTGTTGTAACTCCCCAGAGACGTCATGGCTCCCAGACAGATGGCGTAGGAAAAGAAAATTTGGGTGCCAGCATCAATCCAGACCTTATGGCAAAAGGAGATGAAATGTAGAATAAAGGGATGAGTAATTAGTCATAAACTGTAAAAGTTGAAGCCTCTGCCTGTGTCCCCATGACAAGACTTCCTGTTCCCCGGCAGCTCTACGTGGTAACTGAGCTTTAGAGTAGGCAATCGGATTTCTCTTATTTTCTCACCTGTGCTTGAAAAATGAAATCTGGATTTTGGTTGCAAGCTATAAAGCCCAGTGTCCCTATGATAACACCGAGCTGCCTGACCACAGAGACAGGAAGTGTTGTCATGGGGACATATGACAGGAGTCTGTTGGTATCTCCGATGAGGATTAAGAGGTTTCAATCGTTTTTGCACACTTTTTAAAGGGGCTGTAATGGTGATTCCCAAAAAGCTGAATGTACCATATTAGAGGACTGCAAATGCAGCAATTATCTAGTTAGTATGGGCAGGAGCCATCCGAAAATACAGCTGGACAGCTGCGGAGAAGCTGTCAGCCCGTAACCCTTTGCCCGCCAAGGACATATCTGATAAATCCTTGCAGGGTGGCAATTCCGTAGCTTAGGATGTACCGCAAACATCCGTGCTACTGATGGCTGGATCACCGGCTGTGTAACGGCTAGCCCACAATCTCACCTTTAAAAGAAGACAGAGATCGAGGCCCTAGCTGTGATATATTACAGGTTAGAGCCCTTAGAAACTGGTCTTAGTGAGAGCTGAATATACCTGCAACTTTCATTCCCCACCTGATTTCTAAGTGCTCTAACTCAAAATACATGATATTATCAGCTTTAAAACAAGACCTGGCATGAATCTCTAGCTGTTACACAGCCTGAGATAGGCCAGCATAAAGCAGCCTTCCCCAATTCACCCAGCTGAGACGTCAGCCAGAGGAGGAGAGGATGCAGGGATATGCCGACAGGATAAAGAGGCACGCACAGAGCCTTCTCTCTCCTGTGTGACTGTACATGGTCCAAAGGGGAAGATAACATGCATGTTATCAACCCCCTTTCCTCCATCAACCAGAGAGCATGCTTGCTCTGTGACTGTCACATATGGGAGGTTATTTTTCTTCCAGAAAGGGTGTAGTTGAGCGCTTGCTCATCTTATTACCCCTCTGCGCCTATTTAGGCAGTTTATTGACGCCAGGACCCAGACGTTTACCAGCGTCCGGATTACAGAGCAAAATAAGTTGCACCAAACATCAATGAAGTTTGCATTTTACACTGCGCCTATCCTTTCCATACGCGATCTTTAGTGTAAAATATATGGAACGCTTCTCGGCGATACCTGCTACACGCTGCACTGATAGCGATAAAGATTATCACTGGAGAGGGGTATCTAATATAGATCGGACAGATGGAAAAAGGCATTTTCCAGATTCCTATTACCATAGTTTGGTTAGTAAAAAAAACATAGTCAGCAGCTTCTCAGACAGGTGTAATACAGGGGATTTTTTTTTGTTTCCAGTTTAAAACCTAATTTTTTTTCCTGGCTTAAAACCAGATTTTTGGTCTTTCCAGTTCTGGAGATTTTATGAATGCATTAGCATGTAAACTTAGGCCTGTGTGGTATGTATGAACTCCGCACAATATTTATTTTAAGAGGTGCGGTGCATATAACTTTCTGCTTGGGTCATACTTTTACATACTTTTCACTAATATCAAAAAAAGTTAAACTTTTATAAAAAAAAAAACAGTTGTATGATGTGCTAAGTGGCCTTTTGACAATGTGCCAGGTGTCTACTTTCAGAAAATCTATGGGTATTGGGGAGGGCGGGTTGTATGATTTTTTATTCTGTCGAAATTGTCCTGGCTACTAGAGTTGTAAGATGTCCAAACACCCCTAGCAGCAAAAGGGTTAAAGAGCATGCATAAGATTAGAAAAAAAACACAGCTGCTTTCCTCCTTAAAGACTCATGTACATGGCAGTAGCTGTTTTTGCAGTCTGCAAATTGCAGATCCGCGAAATACGGTTACCAGCCATGTGTGTTCCGGGTTTTGCAGAACGGAACTTTCTGCCATCTATAGAACAGTCCTATCCCTGTTGGTGAAACGGACAAGTATAGGACGTGTTCTATTTTTTTCGGGAACGCAATTGCAGATGCGGGCAGGACATGGTGTGTCCCCATAGAAATGAATGGGTCCGCAACGTGTGACTGGACCCATAGAGACATCTTTAGCGGCCCCATTGAAGTAAATGAGTCCGCATCCAATCCCCAAAAAATGCGGATCAGATGCGGACAAAAAACATGGTCATGTGCATGAGCCCTCAGGGTGCCTTCAAGTGAGGCAAATTTTGTTGCAGAAAATTTCTGCAACTGAAAATCAGTTCCAGTCATCTGAATGAGTTTGTTTTGGCAGGGAGCACATGGATTTCTACAAGCGCCATTCAAATGAATAGAACTGATTTCAGTCACAAAAATTTTCTGAGACACAATCCGCCGCATGTGAAGGCGTCCTAAGAGGAGGCTGGATGTGCCATGGCGGTTGCAGCGCCACTGCCCATAAACTGGACCCAGGCTCACAGGGAAGTGAAGGCAATTTAGCTGCCTCCAGCTGCAATGATAGAAGTATTTTACAGAAGTGATGTATGTGCAGATCCCTGATGTATAAGAGGAGATTTCCCCTTGCGGTTGCTCCTTAGCAACTATCACCAATGCTGATTCCTGTGTGCGTATGGCTTTTTTACTTTTTGCACAATTGGTCTCTTTGGTATTTGAATGTGAAACTAGTAAGGCTGTGTTCACACTGCTCTCAGAGGCTCAATCCAAAGCCTCCAGTGACAGCCTCGGAAAGAAAGCCCTGGTGACAGAGTTCCTTTGTAAATCATGACCCAGTGATGTCTGCTAAGGAGCAACTGTGAAGATATCTCCACCTTTATACACGAGATCAAGGGTAAGGGATCCCTAGCACTGCAGTGCACAACAAGCTGTGGGCGGCAGCGAGACCTCGATTTTCGAGTGCAAACATGGCTGCTCACTCATAGAAAACAGTTTCTGTTCAAGAGATGACAGGCGCACCCACCTGAGGGTCTCTTAAGCGGCCGATGTCTGGGTAAAGATAAAATTTGATCCCTTCCGAGGCTCCGGGAAGGGTGACCCCGCGGATCAGCAACACGATAAGCATAATGAATGGAAACGTGGCTGTGAAATATACCACCTGGCGGGAGAACATAAGACAACGTGGTGAGGGGCACAGACGCAATGGCAGGTATGTAGGCACTGAAAATATAGTTGAGATGATGACGCCGCGTTCTTTCTTACCTTCCCGGTGGAGCGGACACCTTTCCATATACAGAAAAAACAGATGACCCAAGTTAGCAGCAGGCACAGCGCCAGGTCCCACTTCAAGACACCGACATCATCAATTCCCTTTGATAAGCTAAGAACTTTATTCCTAAAAGAAGACGAGAAAACGCAGTCAGCCTCATAGGAGAGAGTCAAGAGAATCTCGCTTTAGAATAAAATACATCAAAAACCTTAACATATCTTATGTGATGAAGTCTTGTCTTCGTCACACAATGCTTGGCGTATAAATGGAGTGTACCCATAAGTCCCCATTCCCCTGACAGAGGCCAATAGATTGTGAGCCCCACTGGGGACAGAGTGACGCTAATGTCTGTAAAGCGCTACAGAAAATGTCCGCGCTATAGAAGTGCATAAAAAAAATAAAATTAATAAATGCCGGTGAACACAGGTACTTTTTTTTTTTTTTTTTATAAATTTTTATATAACATCTATTATTGGGATCTCACCCAGATTTCCACAGACCACGGATGGCAAAGTCCTGCTATACTGTCCCTATCCGATTGTGTAATGCAGTCCTGTACCAACATTCCCTAATGGACCCTATCAGGGTATGGGCAAATGCGTACTAATAGCACTAAAAGCCAAAAAAGGCGAATTACCCAAACTTGAGCCTGATATAAAGTGTATATAAAATGTAACTTTTATTAGTGCTGATTTAAAAGAACTTTGTGAGCCAACAAAAAAGTTAAACAAGGGTACTTTTACACTTGCGGCAGGACGGATCCGGCAGGCTGAATAGCCTGCCGGATCCGTCCTACCGCAGTGGCTATGCACTGCCGTGCTGCCGCTCCGTCCCCATTGACTATAATGGGGCGGGGCGGAGCTACGGCTGCGCACGGCAAAGATCGCCAGACTGAAAAGTCGGACATGCAGGACTTTTAGTCCGGCGATCTCCGGCCGCGGACTGCCGTGCTGCGCCGTAGCTCCGCCCCCGCCCCATTATAGTCAATAGGGACGGAGCAGCAGCACGGCAGTGCACGGCCACTAGCGGCAGGACGGATCCGGCAGGCTGAATAGCCTGCCGGATCCGTCCTGCCGCAAGTGTAAAAGTACCCTTACAGATGGTAGCCTGCAGGGGACGTGCCCTATCCCCCCAGTTAGAAGTTTTTAGGTGTCTGCATCCAGTATAGCGTAGCTAAAAGCCTCAGTGGGTCTGTAACCAGTGGATGGTGTTGCATTATCCTTAATGGAGTCTAGTTGCCAGTGTAACAAGTAACTGGTGATCTCTGCACAGTTCCACTTTAGCATTTCACAGACATGGTCGCTTGTGTAACATTGGGGGGATAGGGCACGCCCCCCGCAGGCCACCATCTGTACAGTGCATTATTTCAAGTAGCATACACACTGGATGCAGCCAATTCTAACTTTTTTGTTGGCTCACAAAGTTCTTTTAAATCAGCACTAATAAAAGTTACATTTTATATACACTTTATATCAGGGTCGTTTGGGTAATTTGCCTTTTAGTGCCATTAGTAATGCAGTCCTGGCATCATGAGGCAGAAGTATAAAGACGACAGAGGGGGCCCCATCACAGAAATCTAACTGGGGCCCGTCCTTGTAATAGCTCATGCCACCACGGAAGACGATAGTCACCTGATAGGAGAACCCAGTGCTTGTTTGTTCAATTGAAAAAGGAGACTAGGGGACTCAAATGGCCCATAAAATCATATAGACCATACTAGTGACTTGACCCACTTGGCCGAGGGTCAGTCCCCTGCAGTACCAGGACTGGACAGCAGGGGTCGCTGTATGGTTGTGTGAGAGCCATCAGGTCCCTATGTTACTGAAGACCAAATTATGTTACTTCTCGCCCTCATTATGGTTCCTGTTCCGACCATTAATCGTGGAGTTTTGCTTTAAGTTTGCAGCCGCTCTTTGTCAGGACGTAACCCAACAGACCCCTGGGGTGTTTGATGCCCCTTGTGCACCAAACATCGAGGCGAGAAGGGCACGCTGCAAACTTCAATGGGAATCAAGGCAGAAAATGCATCCAGCGGGACCGTAGTATGTAAAAGCTAAAATCACACCGGCCCCCGGTCTCGTGGTCCAGCTTTACCAGGCTCCTGAACATCCAATCTGCAGTGGGTTGTAGTCGTAGTCTCCCTGTAGGAGCTGTTGTCACCCAACTTCCCAGGAATCCCGAATGGCAGATCCGACCAATCGTGATAAAAATAAAAAAAACAAGAGAGATTTGCCATTCGGGAATCCAGCGAACGCCAAGTGCAACCTTTGTGGGAGCTGAACCAGCAGCCGTATTGGTTCTACCCAGCTTTCCCAGAATGAGATACTAGGATTTTCTCTTTGCAGTTGCGTCCCGGGGACGAATCTTCTACTAACCACAGGCAAATGCTGACGTCTCTGAGTCCGGCTGTAAACACATCTACTCCGACCCCCACTTCCTGAACATCTGCGGGTCCTGAGAGAGCTCTGCCTGTGACCGCAATCTGCTGCAAAATAAACACTGCAAAAAGGAGCCGTGCGTCCCCGTACATGTAATGCCTCTGAATAACAATGGCGCCATAGTCAGAAAAAGCTTCTTAATCTCTTCTGGAGTATGGAAACCATCAGCGAGCAGGCTAGCTGCTGATAAAGCTTCAGTACTATCTAATACTCTGAATGTCAGGGACCACACAACTTCCCAATCAATATGGAAGAGCCTCCAGCAAGAAGGGAATTCCTCATTCAACCAATGAAGAACAGCGGCCACCTCGCTCCCTTTCAGACACTGGAGTTTCCCTTTAAGGGCTCATGCACACGAATGTATTTTATTTCCGTGTCCATTCTGGGTTTTTTTGCGGATTGTATGCTGAACGATTCATTTCAATGAGTCCACAAAAAAAAAACACGGAAGTTACTCCGTGTGCATTCCGTTTCGTATGTCCATTCCACAAAAGTATAGAACATTTTCTATTCTTGTCCACATTACACGGATAGGACTGTTCAATTAGGGGCCAGCTGTTCCGTTCCGCAAAATACGGAATGCACACGGATGTCATGCGTATTTTTTGCGGACTGCAAAATACATACGGTCGTGTGCATGAGCCCTAAGGCTCAAAAATCCCCAGGAACGAAGTGGTTACAAAAAGGCAAAAAGTATCACAAACCAATCCATGTATCAAGCCTGTCAAAAAAGAAAAAGTGGCCTCGTTGCCCATAGCAACCAACCGGTGACCAGGCTTCCTTTTCCCGGCACAAGGTGTAAACTAAAAGCTGAGCTCTGATTGGCTGCCATGTAGCATCGAATCAGGTGGCTGCTTTCATTTCTCCAATCGCTGGAGTCTGATTGGTTGCTTTGCCGTCCTTCTGAACTACAGATCGTCACATCAATGTCCTCGTGTCAGAAGCAGATTTTCCATTTCCTAGTTGTATCTGCGTCAAGGAAAGCTGGGTGACTACCAATGTGGCCGCCATTACTGTAGATTGTTTTGCACCCTGTATTTTATTTTTTCACTCCGATTTTCCTCCTATCAGAATGTCCACATCGGTTCTTCTTGGGGTGAGAAGAGACTTATGCCAACGATCGGCCCCATGCAGGGACCAAGCAGACACGTACTCTGCTCGCCAAAGCCAAGACAGGCTGGCTCCGAGCCCGGCAGTCAATAATTAACCGACAGGACAAATAAAGCTGTCACTAGATAACTTTACACAGAGTGGGTGGGAGTCATTGACATGGAAAGTCCCATGGGTGTTGTAGTACATTGTGTACAGTTCAGAGTGGCCATATTTTTTTATGGCGGGGGTGTGTGTGAACAATATTTACAGTCAAATTCTCCTAACCCGGCATCAATGGGCTGATTGGTGCTGGATTACCAGCTGACATGTAGAGGAAGATGACCTTCTAGAAGACCAAAATTTAAAGGGGTTCTCTGGAATTTTCAGATTAAATTACCTATCCTCACTTCCTCAGGGTAGGTCGTCAATATGAGATTGGCGGGGGTGCAGGAGATTCAGCTATTTGTGCAAACCGCTGCGGTCACCAGACCTCCGGTGAGCGCCGCCGCCTCCTTTACAGCTTACCAAGCACAATGCCGTCCACCGGACAGTGGCTGCGCTTTGTATTGCAGTTCAGCCCCATTCACTTGAATAGAACGTATTGGCCACATGACCAATGAACGTGACGTCACGTGGCCTAGGAAGAGGTCTAAGAGTTCATGGAGTACCGCGGCCTCTTCGTACAGCTAAATGACGAGGGTCCCGGATCTGGTATTCATGACCTATGGTGAGGATAGGCCATCGATATCAAAATCCTGGAAACTACATAGACAGACTCATGTACTCACTCCCAGAACTCTGTCACCGGCGAGGTGAAGTTTGTGGTGTTCAGTGAGAGCCACATGGTCTGGTTCTTCCGGAGCGTGTCCTCCACGCAGTTCTCGGTGTTCCATGACTGGTGACACAGGGCCCATGGCAGCTGACTTTGGAAGGACTGGAACAAGTAATAGACGCCCCAGGCCAGGATAACGATGTAATAGACGTTGAGGAGGGACACGATGATGATGGAGGCGTAACCGATTCCTGGAATGGAGGAAACACAAAGAGCATCGGAGACGACTATGAATACCCAGATTACCATGAAGATACAGAGATTCTGCTGCGTCTCCAGTACAGATCATGTGGAGCCGCAGCGCAAGAGACAACGCCACGTAACGGCCGCATCTATCAGGACAGTAATAGGGAAAGTGACGCCCAAGTGTGAGCTGTGCAAGAAGCAGGGAAGTAATGCCAGGCACAGATATTAACCCCTAATTTATACACACGCTCCGTCATATACACATACAAACACCAATACATGTATGCACTAATCTGCATACACCAGTATATACATGCGTGTAGAGATACATACCTCCATACATGCACACACACCACATACACACATGCATACACAGTCCGCCACATACCTACGCACATACATTCATCCTCATCCACACCAACACCATTTGTTGAGGAGTGTCGGGGCCCCCCCATATAGATTAGATTGTCAGATGGTGCAGCCAAAAACTGTGAGTTCCCGGAACACTATACAGCTGCAGACAAAGGACGGCCTCAGCACAACCCCTTGTCCTGGCACAGGTCCTGGTGCTATAATACTACAGTATACTACTACTACTCCCAGCCGAACAGCAGCATCATGTCTCTTCTCACTGCCGTAATCCTGGAATCTAAATGTACATCGAGAATCCCTTCATCTCACCAGCAGCAACTACATTATATGTGCCATAGAGAACCCCAAGTGTCACTGTCCTGCACCCCACGAGTCAGTGTGTCATTATCCTGTACCCCAAGTGTCAGTGTCATTATCCTGTACCCCAAGTGTCAGTGTCATTATCCTGTAACCCAAGTGTCAGCGTCATTATCCTGTACCACGAGTGTCAGTGTCATTATCCTGTACCCCGAGTGTCAGCGTCATTATCCTGTACCCCAAGTGTCAGTGTCATTATCCTGTACCCCGAGTGTCAGCGTCATTATCCTGTACCCCGAGTGTCAGTGTCATTATCCTGTACCCCGAGTGTCAGTGTCATTATCCTGTACCCCGAGTGTCAGTGTCATTATCCTGTACCCCGAGTGTCAGTGTCATTATCCTGTACCCCGAGTGTCAGTGTCATTATCCTGTACCCCGAGTGTCAGTGTCATTATCCTGTACCCCAAGTGTCAGTGTCATTATCCTGTACCCCAAGTGTCAGTGTCATTATCCTGTACCCCGAGTGTCAGTGTCATTATCCTGTACCCCAAGTGTCAGTGTCATTATCCTGTACCCCAAGTGTCAGTGTCATTATCCTGTACCCCAAGTGTCAGTGTCATTGTCCTGTACCCCGAGTGTCAGTGTCATTATCCTGTACCCCAAGTGTCAGTGTCATTATCCTGTACCCCGAGTGTCAGTGTCATTATCCTGTACCCCAAGTGTCAGTGTCATTATCCTGTACCCCAAGTGTCAGTGTCATTATCCTGTACCCCAAGTGTCAGTGTCATTATCCTGTACCCCAAGTGTCAGTGTCATTATCCTGTACCCCAAGTGTCAGTGTCATTATCCTGTACCCCGAGTGTCAGTGTCATTATCCTGTACCCCAAGTGTCAGTGTCATTATCCTGTACCCCAAGTGTCAGTGTCATTATCCTGTACCCCAAGTGTCAGTGTCATTATCCTGTACCCCAAGTGTCAGTGTCATTATCCTGTACCCCAAGTGTCAGTGTCATTATCCTGTACCCCAAGTGTCAGTGTCATTATCCTGTACCCCAAGTGTCAGTGTCATTATCCTGTACCCCAAGTGTCAGTGTCATTATCCTGTACCCCAAGTGTCAGTGTCATTATCCTGTACCCCAAGTGTCAGTGTCATTATCCTGTACCCCAAGTGTCAGTGTCATTATCCTGTACCCGAGTGTCAGTGTCATTATCCTGTACCCCAAGTGTCAGTGTCATTATCCTGTACCCCAAGTGTCAGTGTCATTATCCTGTACCCCGAGTGTCAGTGTCATTATCCTGTGCCCCGAGTGTCAGTGTCATTATCCTGTACCCCAAGTGTCAGTGTCATTATCCTGTACCCCAAGTGTCAGTGTCATTATCCTGTACCCCAAGTGTCAGTGTCATTATCCTGTACCCCAAGTGTCAGTGTCATTATCCTGTACCCCAAGTGTCAGTGTCATTATCCTGTACCCCAAGTGTCAGTGTCATTATCCTGTACCCCAAGTGTCAGTGTCATTATCCTGTGCCCCGAGTGTCAGTGTCATTATCCTGTACCCCGAGTGTCAGTGTCATTATCCTGTACCCCAAGTGTCAGTGTCATTATCCTGTACCCCAGTGTCAGTGTCATTATCCTGTACCCCAAGTGTCAGTGTCATTATCCTGTACCCCGAGTGTCAGTGTCATTATCCTGTACCCCAAGTGTCAGTGTCATTATCCTGTACCCCAAGTGTCAGTGTCATTATCCTGTACCCCGAGTGTCAGTGTCATTATCCTGTACCCCAAGTGTCAGTGTCATTATCCTGTACCCCAAGTGTCAGTGTCATTATCCTGTACCCCAGTGTCAGTGTCATTATCCTGTACCCCAAGTGTCAGTGTCATTATCCTGTACCCCAAGTGTCAGTGTCATTATCCTGTACCCCGAGTGTCAGTGTCATTATCCTGTACCCCGAGTGTCAGTGTCATTATCCTGTATCCCGAGTGTCAGTGTCATTATCCTGTACCCCAAGTGTCAGTGTCATTATCCTGTACCCCAAGTGTCAGTGTCATTATCCTGTACCCCAGTGTCAGTGTCATTATCCTGTACCCCGAGTGTCAGTGTCATTATCCTGTACCCCGAGTGTCAGTGTCATTATCCTGTACCCCAAGTGTCAGTGTCATTATCCTGTACCCCAAGTGTCAGTGTCATTATCCTGTACCCCAAGTGTCAGCGTCATTATCCTGTACCCCAAGTGTCAGCGTCATTATCCTGTACCCCAAGTGTCAGTGTCATTATCCTGTACCCCAAGTGTCAGTGTCATTATCCTGTACCCCAAGTGTCAGTGTCATTATCCTGTACCCCAAGTGTCAGTGTCATTATCCTGTACCCGAGTGTCAGTGTCATTATCCTGTACCCCAAGTGTCAGTGTCATTATCCTGTACCCCAAGTGTCAGTGTCATTATCCTGTACCCCGAGTGTCAGTGTCATTATCCTGTACCCCAAGTGTCAGTCTCCTTATCCTGTACCCTGAGTGGCCTCATTATCCTGTACCCCGAGTGTCAGTGTCATTATCCTGTCCCCCAAGTGTCAGCCTCATTATCCTGTACCCCAAGTGTCAGCGTCATTATCCTGCACCCCAAGTTCTGGTGTCTCATTGCCCGGTGAATCCCAGGCTCTAGCATTAAAATCTTGAGACTGTTGTTGCCGTTATGTCACAGGAGTAGGCCGCAGAATAATGGCTGCCATCGCTGTGGTACGAGGTGTTCTTACCTGTGAAGATTGGACAGATCTTCTCCCAGCAGGTGATTCCACCCTCCGATGTAAACTGTCCCAAAACAACCTCCAGGAAGAAGACAGGTAAACCGCCCCCGAAGAGGAAGATGAAATAGGGGATCAAAAAGGCACCTGGAAAATATGTAAAGCCGGCAGATTCAGTTGTTTTCAGAACTGGAGGAGGTCAGACCGTAGTGTGCAGAGGGCAGGCTATATTGGGATATCTCTCGCTAACATACTCACTGCTATGAGCCCGAGTGTCCCTATGATAACACTGCACTGCCAGGGAACAGCTTGTTAAAACCGTAACACCCCTTTAACCTGTGTCTAATGAAATGTTCTGCAACTTTTTAATAAAATTTGTGGCCACTTTCAGGATCTGTGCTTGCTGACAGTGAATGGGAGTATTCAGAGGCTGAAAAAAAATTCTGATCTGCTCCTGACTCAGATGCCGCGTGTTACGGTGCATCGGTGTAGGGAATGTTTGAATGTCAGAAGGAGCACAAATCTCTTTCCTATCCTGGCTGAAGCACGTCCGCTGATACACTGTAACACGCCTGCAGCGGGGTCAGCTGTGGCTCAGGGTGATCTTTCAGCAGACAGCATGTTGCGGTATCTGAGCAGGGCGCTGTGTGTGCCACTCACCTCCACCGTTCTTGTAGCAGAGGTACGGGAATCTCCATACGTTGCCCAGACCAATAAAGCCTCCGGCCACTGAGAGCAGGAAGTCGATCTTGCTGGCCCACTTCTCCCTCTGCGGGGGCTTCCCGTCCGCCTCATCCTCAGGACGCGTCCCTGGACTCTTCCCTGGAAACGGCTTCAGGATGTCTTTGTGGAAGTCTTTCAAACACTGCAGTTTTTCCTTGTTGGACATCTTTGTACCTGACGGAGATAAGCGGCGACAAGGCCTGAGATAAGCACAATGCACAAAGCCAAAGGACGGTAAGACTGTGGGCACAGTAACCCATAGGACGGTAACACTGTGGGCACAGTAACCCATAGGACGGTAACACGGTGGGCACAGCAACCCATAGGACGGTAACACTGTGGGCACAGTAACCCATAGGACGGTAACACGGTGGGCACAGCAACCCATAGGACGGTAACACTGCGGGCACAGTAACCCATAGGACGGTAAGACTGCGGGCACAGTAACTCATAGGACGGTAACACTGCGGGCACAGTAACCCATGGGACGGTAACACCGCGGGCACAGTAACCAATAGGACGGTAACACTGTGGGCACAGTAACCCATAGGATTCGGCAACACTGTGGGCACAGCAACTCCATAGGACGGTAACACTGTGGGCACAGCAACTCCATAGGACGGTAACACTGTGGGCACAGCAACCCTAGACTGAAATACTGTGGGCACAGTAACCCATAGGACGGTAACATCATGGCACAGTAACTCATAGACGGTAACACTGTGGGCACAGCAACCCATAGACGGAACACTGTGGACACAGTAACCCATAGGACGGTAACACTGCGGGCACAGTAACCCATAGGACGGTAACACTGCGGGCGCAGTAACTCAGGGCGGTAACACTGCGGGCACAGTAACCCATAGGACTGAAATACTGTGGGCACAGTAACCCATAGGACGGTAACACTGCGGGCACAGCAACCCATAGGACGGTAACACTGTGGGCACAGCAACCCATAGGACGGTAACACTGTGGACACAGCAACCCATAGGACTGAAATACTGTGGGCACAGCAACCTATAGGACGGTAACACTGTGGGCACAGCAACCCATAGGACGGTAACACTGTGGGCACAGTAACCCATAGGACGGTAACACTGTGGACACAGTAACCCATAGGACTGAAATACTGTGGGCACAGCAACCTATAGGACGGTAACACTGTGGGCACAGTAACCCATAGGATGGTAACACTGTGGGCACAGTAACCCATAGGATGGTAACACTGTGAGCACAGTAACCCATAGGACGGTAACACTGTGGGCACAGTAACCCATAGGATGGTAACACTGTGGGCACAATAACCCATAGGATGGTAACACTGTGGGCGCAGCAACCCATAGGACGGTAACACTGTGGGCACAGCAACCCATTCCCGCACCTATACCAACATTACTCAAAAAGGTACAAGTATGAGTTAGATCACCTCTTATACTACAGTCACAGAGCTGCATTCAGCAATGGTAATAGTACTTCATTGGTGCATCCACAATGCAAAAAAAAAAAAAACTGCAGAATTGTGAATGCAGCTCTGGATGTGACTCAAGTATAGGACAAAAACTGACTCTAAGACCAAAACATCTCAGACATGGCAGTGGTGGCTACTTCCAGTTGTGGCCTAGTACTGTGGTGGAAGATGCCAAAAACACACCCGGCAGGTACTGAAAGGGGAACAGCCAGTAATGCAGGACACATGGCTGGACACTTCAGTAAGTCTGCAGTCCATGCACGAGGTCACCGCACTCATAGAATACCCTCCAGTTAATATACCACTAAACGATTGCACCGGACGCCGCCGGTATACAGCCCCAGTGATTTATATCCACGTCCCTATATGACAGATATGTAAACTTGCAAGATTCCCGCCAATATTACGGGGGCTACGGGAGTCTAATAAACAGAGGGCAGTATATGCACCGACTTGAATCCTAGTGCTCTCCTGGTCCCCAAACGGTTAACCCTAATGGAAAGTTGGTGGATATATCCCTTCCACAGCGCGGGTCCTCCAAAGGGGTCCAAATGCTTCACAAAAATGGAACTGATAGGGTTCAATATGAAAGCGAGCGAGTCCGCTTGTTCCGTTAAAGGTCCTGTAGGCACGCCCCCTGCAGGTGCCGCTCCACGTGTGTCAGAACGAAAACGGTCAAGCTAGGTGAACTCGCTACTGTGGGACCCTCCCTTCCAACGCGTTTCTAACAATCCTTCATTAAGTCTTAACGGAAAAGATTGCGGCTGGTGTCTGTGGAGCTGCAGTATAATGAGGACGCGAGCCTGCAACTCTGCTCTCCGCAGGAACGACTGGCAGCAGCGTACACTGCACAGACGATGTGACCCTCCACGATCACCCTGCCCAAAAGCCCCAGGCATGGAGACATCTGCCCGAGTGTGACTCACCCTCACGGTGAGGAGTCAGTGCCCTTAGTGCCCAGATGATGCCACGGGGAGTGGGAAACAGCATTAACCCATTATGTAAAGGGATTGCTGCGCTGGCATGGTTCGTCCGAGCTGGCCTTGAAACTTGACAACTTCAGAGAGGCAGAAATCTGCACAGAGCAGTTGTCAGTTCTTTTCCCCACTTCTTTTGTCATGCAGAGTGCTGAAGAACCTGGACTCCAGACTGATACATTGTAACAAACCATTCCTGCTACAATGCTCTTTCGCAAGTTCCGTGAAAATCTGCGCAATTTTAGAATTTGCTGCGCACCTGTATCTTCATGTCCCGGGGGACCCAATTATCCTTTATTTACCGACAGCCAAAGAGAAGTCCCTTAATTGTAATTACAGCGAGCGGCAACGAAGGAAGCGCAGCCGGGGCCACTCTCCCTCCTTAACCCTTCTGCAGCCGGAGTGGTAATACCGTATAATACAAATGATAGGAGCGTGACAGCATAGTGGGCTGCAAATGGGCCCCCCAAGTTCAGTGGGGCCACATGCTCTACAGTATAGAACTGAACCAGCGCTAAGTGCAATGACGGATGATTTTTTTAGGGTGCACAGACCGCTGCCGTTACGATATCTCCAATATTTCCAGATGTAACCGTTGCTTAGCAACAATTGCCGGAGCCAGATCTCGGTGAAGATCCACAGTGTCGCTTGCTATAGAGCTGAGAGGCCGGTGGTCTATTGATCGGCCTCGCCATAGGATGATGGAAAGGGCCACGGGAGGTACATAATGGTGGCGGTCACTGACCTCTATGGGGCATTGCTCCCTTCCTATTGGTGAGTCAATGACGCACCTGCCCCCTAGTGACAGCCAGGTGTAAGCGCTCTGATGAGAGGGGGTAATTCCCTGCTATCCGCCATACTTTCTGCTCTCATCAGCTGATCGCTATATGACGGCAGATGACAAAGCGAAGAGATAAAAGCCAGAAAAGTTCCTCTTTATTCATCATGATTCAAAAAAGAGGAAGTCCATGAACCGGTGGGGCCCTGCCCGTATTTAAAGCGCCAACGTCTCATGACAGGTAAGGGGCTCACACATGAAAAGTATGTTAATAGACCAGATGTTGGTGGAGCAAAGCTGCACTATAAAGCATGGAGAAGGACAAGGCAGCGTCTGAGCCTAGGATTAGGATGCCACAGATGTAAGAGGGATGGATCAGCTGAATAAAGGGACAAGCTCATATTTGGAACCAGGCAAGCGTAGTAGCCTGACCGCAGATAAACTGTGAGCCCCACTCCATAATTATACCCAAGGAGGGCAGCTTCAGAACATGTCTACCTGTTCACCACCAACAGACATGGGCGAATAGTCAAATGCTTATTCAATTCTGAGGTAATAATATTAACCAATCAGATCACTGCTCTCATTTTATAACCTGCCCTGGGAAAATGAAAGCTGGAATCTGATTGGTTGCTATGGGCAACACCTCTGCTAGGCCTGAGGCCTGGTTTATCGAGGTTAACACTCATGGCCATAATTTTATATATAACGTGCTTAGCGATAAAGGGCCAAATGTGGCCCCAAGGGTCAGTCGCTGGTCCTAGAAGTCACATGCTATGTGAAAATGATTTTATTTCATAATAGTTGATGATTGCGCCCCAGCCTAAAGTGTAGACCAAGAGTACGTAAAAATGGCGAACAGAAGAGATTTTTCGTTCGTCTACACTGCGTTTAAGGCCAAATGTTCACACGGTGCTGCAGAAACCACAATGGTTGGCGGACGTGTTTTTCGCAAATAGTTCTCAGGAAGTGTATAGTTCCTGTAAGAACTGAAAGAGCCGCAGCGTGTGGGGTTAAACTGCAGAGCTCGGCGGCCATACGGCGAGCACGCAGCGAACCAGGGTCCAGTGTGTGGCGCTGTTAGCTCACGGCATCCAGCAGGCAAAATACCCGTTGGCAGCCCCTCAGCGAATGTAATATCAGGACACCAGCACATATAATACACAGTGCGTTCACACTTACACTGCACCTATCAGAGGTGTAGCAGAGGCGAATTTGTCATTTAAAGGGACACCGGTAAAACTGGATACTCCCTCAGCTTGACAGGTTCCTCGGCTGAGCAAGCCCTGCAAGGCTTTGTGCCGGACGTAGCACTGAGTCCCTTCCACTTGTTTTATTCCGACTGGGGCATGGACATGGTCACCCCAATGACTGGCGGCAGCGGTGACGTGTCGCTGGGGCATATGTCACCAATGAAGCCAATCCACGAGAATCACGTCCTTGCTAAAGAAAACAAGCCGGGGACCGGAAGAGGGTGGGATAGCGGCCAGAACGCAGCCGAGTATGAATCTGTCTACAGGTGAGGCAAGAAAATCTTCATTATTTCCGGAAAACCCCTTTAAAGGGCATCTGTCAGCAGTTCTGTCCCTATGACACCGGCTGACCTGTTCCATGTGCGCTCGGTAGCTGAAGACATCCGTGTTGGTCCCATGTTCATATGTGCCCGCGTTGCCGAGAAAAATGCTGTTTTAATATATGCAAATGAGCCACTAGGAGCAACGGGGGCGTTACCATTACACCTAGAGGCTCTGCTCTCTGTGCAACTGCCGCGTCCTCTGCACTTTGCTCGAAAGGACCAGACAGTGAAAGCATCATCACACCTGGTCCTGTCAAAGTGTAGAGGACACAGCAGAGAGAGCAGAGCCTCTAGGTGTAATGGTAACACCCCCATTGCTCCTAGAGGCTCATTTGCATATATTAAAGCATCATTTTTCTCAGCAATGTGGGCACATATGAACATGGGACCAACTCAGACGCCTTCAGGTGCCGAGCGCACATGTAACAGGTCAGCCAGTGTCATAGGGACAGATGCCCTTTAAATTATTACACCAGATACTGTACACGTGATATAATCCTACATAGTAAATTATATTTCTGTACATTATATTATTATTACATTTTATTACTATACAACATATGATTACACGATTCTACACTATGAAGCCCTTTATGCCACTATTGTGGTGTAAAAACATGGGCGATTATAGCAACTTTTTAGGTTTCTTGGCAATTTTTTGAAGAGCCAAGAAAAGGGAGGGGCTTAGTGGGAGGGGGCGGGACTTCACATGACCCACCAGATTTACTGGGGTAAGTTAGGCTGCATTCACACGACCGTACGTATTTGCGGATCCGCAAAAAACGGACCCGCATGTCCGCAAAATACTAAAGAGTGTCTTCCGTATGTCATCTGCAAAAAACGGATGAGGAAAAAAAAAAAGGGGAGAGAATAAAATATTATAGTAAAAATACGGAAACAGATCCGCAAATTGCGGCTGACATACGGAAACCATTACGTATGTTATCGGCAATTTGCAGATCCATTCACTTCTATGGGGCTGCGGAACGATTTCTGCGGACAATGATAGGACATGCTTCATATTTTTGCGGAGTATAAATGCGGAACCACGGATGCGGACAACATACTGAATGTTGTCCGCATATTTTATTCACCCATAGGAATGAATGGGTCCGCATTTATTCCGCAAAATGCGGATCGGATGCGGAAAAAAAAGTACGGTCGTGTGAATGTAGCCTTATAGCTAAGGTCTGCGGCAGCCCCTGCCTGGTGTAGGCTTCACTTCTGGCGCACGGTGCGGCAGAGATGCGCCTCATCTGACGCCAGCGCAGGGAGATGAAGACTGGCGCATGGGTACACCGCTCCTATGTGTATTGTCCTAGACTTTATATTATTGCACATTATGACTCTCAGGACCGGCCATAGACCCTATTTCCCGGTGGGCCGATGTCCAGGGGCCCGCCGGAGCCCTTCCCGCTGATCTGATACTCACCGATGTCATCCGGAATTCAGTTGTATGGCTGTCTTCAGGACGCTGATACCATTAAACACTGCAGCGGGCGCTGCTGCCATTGACTCCCTGCTGGTCACCCTCACAGGCAGCTATATGGGACAGTGTGCGCGCAGGGGGGAGCATTCCGCACTACCGGGAACATTACAGGCGCGCGGCGACATCCCACATTCTAAGACTGCTGCTCTGGGGGAGGACAGAACGGGGCCCTATTGGTGGCCCCCACAGACGGCAGCCCCTGGGGAGGAATTTAGTGCTGCATTGGGGTATAACTGACCGCGCTTAGGGAGGGTTCACATCACCGATACTGTTCCGTTCTTCTGAACAGAAAAATAACGCAGAAGAACGCATCCTGTTCATCCGCTCTGCACATCTGGCATCCGTTTCTGTCTGAGATCTGTCTACGTGCAGGACTTTCTATCTGAAAAAACGGATCTCAGACAGAAATGGCTCAAACGGATGAACAGGACGCGCGTTTCTGTTCTTATGACGGATCAGAAGAATGGAACAATAACGGTGATGTAAACTCTCCCTTACTTGTGTTCCCTGCCTTCTCTCAATATGGTAGATAGATAGATAGATAGATAGATAGATAGATAGATACAGGATAGATAGATAGTAGATAGATAGAAAGATGGATAGATAGATAGATAGATAGATAGATAGATAGATAGATAGATAGATAGATAGATAGAACAGGATAGATAGATAGATAGATAGATAGAGATAAGGATAGAGATAGATAGATAGATAGATAGATAGATAGATAGATAGATATTATATGATTCCTCATTATGTTACTATTACACGACCTTACACATAACACCCCCCGCACTGTATGAATGGGGCTCTGTGATCCAGAGCAGCAGAGTATCTGCGGTTACACTGCGGATGATGGATATGTAGTAGTCTGTAGGTGACACCTTCTCCACAGTAATCAGGACAGAATGTTCCTGCACCTTTAACTTATATTAGAGACGGGTTTATTACTATCACCTCTGTTTGGGATGATGAGTGCAGTAGGTCCTGTGTGAGGGATGATGGGTGCAGTAGTGGTGTAACCTGGATGAGGAGTTCAGTAGGTCCTGTATGTGGGATGATGGGTGCAGTAGTGGTGTAACCTGCATGAGGAGTGCAGTAGGTCCTGTATGTGGGATGATGGGTGCAGTAGTGGTGTAACCTGGATGAGGAGTGCAGTAGGTCCTGTATGAGGGATGATGGGTGCAGTAGTGGTGTAATCTGGATGAGGAGTGCAGTAGGTCCTGTATGTGGGATGATGGGTGCAGTAGCTCGCTCACCTGGGGTCTCGGCTCCAGCTCCGGGGTCGGTGTGCAGCTCCCGCGGCCGCTCAGCACTCACTGGAGGGAGGCTCCGGCTCCGGGGCAAGTCATCACCGCGCAGACTCCGGGTGGAAAATCACCGCCACTCAGCTCACACAGCTATGGCGGGGGCGGGGCCTGACGGGGGAGGAGGGGCCATAATAAGAGGGGGAGGGGCCTGTGAGAGAGGGAGATGAAGAGAAGCACGTGCAAAGGAAAACAGAAGGAACGTCCATGGAGATAGAGATAGATAAATTAGATAGATAGATAGATAGATAGATAGATAGATAGATAGATAGATAGATAGATAGATAGATGATAGATAATAGATAGATAGATATGAGATAGAGATAGATAGATAGATAGATAGATAGATAGATAGATAAGATAGATAGATAGATAGATAGAGAGAGAGAGATAGATAGATAGATAGATAGATAGATAGATAGATAGATAGATAGATAGATAGATAGGAGATAGATAGATATAAATAGATAGATAGGAGATAGATAATAGATAGATAGATATGAGAGGAGATAGATAGATAGATAGATAGATAGATAGATAGATAGATAGATAGATAGATAGATAGGAGATAGATAGATAGATAGATAGATATATAGATAGATAGATAGATAGATAAATAGATATAAATAGATAGATAGATAGATAGATAGATAGATAGATAGATAGATATAAATAGATAGATAGGAGATAGATAATAGATATGAGATAGATAGATAGACTTTGATATTGTAACACCAGGTCGGAAGGTTCTGTCGCCGGGGGCCGTTCACTTCTGCTGTTACATCAAGCGGATACGTTTGTAAACATAAAAACGTAGAGAAGTTTGGCTTGACAAACCCATAGACTGTAATTGGGTAAATGTAGTTCAGAAATGCACACTTTTGACTTTTCCATATGTTTTTTTTTTTTTGCATAACTGAATACCGTAGCACACCACGCTTTTCTGTCCTGTAAAAAAAAAAAAAAAATCATAGAGAAACATTTTTTTTCTTGCAATGCAGTAAGTGGGATACAGGGAGACGGATGGGAATATAAGACAATACTCTTCCATCCATTAAACGCTTCCGTTTTTATCCAGATACTTCCTACTTCCTTTAATACCCTTCAAATCATACTTTAAAAAAGAATGGTTGAAGAAAAAAAGTATACGTCTTTATTTCTTTTAAAAAGGATACCAGCGTATTACGTCCATCAAACGTATACGTTAAAAAAAAGGATAGATAACCACTAAATTGCATACATGTTTTTTACTGTATATGTAAACGTATCCGCTTCATGTACAGGCCCTAAGGCTACATGCGTTAAAAACGGACACACTGTCAGTTTTTCGTGGCCATTTTGCATCAGTGTGTGCATCCATTTTCTGGCCGTGTCCGTTTTTAATGTCCGTTTTGCATCAGTTTTTCATGTCCGTTAAAAACGTACATGAAAAATGGATAAATTTGATTGGCAGTTATTTCTAGACCCACCCTTCTGAGAACACCCACAGGATGGTCGGCCCCAGCTAAAATAATGTCCCCCATAGAGTAGGAGTTTTTATTTTTTTACTGTCCCCAGCTTTAATGGCCCCCAATGTAGGGCCCCATCTTAAATAATTTCCCCCATGGTTTAAATAATGCCCCCATAACGACCCACATTTATTTATTTGTTGTTGATTTTAGTAAAAAAAAATAAAACCTCACCTCGTCCACTTGCTCGCGCTGCGGCAGTCTCTCCTCTCTTCACTGAAGGACCTGCGATGTGCGCGATGACGTCACAGAGCGCTCCCACGTTAAGTCACTCAACACGCATATCGCAGGTCCTGCTCAATGAAGAGAGAAGAGACTGCCGCAGCGCGAGCAAGTGGAGGAGGTGAGGTTTTTTTTTTTTAACCCCTGAATGGCCATATAGATAAAGTGTACTTGTTTTTAACGGCCGTTAGACCGGTGCAGTCCTGTCAATCAGCCGTTAAAAACGGTCCCATTGATTTCAATGGGGTCCGTCTGGCCATGGAAACAGCCAAAAATAGGACCTATTTTTGGACGGACGCTATTCGCTGGCAGTTAAAAGAACGGCCATGTGAATAGCCCCATGGATTTTCATTGGTGCTAAAAATGGCCGTGTGACAGCTGTTACTTAAACGGCCATTGTTCATTGTCATGCGCACAAGGCCTAAGGCTTTGTTCACATCACGTTTTTGCCCTACGTTTAGAAAAAACACTACAATAAGAAACAAGGTACAATAGCGCCCATAAGGTCAACACCCATAAAACTGAGGCTCTGCCCCTCAATATACCTCGGGCGACCCTTGGCTTCCTCCGGGCAAACTTTCCTTTCCATTGGAAGGAGAACTCCTTGTGATACTTGGGTGTGGACCTTACCCCCCGTTACACGGACCTCTACAGTCCACATAAAGAATACATAAAGAAATTAGAGACCTCCTTGCCAAATGGCGCACACTCCCATTATCCTTCCTAGGTCACATTGCGGCGGTAAAATTGACAATCTTACCTAAGATCCTGTACGTGTTTGAGACCTTACCCGTTCCGCTCCCCCTCAAAGACTGGAGATCTGTTCAGTCCCAGCTCCTCCGACTTATATGGGCTGAGAGACGCCATAGGATCCCTAGGTCGGTACTTCTGTCTAGCAAGTCTCAGGGTGGTCCGGGAGTACCTGACCTGATCACATTATACTGGGCAGCTCAGTTATGCTGCCTCATAGCCTGGGCATCTCTGCACCCATATTCCATCTGGATGCAGATAGAGAGACTCTGCCGGCTCCTATACACCAGCACCAGTGAGGCAAACACACCTCGACGCGCGTTTCGCACTCCGCTTCGTCAGGAGGTATGGGTCCACGTGATGACGCCGTGTGGTCTCTTTGGGAGCCAGACTGAGGCGCCCGATGCGCGTCACTCCCCCTCCTGATGAGTCGGCGTCCTCGTGGAGGACCGTGTCCGCATCATCTTGGTAAGCTCGCTCGATATGAGACAACGGCTGTTTATTATTATATAATCATGGTTTCTGCCAATCATGGCGGGCGGTTCAATTATAAATAGGTGGTGTCTGGTGGTTACATTTGTACCTCCTGACGAAGCGGAGTGCGAAACGCGCGTCGAGGTGCGTTTGCCTCACTGGCGCTAGTCCCCCTTTCATTATGGCTAATGGTATGTTACTTGTACTATAATATGTTTAATTAAATTACATATCTTGTGCTGTGTGGAAATATTGGGATTAACCGTGATCTCTAGCCTTACTGTTAGGCCTCTTGCACACGAACGTGTGCGCCCCGTGCCCGTATTGCGGACCGCATTTGCGGATCCGCAATACACGGGCACCATTCCGTGGCCATTCCGCATCACGATGCAGACCCATTCATTTCAATGGGTCCGCAAATCCGGAGATGCGGAACGGTGCGGAATGGAATGACGGAACGGAACACTACGGAAGCACTACAGAGTGCTTCCGCGGGGTTCCGTTCCATACTTCCGTCCCGCAAAAAGATAGAACATGTCCTATCTTTTTGCGGAACGGGCAGATCGCGGACCCATTCAAGTGAATGGGTCCGCGATCCGCTGCGGCTGCCCCACGGCCGGTGCCCCGAGCATTGCGGGCTGCAATTTGCGGCCCGCAGCACGGGCTGCACACGTTCGTGTGCAAGAGGCCTTAGTGTATTACTATGTCAGTATCTGTTACATCTGAGTAGGGATGGTTTTATAGCGCCAGTGGGTGGTATCTGGGTTCTGTTTTTGCTGTCCTCAATTGCACAAATTTGTGTATGTTATTATGTCTGATTGTTTATTTATTTATCAATAAATTTATTATATATTTTTTGTACATCTTGGTTGTGTCCTTTTTTGCTCCTGGTGAGCACTTTTTAGGTTGGTAATGCTTGTTTGATGGCACAGCCATTAATGAGATACATTGGGGCGATTTATAGGTATATATATATCAAATCCCGTGCTGAGCCACGCCCCCTGCACTGATCACATGACGGTGACGTCACCCCAGGTCCTTCGGCTGTTCAACAGTTCGGGTTGGTGGCAGCCGCCCCTTATGGATTCCATATGCGGCGGTAGTGGACTCCATAACGGGATGCGGCGATAACCACAACCCGAACGCCAAACTTATTTTTAAAGTTCGCTCATCTCTAGTTTTCAAGCACCGCCCAGCTCATTAGTATTCACTTCGCTGGGCGGCTTCTTCTGTCCCCGACGCTCCGAGATCCCGCGCATGCCCAATAAAAAGCTATGGGCATCGGCCTCACTTGCAGCTTCTGGGCATGTGCGGGATACCTTGCCCGGCACCCCCAGTGGCCACAATGTTACTGCGCCTGCGTCCTATTACATTTGGTGAGGCGCCCAGCGAAGTGAATACTAATGAGCTGGGCGGTGCTTGAAAACGGCAGTTGGGGCGCGGCTGGGCACAAGTGGAGGAGAAACACCGCCCCTTGGGCACGAAGGCAAGCCATTCACTGAGGATGTAAAAGATGATTCTACTGAGTTTGTAAGGTGGACGGGGGGAATACTTATATGTTTGAAATACACATTAGAGGACCTATGCCTGCCTACATATATCTAAAAATGCTTATTGGGCCTGTCAGTGTCCCTTTAAACTGTTAATACTGACTGCAGCCCGCTGCCTTATTTCCCGCTTCTGGAAACGCCCTGACCCCCCAAAGGTCTCCGTCCTATATGCCAGGGTGATGGAAATCTGGACCCTGGAATATACGCCTGCAATGTCCCAGGACGAAATAGATCTAATTCATGCTATTTGGGATGTTTGGAACAATTAGGCTCCATTCACAAGTCCGCAAAATGGGTCTGCAATTGCAGAACGGGTGCGGACCCATTTATTTACAACTGGGACGGGAATGATGCAGACAGCACACTATGTGCTGTTCGCATCCGCATTTTCAGATCCGCACTTCCGTTTCCATAAAAAAATAGAACATGTCCTAGTCTTATCCGCAATTGCGGACAAGATTAGGCATTTTCTATTATAGTGCTGGCGAAGTGCGGTCCACAAATTGCGGAACGCACATTCCCGGTGTCTGTGTTTTGCGGATCCGCAAAGGACTTACGGACGTGTGAATGGACCCTTACTGGGCTACTAGGCAATCCTGAGAAGAGAATAATGTAATCCCCCCTCCCCTGGATGTGTCACTGTCTGTATTGTCTACGTCTTTTCTTTACTCTGTTGTTATAGTGTTATTCAAATAGGTTTCAACTTAGATCACACACACCCTAATATTAGATTAATGTAGCTACTCCCTCATGAGAGTTCCTTATACGTTGGGACGCCATTGATAATGGTCTTTCTTTTGTCACTTACTTTTCATTTTTACTTTTTTTTTTCAATATCCGTTTTTATCAAAGAAATGAGTACGAAAAGACACTGTAACCTTGATTGGTTCTTGTCTGATTTACATTGCACATAATATGTGAAGTTATAGTATATGCTCATTTGTTGAATATGTCGTGCATATTGCGTTGTTCACTTTACCTTGTACAATTGTACATACAGTTGAAACAGGATTGTTTTGTTGTATTTCAATAAAAATACAATTATATAAAAAAAAAAAAACGAGCAGCACCTGGCATTCAGTCTGTCTGGTTTTGGCAGTAAACAAGTCTGGCTTTTTTCCTCCAAAACATAGTGTTCCTTAACTCTTTTGGTAACTAGAAAATTACCAGCTTCTCATTATTAGCTAAAAAGTCCCAAAAGTCTCTCAGTATTCATTAACCCTTTCCACAGTGCCGTGCAAACACAGTGCAAATGAACAGGGTCTATATCACAGCATATGAAATGCAGTTACACAGTAACGGTATAACTCAGGGCTATAAAGTGAGTAGTTGATGACTTTGCATAATGGGACAAATGTCCAGACTTCAAAGTACCCCTCCTCCAGGGCACTACATCTGTTTCTGGGAAAGCTGAGTGACAACCAATATGGTTTTCAGTTGTGTTGCCATTCGTCTTTCCCAGACATTAGCATATGAAAAGTGTTGCGCGAACCCGAACTGTAAAGTTCAGGTCCGTACCGAACTTTGCGAGTTCGGGTACCCAGACCCGAACCTTGCCAGAAAAGTTTGGGTTCGAATTCGGTGTTCGCGCATTTAATAAAGCTTTTGAAAGGCTGCAGGGAAGCCAATCAACAAGCTTTTAAGCAATGGGCACTTAGAAGCCATCACAGCCATGCCTAGTAATGGCATGGCTGTGATTGGCCAGTGCATCATGTGACCCAGCCTCTATACAAGCTGCATCACGTGTAGCACCGCCCATCAGCTCTGAGTAGTGCAGGGACAGGAAGCGGGCAGCTGAAGAGAGGGAGAGTGTTAGGAATCTGGCTATTTGTTTTGTGGGTGACCTATAATGATTTTTTTGTAAATGCAATACACCAGGTTTGCACCCCTGACACAGAAATATAATAATAAATTTGGCTGTTAATTCTGTGGGTGACCTATAGTGATTTTTTGTCGGTGCAATTCACCATTTTTGTACCTCTGACACAAAAATATAATAGTTAATCTGTCTGTTAGTTCAGTGGGTGACATGTACCCATTTTTGGTGTGAGATACACGTGCACTGCGTATGTGACAGGGAATTAATATAGTTAATCTGTCTGTTAGTCAGTGGGTGACATATACCCATTTTATGTGTGAGGTACACCTGCGCTGCATCCATGACAGGGAAATTAATATAGTTAATCCGTATGTTAGATCGGTGGGTGACATATTCCCATTTTTGGTGTGAGGTACACCTGCACTGCATACATGTCAGGGAAATTAATATAGTTAATCCGTTAGTTAGTTCGGTGGGTGACATATTCCCATTTTTGTGTGAGGTACACCTGCACTGCATACATGACAGGGAAATTAATATAGTTAATCCATCTGTTAGTTCAGTGGGTGACATATACCCATTTTTGGTGTGACATACACGTGCATTTTATACGTGACAGGGAAATTAATATAGTTAATCTGACTGTTAGTTTGGCAAGTGACATATACCCATTTGTGGTATGAGATACACATGCATTGCATATGTGACAGGGAAATTCAAATAGTTAATCCGTCTATTAGTTCGGTGGGTGACATATTCCCATTTTTTGTGTGAGGTACACCTGCACTGCATACATGACAGGGAAATTAATATAGTTAATCCGTCTGTTAGTTCAGTGGGTGACATATACCCATTTTTGGTGTGACATACACGTGCATTTTATACGTGACAGGGAAATTAATATATTTAATCTGACTGTTAGTTCAGCCAGTGACATACACCCATGTTTGGTGTGAGATACACCTGCACTGCATATGTGACAGGGAATTTGATATAGCTAATCCGTATGTTAGTTCGGTGGGTGACATATACCCATTTTTAGTGTGAGATATGCGTGCACTGCATATGTGACAGGGAAATGAATATAGTTAATCCGTCTGTTAGTTCGGTGGGTGACATATACCCATTTTTGGTGTGACATACACGTGCATTTTATACGTGACAGGGAAATTAATATATTTAATCTGACTGTTAGTTCAGCCAGTGACATACACCCATGTTTGGTGTGAGATACACCTGCACTGCATATGTGACAGGGAATTTGATATAGCTAATCCGTATGTTAGTTCGGTGGGTGACATATACCCATTTTTAGTGTGAGATATGCGTGCACTGCATATGTGACAGGGAAATGAATATAGTTAATCCGTCTGTTAGTTCGGTGGGTGACATATACCCATTTTTGGTGTGAGATACACGTGCACTTTATACATGACAGGGAAATTAATATAGTTAATCTGACAGTGCTGCAGCGTGACTTCGGCCTTCCCGCTCACCGCCTCATATGCGACTAACCTACAAGGTGGAACTTCACCTTGCACATGCTGGAGAGACTATGTGAAGAGCAGCAGTAGGCGATAGTGGAGTTTCTCTGCGGAACAACACCACTTCACCAGCAACAAGTGGGCCTTCATGTGGGACTTGTGTGCCATGTTGCACTCTTTCGAGTACTACACCAACATGGCCAGTGCCGATAACGCCGTTCTCAGTGTTACTATCCCACTTCTATGTCTCCTTGAAAAAACACTTCGGGCAAATATGGAAGAGGATGTGGCACAGGAGGAAGAGGAGGAGGAAAAGGGCTCATTTCTACGGTTATCAGGCCAGTCATTTACAAGTGGCTCGGAGGGTGGGTTCCTGCACCAACAGAGGCCAGGTACATAACTGTCCAGCCAGGGCACAGTTCTGGAGGAGGAGGAACCGTGTTCATAGCAGGGTTGCACCCAAAGCAGCTCATGGGCATCACTGGAGCGTGGCTGGTGGGATACAGAGGACACAGACGATACATCTCCTTGACGATACATATCGTTGCCTCTGGGCAGCCTGGCACACATGAGCGACTACATGCTGCAATGCCTGCGCAATGATCACCGAGTTGCCCACATTATAACCAGTGCTGATTACTGGGTGGCCACCCTGCTGGATCCCCGCTTCAAGGACAATGTGCCATGCTTAATTCCATCACTGGAGTGTGATCGGAAGATGAGCAAGTACAAGCACACACTGGTAGACGCGCTGCTGATGGCATTCACACCTGACAGCGGGGGCTCAGTGGAAGCACAAGGCGAACGCAGATAAGGAGGAAGAAGTCGCCAACGCAGCTGGGGCACCTCCAGCACCTCAGAAGGCAGGGTTAGCATGGCTGCAATGTGGAAAAGCTTTGTCAGCACGACAAAACAACCAGCACCACCAGCTGATATGGAACGTCTTAGCAGGAGGCAGCATTTCAGCAACATGGTGGAGCAGTATGTGTGCACACGCCTACATGTACCGACATGGGTCTGCCCCATTCAACTTCTGGGTCTCCAAATTGGGCACATGGCCTGAGCTTGCGCTTTACGCCTTGGAGGTGCTGGCCTGCCCTGTATATTGTCCGAACGTGTGTTTAGCATCGCAGTGGGGGTATACCGGCCTCACCCAGCCATTGTTATACTCCAGCGCACTTTCTCTTTGCATTTTCTTTTCTATTTTCCAATGTTTTGGATTCTTCCCAAATTTATAAAAAAATAAAAATAAAAAATAAAGGGAAAAAAATAAAAATAAAAAAACAACAAAAACAGTGTTGGCTACCGCCTCCTCCTCCACCGCCGCTTCCACCTACACCGCCACGTCCACCGCCTCCTTAACCTCCTACTCAACTTTGACCTCCGCCTCCTAGTTCAAAATTATTTTTTTTATTTTTTCTATTCTATGTTAAGTCATTTCCCTATCCACATTTGTTTGCAGGGCAACTGTCCTGCTTTTACCCCCATTTTGCTTCCTTTTCCAGCACTTTAGCGCTAACTTACGAGTATTTTACAGCCATTTTAGTGCACCAAAGTTCAGATCCCCATTGACTTCAATAGGGTTCGGGTTCGAGTCAAGTTCGGGTCCCGAACTCGAACTTTGACCCGAAGTTCGGCCGAACCCGGCAAACCCGAACATCTACGGGTCCGCTCATCCCTAGATATGAAATCTGCGTAGTTATGTGGCAGTAGATCCACTGTATTTTGGCATTCAGAAGTTGGAGGAATCTCAGTGGTTTCTATTTTCTTGGAAAGCTGGGTAACAACCAGTATGGTTTCCATTGCTGCTTTTTCAGAGGTACGCACTCATCTTTCTCAGTCTCCTGAATAGCACATCCACCTAGAGGCATGTACCACTGATTAAGTATGCAGATTTAAGTGTTGGTGGTCTTGCGGGTGCCGCAATGGCAGCCATGTCAGTTGTCACCCAGCTTTTCCAGAAACAGAGGATAACTAGCTAGAGGCGACTGTATTTCTGATTTCAGGAGTAAATGATTCTCATAAAAACTTAGTCCAAAGGTCCAGTGCCTGGGTGCAGAGGGTGGGCAAGGGGCTCTCAGGGCAGGGCTGCACACAGGGGCATTTGTATGCCGGGTATTTTCAGTGTAAGCTGTGTATTTGGCAAGGAGATGAGGGTCAGATGTTTAAGCCTCACATGTGAGCTGAGTCCCTGCGTTATAGGATTATTGTATCAGATCCCCACGTACAAGCTCAGAGCTGCGGCTGCAATACTCTGCCGTGCCCCTCCACTGGCACCCTACAGACATATCCATGCCAGCTGCCTTCCATGTACTTTACCCGAAGACCCAGCAGCACTACTCCCCCCATTATGTAAGGTTACTGGACTGCAGTACCAAATAATCTGGCGCTCTGTAAGCCTGAATCTGTCACGTCCCTGGATTTCTGAAATATTTGCAGAATTTAAATATTACATTTACAGCAATGAATAAATAACCTTAAATAAACACGATGCAGGACAAAGACGCCCCCGCAGTCAGAGTCCATGTCTTCTAGGTTTTAGAATATTTCCTTTAAGTCTCTTAAAGGAGTATTCCACATTAGGCACCAGACATCTCACACATGAAACTGGACCTGACACTTTTGATGTTTGATGAAGATAATTTTTCTAAATCTACACAGTACCATGGACTCAAATGTGAAGAACTGTAATAGAACGGATTCACTGGGCGCTGCACTGGATACAAAATAAGTTATTAAAAGATATTTTAAAAAATGAGAATATAAATAAAAGAGAGACGTCTAGTAATAAAACAATGAATTTCGGCGACTGACCGCCGCCTTCTTCAGATATCAAAGTCGACCTCAATTAAAAGCCCACACCAGGGAATCAGGCAGACGACATCAACCAAAGGGCCAATTTCTAATCAGAAATAAAGTATAGTTAGCAATAACTGTAGAGAAGAAAACTGAATACACCACTGTGTGTATTATCTCTGTACTGTGACATCACTGTGTGTATTATCTCTGTACTGTGACATCACTGTGTGTATTATCCCTGTACTGTGACATCACTGTGTGTATTATCTCTGTACTGTGACATCACTGTGTTTATTATCCCTGTACTGTGACATCACTGTGTTTATTATCCCTGTACTGTGACATCACTGTGTGTATTATCTCTGTACTGTGACATCACTGTGTTTATTACCCCTGTACTGTGACATCACTGTGTTTATTATCTCTGTACTGTGACATCACTGTGTGTATTATCTCTGTACTGTGACATCACTGTGTTTATTATCCTGTACTGTGACATCACTGTGTTTATTATCCCTGTACTGTGACATCACTGTGTTTATTATCTCTGTACTGTGACATCACTGTGTGTATTATCTCTGTACTGTGACATCACTGTGTTTATTATCCCTGTACTGTGACATCACTGTGTTTATTATCCCTGTACTGTGACATCACTGTGTGTATTATCCCTGTACTGTGACATCACTGTGTGTATTATCCCTGTTCTGTGACATCACTGTGTGTATTATCTCTGTACTGTGACATCACTGTGATTATTACCCCTGTACTGTGACATCACTGTGTTTATTATCTCTGTACTGTGACATCACTGTGTGTATTATCTCTGTACTGTGACATCACTGTGTTTATTATCCCTGTACTGTGACATCACTGTGTTTATTATCCCTGTACTGTGACATCACTGTGTTTATTATCCCTGTACTGTGACATCACTGTGTTTATTATCCCTGTACTGTGACATCACTGTGTGTATTATCCTGTACTGTGACATCACTGTGTGTATTATCCCTGTACTGTGACATCACTGTGTGTATTATCTCTGTACTGTGACATCACTGTGTGTATTATCTCTGTACTGTGACATCACTGTGTTTATTATCCCTGTACTGTGACATCACTGTGTTTATTATCCCTGTACTGTGACATCACTGTGTTTATTATCGCTGTACTGTGACATCACTGTGTGTATTATCCCTGTACTGTGACATCACTGTGTGTATTATCCCTGTACTGTGACATCACTGTGTTTATTATCCCTGTACTGTGACATCACTGTGTGTATTATCTCTGTACTGTGACATCACTGTGTGTATTATCCCTGTACTGTGACATCACTGTGTTTATTATCCTGTACTGTGACATCACTGTGTTTATTATCCCTGTACTGTGACATCACTGTGTTTATTATCGCTGTACTGTGACATCACTGTGTGTATTTTCCTGTACTGTGACATCACTGTGTGTATTATCTCTGTACTGTGACATCACTGTGTTTATTATCCCTGTACTGTGACATCACTGTGTGTATTATCCCTGTACTGTGACATCACTGTGTGTTATTATCCCTGTACTGTGACATCACTGTGTGTATTATCCCTGTACTGCAGACATCACTGTGTTTATTATCCCTGTACTGTGACATCACTGTGTTTATTATCTCTGTACTGTGACATCACTGTGTTTATTATCTCTGTACTGTGACATCACTGTGTGTATTATCGCTGTACTGTGACATCACTGTGTGTATTATCCCTGTACTGTGACATCACTGTGTTTATTATCCCTGTACTGTGACATCACTGT
The DNA here is from genome assembly GCA_033119425.1 of Bufotes viridis. Lineage (NCBI taxonomy): Eukaryota > Metazoa > Chordata > Amphibia > Anura > Bufonidae > Bufotes > Bufotes viridis. The sequence goes on from CM065596.1 coordinate 10,361,410, forward strand.
GTTTATTATCCCTGTACTGTGACATCACTGTGTGTATTATCCCTGTACTGTGACATCACTGTGTTTATTATCTCTGTACTGTGACATCACTGTGTTTATTATCTCTGTACTGTGACATCACTGTGTTTATTATCTCTGTACTGTGACATCACTGTGTGTATTATCCCTGTACTGTGACATCACTGTGTGTATTATCCCTGTGCTGTGACATCACTGTGTGTATTATCGCTGTACTGTGACATCACTGTGTTTATTATCCTGTACTGTGACATCACTGTGTGTATTATCTCTGTACTGTGACATCACTGTGTTTATTATCCCTGTACTGTGACATCACTGTGTTTATTATCTCTGTACTGTGACATCACTGTGTTTATTATCCCTGTACTGTGACATCACTGTGTTTATTATCCCTGTACTGTGACATCACTGTGTTTATTATCCCTGTACTGTGACATCACTGTGTTTATTATCCCTGTACTGTGACATCACTGTGTTTATTATCCCTGTACTGTGACATCACTGTGTGTATTATCCCTGTACTGTGACATCACTGTGTTTATTATCTCTGTACTGTGACATCACTGTGTTTATTATCTCTGTACTGTGACATCACTGTGTATATTATCCCTGTACTGTGACATCACTGTGTTTATTATCCTCTATACTGTGACATCACTGTGTTTATTATCTCTGTACTGTGACATCACTGTGTATATTATCCCTGTACTGTGACATCACTGTGTTTATTATCTCTGTACTGTGACATCACTGTGTTTATTATCTCTGTACTGTGACATCACTGTGATGTATTATCCCTGTACTGTGACATCACTGTGTTTATTATCTCTGTACTGTGACATCACTGTGTTTATAATCCCTGTACTGTGACATCACTCTGTTTATTATACCTGTACTGTGACATCACTGTGTTTATTATCCCTGTACTGTGACATCACTGTGTTTATTATCCCTGTACTGTGACATCACTGTGTTTATTATCTCTGTACTGTGACATCACTGTGTGTATTATCCCTGTACTGTGACATCACTGTGTGTATTATCCCTGTACTGTGACATCACTGTGTGTATTATCCCTGTACTGTGACATCACTGTGTGTATTATCCCTGTACTGTGACATCACTGTGTTTATTATCCCTGTACTGTGACATCACTGTGTTTATTATCTCTGTACTGTGACATCACTGTGTGTATTATCCCTGTGCTGTGACATCACTGTGTTTATTATCCCTGTACTGTGACATCACTGTGTTTATTATCCCTGTACTGTGACATCACTGTGTTTATTATCCCTGTACTGTGACATCACTGTGTTTATTATCTCTGTACTGTGACATCACTGTGTGTATTATCCCTGTACTGTGACATCACTGTGTGTATTATCCCTGTACTGTGACATCACTGTGTGTATTATCCCTGTACTGTGACATCACTGTGTTTATTATCCCTGTACTGTGACATCACTGTGTATATTATCTCTGTACTGTGACATCACTGTGTTTAGTATCTATGTACTATGACATCACTGTTTTTATTATCTCTGTACTGTGACATCACTGTGTTTATTATCTATGTACTGTGACATCACTGTGTTTATTATCCCTGTACTGTGACATCACTGTGTTTATTATCTCTGTACTGTGACATCACAGTGTGTATTATCCCTGTACTGTGACATCACTGTGTTTATTATCCCTGTACTGTGACATCACTGTGTTTATTATCTCTGTACAGTGACATCACTGTGTTTATTATCCCTGTACTGTGAAATCACTGTGTTTATTATCCCTGTACTGTGACATCGCTGTGTTTATTATCCCTGTTCTGTGACATCACTGTGTTTATTATCCCTGTACTGTGACATCACTGTGTTTATTATCCCTGTACTGTGACATCACTGTGTTTATTATCTCTGTACTGTGACATCACTGTGTTTATTATCTCTGTACTGTGACATCACTGTGTTTATTATCTCTGTACTGTGACATCACTGTGTTTATTATCCCTGTACTGTGACATCACTGTGTTTATTATCTCTGTACTGTGACATCACTGTGTTTTATTATCCCTGTACTGTGACATCACTGTGTTTATTATCCCTGTACTGTGACATCACTGTGTTTATTATCTCTGTACTGTGACATCACTGTGTTTATTATCCTGTACTGTGACATCACTGTGTTTATTATCTCTGTACTGTGACATCACTGTGTTTATTATCCCTGTACTGTGACATCACTGTGTTTATTATCCCTGTACTGTGACATCACTGTGTGTATTATCCTGTACTGTGACATCACTGTGTTTATTATCCCTGTACTGTGACATCACTGTGTTTATTATCCCTGTACTGTGACATCACTGTGTTTATTATCTCTGTACTGTGACATCACTGTGTTTATTATCCCTGTACTGTGACATCACTGTGTTTATTATCCCTGTACTGTGACATCACTGTGTTTATTATCCCTGTACTGTGACATCACTGTGTTTATTATCTCTGTACTGTGACATCACTGTGTTTATTATCTCTGTACTGTGACATCACTGTGTTTATTATCCCTGTACTGTGACATCACTGTGTTTATTATCCCTGTACTGTGACATCACTGTGTTTATTATCCCTGTACTGTGACATCACTGTGTTTATTATCCTGTACTGTGACATCACTGTGTATATTATCTCTGTACTGTGACATCACTGTGTTTATTATCTCTGTACTGTGACATCACTGTGTTTTATTATCTCTGTACTGTGACATCACTGTGTTTATTATCTCTGTACTGTGACATCACTGTGTTTATTATCCCTGTACTGTGACATCACTGTGTTTATTATCTCTGTACTGTGACATCACTGTGTTTATTATCCCTGTACTGTGACATCACTGTGTTTATTATCTCTGTACTGTGACATCACTGTGTGTATTATCTCTGTACTGTGACATCACTGTGTTTATTATCCCTGTACTGTGACATCACTGTGTTTATTATCCCTGTACTGTGACATCACTGTGTTTTATTATCCCTGTACTGCGACATCACTGTGTTTATTATCTCTGTACTGTGACATCACTGTGTTTTATTATCCCTGTACTGTGATATCACTTGTGTTTATTATCTCTGTACTGTGACATCACTGTGTTTATTATCCCTGTACTGTGACATCACTGTGTTTATTATCCCTGTACTGTGACATCACTGTGTGTATTATCCCTGTACTGTGACATCACTGTGTTTATTATCTCTGTACTGTGACATCACTGTGTTTATTATCTCTGTACTGTGACATCACTGTGTTTATTATCTCTGTACTGTGACATCACTGTGTGTTTATTATCCCTGTACTGTGACATCACTGTGTTTATTATCTCTGTACTGTGACATCACTGTGTGTATTATCCCTGTTTATAATCTCTGTACTGTGACATCACTGTGTTTATTATCCCTGTACTGTGACATCGCTGTGTTTATTATCCCTGTTCTGTGACATCACTGTGTTTATTATCCCTGTACTGTGACATCACTGTGTTTATTATCCCTGTACTGTGACATCGCTGTGTTTATTATCCCTGTTCTGTTACATCGCTGTGTTTATTATCCCTGTTCTGTGACATCACTGTGTTTATTATCCCTGTAGTGTGACATCACTGTGTTTATTATCTCTGTACTGTGACATCACTGTGTTTATTATCCCTGTTCTGTGACATCGCTGTGTTTATTATCCCAGTTCTGTGACATCACTGTGTTTATTATCCCTGTAGTGTGACATCACTGTGTTTATTATCCCTGTACTGTGACATCACTGTGTTTATTATCCCTGTACTGTGACATCACTGTGTGTATTATCCCTGTACTGTGACATCACTGTGTTTATTATCTCTGTACTGTGACATCACTGTGTTTATTACCCCTGTACTGTGACATCACTGTGTTTATTATCCCTGTACTGTGACATCACTGTGTTTATTATCTCTGTACTGTGACATCACTGTGTTTATTATCTCTGTACTGTGACATCACTGTGTTTATTATCCCTGTACTGCGACATCACAGTGTTTATTATCTCTGTACTGTGACATCACTGTGTGCATTATCCCTGTTCTGTGACATCACTGTGTTTATTATCCCTGTTCTGTGATATCACTGTGTTTATTAACCCTGTACTGTGACATCACTGTGTTTATTATCTCTGTACTGCGACATCACAGTGTTTATTATCTCTGTACTGTGACATCACTGTGTTTATTATCCCTGTTCTGTGATATCACTGTGTTTATTATCCCTGTACCGTGACATCACTGTGTTTATTATCCCTGTACTGTGACATCACCGTGTTTATTATCCCTGTACTGTGACATCACTGTGTGTATTATATCTGTACTGTGATATCACTGTGTTTATTATCTCTGTACTGTGACATCACTGTGTATTATCCCTGTACTGTGACATCACTGTGTGCATTATCCCTGTTCTGTGACATCACTGTGTTTATTATCCCTGTTCTGTGATATCACTGTGTTTATTAACCCTGTACTGTGACATCACTGTGTTTATTATCCCTGTACTGCGACATCACAGTGTTTATTATCTCTGTACTGTGACATCACTGTGTTTATTATCCCTGTTCTGTGATATCACTGTGTTTATTATCTCTGTACTGTGACATCACTGTGTTTATTATCCCTGTACTGTGACATCACTGTGTTTATTATCCCTGTACTGGGACATCACAGTGTTTATTATCCCTGTACTGTGACATCACTGTGTTTATTATCTCTGTACTGTGACATCACTGTGTGTATTATCCCTGTACTGTGACATCACTGTGTTTATTATCTCTGTACTGTGACATCACTGTGTTTTATCCCTGTACTGTGACATCACTGTGTTTATTATCCCTGTACTGTGACATCACTGTGTTTATTATCTCTGTACTGTGACATCACTGTGTGTATTATCCCTGTACTGTGACATCACTGTGTTTATTATCTCTGTACAGTGACATCACTGTGTTTATTATCCCTGTACTGTGACATCACTGTGTTTATTATCCCTGTACTGTGACATCAATGTGTTTATTATCTCTGTACTGTTACATCACTGTGTGTATTATGCCTGTACTGTGACATCACTGTGTTTATTATCCCTGTACTGTGACATCACTGTGTTTATTATCCCTGTACTGTGACATCACTGTGTTTATTATCCCTGTTCTGTGACATCACTGTGTTTATTATCTCTGTACTGTTACATCACTGTGTGTATTATGCCTGTACTGTGACATCACTGTGTTTATTATCCCTGTACTGTGACATCACTGTGTGTATTATCCCTGTACTGTGACATCACTGTGTGTATTATCCCTGTACTGTGACATCACTGTGTTTATTATCTCTGTTCTGTGACATCACTGTGTTTATTATTCCTGTACTGTGACATCACTGTGTGTATTATCCCTGTACTGTGACATCACTGTGTTTATTATCTCTGTACTGTGACATCACTGTGTGTATTATCCCTGTACTGTGACATTACTGTGTTTATTATCCCTGTACTGCGACATCACAGTGTTTATTATCCCTGTACTGTGACATCACTGTGTTTATTATCTCTGTACTGTGACATCACTGTGTGTATTTTCCCTGTTCTGTGATATCACTGTGTTTATAATCTCTGTACTGTGACATCACTGTGTTTATTATCTCTGTACTGTGACATCACTGTGTTTATTATCCCTGTACTGCGACATCACAGTGTTTATTATCTCTGTACTGTGACATCACTGTGTTTATTATCCCTGTTCTGTGATATCACTGTGTTTATTATCCCTGTACTGTGACATCACTGTGTTTATTATCCCTGTACTGCGACATCACAGTGTTTATTATCCCTGTACTGTGACATCACTGTGTTTATTATCCCTGTTCTGTGACATCACTGTGTTTATTATCCCTGTACCGTGACATCACTGTGTTTATTATCCCTGTACTGTGACATCACCGTGTTTATTATCTCTGTACTGTGACATCACTGTGTTTATTATCCCTGTTCTGTGATATAACTGTTTATTATCCCTGTACTGTGACATCACTGTTTATTATCCCTGTACTTCGACATCACAGTGTTTATTATCTCTGTACCGTGACATCACTGTGTTTATTATCCATGTACTGTGACATCACTGTGTTTATTATCTCTGTACTGTGACATCACTGTGTTTATTATCTCTGTACTGTGACATCACTGTGTTTATTATCCCTGTACTGTGACATCACTGTGTTTATTATCCCTGTACTGTGACATCACTGTGTTTATTATCTCTGTACTGTGACATCACTGTGTTTATTATCTCTGTACTGTGACATCACTGTGTTTATTATCCCTGTACTGTGACATCACTGTGTTTATTATCCCTGTACTGTGACATCACTGTGTTTATTATCCCTGTACTGTGATTCACTGTGTTTATTATCTCTGTACTGTGAAATCACTGTGTGTATTATCCCTGTACTGTGACATCACTGTGTTTATTATCTCTGTACTGTGACATCACTGTGTTTATTATCCCTGTACTGTGACATCACTGTGTTTATTATCCCTGTACTGTGACATCACTGTGTTTATTATCTCTGTACTGTGACATCACTGTGTTTATTATCTCTGCTACTGTGACATCACTGTGTTTATTATCCCTGTACTGTGACATCACTGTGTTTATTATCTCTGTAATGTGACATCACTGTGTTTATTATCCCTGTACTGTGACATCACTGTGTGTATTATCCCTGTACTGTGAAATCACTGTGTGTATTATCTCTGTACTGTGACATCACTGTGTGTATATATCTCTGTACTGTGACATCACTGTGGTTATTATCTCTGTACTGTGACATCACTGTGTGTATTATCCCTGTACTGTGACATCACTGTGTTTATTATCCCTGTACTGTGACATCACTGTGTTTATTATCTCTGTACTGTGACATCACTGTGTGTATTATCCCTGTACTGTGACATTACTGTGTTAATTATGTCTGTACTGTGACATCACTGTGTATATTATCTCTGTACTGTGACATCACTGTGTTTATTATCTCTGTACTGTGACATCACTGTGTTTATTATACCTGTAATGTAACATCACTGTGTTTATTATCCCTGTACTGTGACATCACTGTGTTTATTATCCCTGTACTGTGACATCACTGTGTTTATTATCTCTGTACTGTGACATCGCTGTGTTTATTATCTCTGTACTGTGACATCACTGTGTTTATTATCCCTGTACTGTGACATCACTGTGTTTATTATGTCTGTACTGTGACATCACTGTGTGTATTATCTCTGTACTGTGACATCACTGTGTTTATTATCTCTGTATTGTGACATCACTGTGTTTATTATTCCTGTACTGTGACATCTCAGTGTGTATTATCTCTGTACCGTGACATCACTGTGTTTATTATCCCTGTACTGTGACATCACTGTGTTTATTATCCCTGTACTGTGACATCACTGTGTTTATTATCTCTGTACTGTGACATCACTGTGTTTATTATCCCTGTACTGTGACATCACTGTGTTTATTATCCCTGTACTGTGACATCACTGTGTTTATTATCCCTGTACTGTGACATCACTGTGTTTATTATCTCTGTACTGTGACATCACTGTGTGTATTATCCCTGTACTGTGACATCACTGTGTTTATTATCCCTGTACTGTGACATCACTGTGTTTATTATCCCTGTACTGTGACATCACTGTGTTTATTATCTCTGTACTGTGACATCACTGTGTGTATTATCCCTGTACTGTGACATCACTGTGTTTATTATCCCTGTACTGCGACATCACAGTGTTTATTATCCCTGTACTGTGACATTACTGTGTTTATTATCTCTGTACTGTGACATCACTGTGTGTATTTTCCCTGTTCTGTGATATCACTGTGTTTATAATCTCTGTACTGTGACATCACTGTGTTTATTATCTCTGTACTGTGACATCACTGTGTTTATTATCCCTGTTCTGTGATATCACTGTGTTTATTATCTCTGTACTGTGACATCACTGTGTTTATTATCCCTGTTCTGTGACATCACTGTGTTTATTATCCCTGTACTGCGACATGACAGTGTTTATTATCTCTGTACTGTGACATCACTGTGTTTATTATCTCTGTACTGTGACATCACTGTGTTTATTATCCCTGTTCTGTGACATCACTGTGTTTATTATCCCTGTACCGTGACATCACTGTGTTTATTATCCCTGTACTGTGACATCACCGTGTTTATTATCTCTGTACTGTGACATCACTGTGTTTATTATCCCTGTTCTGTGATATCACTGTGTTTATTATCCCTGTACTGCGACATCACTGTGTTTATTATCTCTGTACTGTGACATCACTGTGTTTATTATCTCTGTACTGTGACATCACTGTGTTTATTATCCCTGTACTGTGACATCACTGTGTTTATTATCCCTGTACTGTGACATCACTGTGTTTATTATCTCTGTACTGTGACATCACTGTGTTTATTATCCCTGTACTGTGACATCACTGTGTTTATTATCCCTGTACTGTGACATCACTGTGTTTATTATCTCTGTACTGTGACATCACTGTGTTTATTATCCCTGTACTGTGACATCACTGTGTTTATTATCCCTGTACTGTGACATCACTGTGTTTATTATCTCTGTACTGTGACATCACTGTGTGTATTATCCCTGTACTGTGACATCACTGTGTTTATTATCTCTGTACTGTGACATCACTGTGTTTTATCCCTGTACTGTGACATCACTGTGTTTATTATCCCTGTACTGTGACATCACTGTGTTTATTATCTCTGTACTGTGACATCACTGTGTTTATTATCTCTCTACTGTGACATCACTGTGTTTATTATCCCTGTACTGTGACATCACTGTGTTTATTATCTCTGTAATGTGACATCACTGTGTTTATTATCCCTGTACTGTGACATCACTGTGTTTATTATCCCTGTACTGTGAAATCACTGTGTGTATTATCTCTGTACTGTGACATCACTGTGTGTAATATCTCTGTACTGTGACATCACTGTGGTTATTATCTCTGTACTGTGACATCACTGTGTGTATTATCCCTGTACTGTGACATCACTGTGTTTATTATCCCTGTACTGTGACATCACTGTTTTTATTATCTCTGTACTGTGACATCACTGTGTGTATTATCCCTGTACTGTGACATTACTGTGTTAATTATGTCTGTACTGTGACATCACTGTGTATATTATCTCTGTACTGTGACATCACTGTGTTTATTATCTCTGTACTGTGACATCACTGTGTTTATTATACCTGTAATGTAACATCACTGTGTTTATTATCCCAGTACTGTGACATCACTGTGTTTATTATCCCTGTACTGTGACATCACTGTGTTTATTATCTCTGTACTGTGACATCGCTGTGTTTATTATCTCTGTACTGTGACATCACTGTGTTTATTATCCCTGTACTGTGACATCACTGTGTTTATTATGTCTGTACTGTGACATCACTGTGTGTATTATCTCTGTACTGTGACATCACTGTGTTTATTATCTCTGTATTGTGACATCACTGAGTTTATTATTCCTGTACTGTGACATCTCAGTGTGTATTATCTCTGTACCGTGACATCACTGTGTTTATTATCCCTGTACTGTGACATCACTGTGTTTATTATCCCTGTACTGTGACATCACTGTGTTTATTATCCCTGTACTGTGACATCACTGTGTTTATTATCCCTGTACTGTGACATCACTGTGTTTATTATCCCTGTACTGTGACATCACTGTGTTTATTATCCCTGTACTGTGACATCACTGTGTTTATTATCCCTGTACTGTGACATCTCAGTGTTTATTATCCCTGTACTGTGACATCACTGTGTTTATTATCTCTGTACTGTGACATCACTGTGTTTATTATCCCTGTACTGTGACATCACTGTGTTTATTATCCCTGTACTGTGACATCACTGTGTTTATTATCCCTGTACTGTGACATCACTGTGTTTATTATCTCTGTACTGTGACATCACTGTGTGTATTATCCCTGTACTGTGACATTACTGTGTTAATTATCTCTGTATTGTGACATCACTGTGTATATTATCTCTGTACTGTGACATCACTGTGTTTATTATCTCTGTACTGTGACATCACTGTGTTTATTATCCCTGTACTGTGACATCACTGTGCTTATTATCCCTGTACTGTGACATCACTGTGTTTATTATCCCTGTACTGTGACATCACTGTGTTTATTATCCCTGTACTGTGACATCACTGTGTTTATTATCTCTGTACTGTGACATCACTGTGTTTATTATCTCTGTACTGTGACATCACTGTGTTTATTATCCCTGTACTGTGACATCACTGTGTTTATTATCCCTGTACTGTGACATCACTGTGTTTATTATCTCTGTTCTGTGACATCACTGTGTGTATTATCCCTGTACTGTGACATCACTGTGTTTATTATCTCTGTACTGTGACATCACTGTGTTTATTATCTCTGTACTGTGACATCACTGTGTTTATTATCTCTGTACTGTGACATCACTGTGTTTATTATCTCTGTACTGTGACATCACTGTGTTTATTATCTCTGTACTGTGACATCACTGTGTTTATTATCCCTGTACTGTGAAATCACTGTGTGTATTATCCCTGTACTGTGACATCACTGTGTGTATTATCTCTGTACTGTGACATCACTGTGTTTATTATCCCTGTACTGTGACATCACTGTGTTTATTATCCCTGTACTGTGACATCACTGTGTGTATTATCTCTGTACTGTGACATTTCTGTGTTTATTATCCCTGTACTGTGACATCACTGTGTATATTATCCCTGTAATGTGACATCACTTTGTGTATTATCTCTGTACTGTGACATCACTGTGTTTATTATCTCTGCACTGTGACATCACTGTGTTTATTATCTCTGTACTGTGACATCACTGTGTGTATTATCTCTGTAGTGTGACATTTCTGTGTTTATTATCCTTGTACTGTGACATCACTGTGTTTATTATCCCTGTACTGTGAAATCACTGTGTTTATTATCCCTGTACTGTGACATCACTTTGTTTATTATCCCTGTACTGTGACATCACTGTGTTTATTATCCCTGTACTGTGACATCACTGTGTTTATTATCTCTATACTGTGACATCACTGTGTTTATTATCTCTGTACTGTGACATCACTGTGTGTATTATCCCTGTACTGTGACATCACTGTGTTTATTATCTCTGTACTGTGACATCACTGTGTTTATTATCCCTGTACTGTGACATCACTGTGTGTATTATCCCTGTACTGTGACATCACTCTGTGTATTATCTCTGTACTGTGACATCACTGTGTTTATTATCTCTGTACTGTGACATCACTGTGTTTATTATCCCTGTACTGTGACATCACTGTGTTTATTATCCCTGTACTGTGACATCACTGTGTTTATTATCTCTGTACTGTGACATCACTGTGTTTATTATCCCTGTACTGTGACATCACTGTGTTTATTATCTCTGTACTGTGACATCACTGTGTTTATTATCTCTGTACTGTGACATCACTGTGTTTATTATCCCTGTACTGTGACATCACTGTGTGTATTATCCCTGTACTGTGACATCACTGTGTGTATTATCTCTGTACTGTGACATCACTGTGTTTATTATCTCTGTACTGTGACATCACTGTGTTTATTATCCCTGTACTGTGACATCACTGTGTTTATTATCTCTGTACTGTGACATCACTGTGTTTATTATCCCTGTACTGTGACATCACTGTGTTTATTATCCCTGTACTGTGACATCACTGTGTTTATTATCTCTGTACTGTGACATCACTGTGTTTATTATCTCTGTACTGTGACATCACTGTGTTTATTATCCCTGTACTGTGACATCACTGTGTTTATTATCCCTGTACTGTGACATCACTGTGTTTATTATCTCTGTACTGTGACATCACTGTGTTTATTATCTCTGTACTGTGACATCACTGTGTTTATTATCCCTGTACTGTGACATCACTGTGTTTATTATCCCTGTACTGTGACATCACTGTGTTTATTATCCCTGTACTCTGACATCACTGTGTATGATCTCTGTACTGTGACATCACTGTGTTTATTATCCCTGTACTCTGACATCACTGTGTATGATCTCTGTACTGTGACATCACTGTGTGTATTATCCCTGTACTGTGACATCACTGTGTTTATTATCCCTGTACTGTGACATCACTGTGTTTATTATCCCTGTACTGTGACATCACTGTGTTTATTATCTCTGTACTGTGACATCACTGTGTTTATTATCCCTGTACTGTGACATCACTGTGTGTATTATCTCTGTACTGTGACATCACTGTGTTTATTATCTCTGTACTGTGACATCACTGTGTTTATTTTCCCTGTACTGTGACATCACTGTGTTTATTATCTCTGTGCTGTGACATCACTGTGTTTATTATCTCTGTCCTGTGACATCGCAGTGTTTATTGTCCCTGTACTGTGACATCACTGTGTTTATTATCTCTGTACTGTGACATCACTGTGTTTATTATCCCTGTACTGTGACATCACTGTGTGTATTATCCCTGTACTGTGACATCACTGTGTGTATTATCCCTGTACTGTGACATCACTGTGTTTATTATCTCTGTCCTGTGACATCGCAGTGTTTATTGTCCCTGTACTGTGACATCACTGTGTGTATTATCCCTGTACTGTGACATCTCTGTGTGTATTATCTCTGTACTGTGACATCACTGTGTGTATTATCCCTGTACTGTGACATCTCTGTGTGTATAATCTCTGTACTGTGACATCACTGTGTGTATTATCCCTGTACTGTGACATCACTGTGTTTATTATCTCTGTACTGTGACATCACTGTGTGTATTATCCCTGTACTGTGACATCACTGTGTGTATTATCCCTGTACTGTGACATCACTGTGGTTATATATCTCTGTACTGTGACATTACTGTGTTTATTATCCCTGTACTGTGACATCACTGTGTTTATTATCTCTGTACTGTGACATCACTGTGTTTATTATCCCTGTACTGTGACATCATTGTGCATTATCTATGTACTGTCTGGGCTGCCTGCTCACTGAAGGATCAGATTACACAGAAGTCTATGAAGCTGGAATGGGGAAGGAGGAGAAGGTATGCAGAGGCAGAGACACTCACATTGAGGCTGCTGCTGGTTTGTAAATTATTTAGTGTATTATTTACCCCCTTAATTTACATCTAAACTGATAAGTACTGCTGTGTCCTTCATTACTGACACTGCTTCTGAGGGTGTGCTACAGAGAGTTATGGGGGCGTTCACAGACATGTTACCACCTTGTCTTAGTCCAACAGCTCTGAAAAAAACTGCTAATTTAAGATTATATAGCGAAAAAGTGCTAAAAAATACAGGATTTAAGTCATAGGATGGTCAGAAATAGTGCTATTCTTCATTTACACATGTGGCAGCTTAGTCTGAAAAATTTACAGTAATATATTATCTTTAACAACCCCTTTAACCCCTTCCCAACATGTTTAGTCTTTCAAAATGGCTTTTAAATAAAAAAAAAGTTTTTAAAACTATAAAAAAACTAAACATAAATTTTCAAATCAAAATGAAAATAAAAATACATAAAAAATAAAAAAATACATATCATGGACATTACCATGTGCGAAAACACCCTTATTATTAAGATCTAAAGATATCTATCCAATATGGCAAATGACTAAACGGAAAAAAGTCAAAATAGCGATACTGCTGTGTTTTTGTCGCTTCGCCTCCTACAAAAAACAAAATAAAAAGTGATCAAAAAGTTGTACACAACCCAAAATGGTATCAATGAGTAGTACAGATGGCCCCACAAAAATGTTATAGGGGTCAGAATATGGCAACAAAAATAAATCAAATAATATTTTTTATTTTTTTGTTCTTTTCCGGCATCTTCGGGGCTCAAAACTGGAAAAAACTCTTTAGTTTTCTCCTAATGCAAGGATGCATCAGGATGTCTTCAGTTCAGTCACTGTACGGCGTTTTGGACGGAGATAATACCGCAGCATTCTGTATTAGTGCCGGATCCGGCATTAAAAATACCGCATTGACGGATCCGTTGTTCTGCGGATCCGTTCTTCTGGTCTGTGCATGCGCAAACCCTTAAAAATGTGTAAAAAATACATAACGGATCCGTCTTTCCAGATGCCAACTGGAGAGACGGATCCGTTATTGCAATGCTGTCCGTTTCAATACAAATTGCCGGATTCCTCTGCCGCAATGTGTGAAAGTGCCCTAACAGGTCAGTCCTGCCACATAGTGAACGCCGTAAAAAACAAAACATATAACTGTCGTGGAATTGCGTTTTTATTTAAAATTTCACTTCACGTGGAATTTTTTTTCCAGCTCCCCACTACATTGTATGCAATATGAAAGGGTGCCAGTAGAAAGTTCAACTTGTCCTGCAAAAAAAAAAAAAAGTCCTCGTAAAGAAACGAAAACGCAAAAACAGAAAATCACTCTGTCAGCAAGGGGTTAAATCACAAGCCCTTCTATCAAGCCCTGCCTGAACTAGGTATAATACAGTGTATTGCTTTTCCTTGAATTGTTCCTTCGGTGGGAAACTGTCACTATGCGAGATGTTCTGCACAGTTGATCGAGTAGTCACAATCCCGCCCACTAAATGTCCTTTGGGACAGAAGAAGCTAACGGGGAAGCGTGTCATGTGACCCCTCTATAATCAGGGAACCTCCATCCTTTAGTATTATGTACGGTACATAGGTCCAAATTCTGTGCAACTTTTTTTTTACATTTCTATATAGGGGTCAAAGTTCCACTTACAAGAATTCTGTGCTACAATTCTGCCTTTAGCCACCACTGGGGGGCGCTCACTGAAGACATATTTCTTACTGAGTTTAATGTATAACCAGTATGCAGTAAGCTCCCCCTAGTGGTGACTACAGATGGATAGAATTTTTCATGTAACTCAACGTCTGTGCACGGATTTCGAGCTTTGCATTAAAAAATAAATAAATAAAGCGCCGATCGCTATAAAATTATATTAAGAGATGAATCTGCAACTAAAACTGAAACTGTCTTCAAGCTGGAGTTACCAAGACAGTACGATCGGAGCCAAGTAATGAATCAGGAGTGCTCGTTTTGGTAAGACCTATGGTTCTCCTTAGATCATGGGCCAGGAGTCTTCCCCTCCTGTGAATTTATTCGCCTCTTTGTACGTGAAGCTGCTCCGGTGCCGCCTCCCATCGTTTATGGCGCCATCGTTCCCCTTTACACGAGTACCTGGTGTTCTGGGAGATGTTATAATGATGTAGATGTTCTTAGATAAGGCTGAGCAATAAAGATTGTACGCACCAGCAAACACCTAGTAAATCTGGATGGAGCGCAGGACATCGGCAGCGGCCCAGCCACAGATACAGGAATTATACCCTCGAATCAAAGTGGATTAACCGGCTGTAAACACGATGGAGGAGGGGATGTTGGGGGTAGTGCAGGACGCCAGGAAATTACTGCCGTTACATCATGACTTGTGCTTCAGTCACATCCACAGCTGCGTTCATAACTTCCCAGATGGGCTGGGTCATCTTATCTACTACGACAACATTGTGCATGCAGCTCTGGATGTGACTGGAGTATGAGCTGTGCTTTAAAGGGGTTGTCCAGGAGTTCAACATTGATGGGCTATCCTCAGGATAGGTCATCACCATCTGATCGGTGGGGGTCCGACTCCCAGCACCCCCCGCAGATCAGCAGTGTTCGGGTGAGCTCTGCGCCCTCTGCCGAGGCCAGGGACATCACACTGATTGGTCACATAGACTAGGTGCAAGTTCATCCTGTTCAAGTTAATGGGGCTAAGCTGCAATACCAGGTATAGCCACTATACAATGGACGGCGCTGTGCTTGGTATGCTGTGAGGGGGCCGGAGCGCTGCAGCCTCTTTAAACAGTTGATCGGTGGCAGTGCCAGGACTCGGACCGCCACTGATTAGATATTGATGACCTATGCTGAGGAAAGACCATCAATATCAAACTCCCAGAAAACCCCTTCCCAGGTGTCCCTCTTTTTGACCCAAGTCCCACTGTCCCTCTTTGATCCTTAAATGTCCCTCTTTTTGTCCTGGGGCAATTTGGACCTTAAAATATCTATAATCTGATGATTTATGAGCTAATATTGAAGCGCAAGAAAAAAAACTGTCCCGGAGGCTCCGCATGCTGTAAAAAAATAAAGGGACTTACACCCTCCTAACCGACCCCCAGCTGCTGCGGTTGTGACGGGGGTCAGTAATTATGCTTCTGGCGGAGTTAGAGGCGTGGCCTAGTATGAAAAAAAATTCCGCAATGCATGCCGGTGTTCTGCCACTTTTCTATACCCGGCAGAAAGTCTATATCCGGAAGTGATGTAGCTGCACCGGAAGTCACGTGGACGCGTTGGAATCAGCTGGAGGAGGGGGTGTGCGCGCTGTGCAAGCGCATTCGGCTAAAGTATAGTAATCTGGCAGAACGCCCCTGCATTTTCCCAGCCCTCCATTTCTTTACTATCCATCTCTTTCTTTACTATCCATTTCTTTCTTTAGTATCAATGGCGGCATAGAGTTAGTTTTACTAAATGCTGAGCGCAGCGCGACGAGCGAAGTGAGCCTGCGAGGGTACAAATTAATGTAGATTATGGGCTCGCGGCGTTTTTCCAGAATACTATACTTTAGCCGAATGCCCTTGCGCAGCGCGCACACCCCCTCCTCCACCTGATTCCAACGCGTCCACGTGACTTCCGGTGCAGCTACATCACTGCCAGGTATAGACTTTCTGCCAGGTATAGAAAAGTGGCAGAACACCGGCATATATTGTCCCTCTTTACAATTTTCAAAAGTTGGAGGTATGCCTTTAACTCAAGGTTTTCCTTAAAAGTCTGTACCTATAGTGAGTTGGATGACGGTATACGGTGACTACCCTGGATAAAGCAGGCAGCCTTGTCGCTTCTAGGGGTCAGTATGGTGCGAAGCCTCTGCTAAACTCTACAGCATGGGGTGAGGACCTTCCTAAAAATCCCCAGGTGCCCCTGCTACCCCTGCCGCCCTATGGATACTCAAGGTCTCATGGAATACGTCCGGTGGCCGGGCAGCTGCTCCTCCGCCCCTCGCTGTCACACCTTGAGGCTGTGACTTGTGACTGTGTCTCGCTCACACAATGGGACTGATCCGCCTGTTGACATTTTGTGTCAAAGTGAATGATGTCTCATGCCAAACTGAGGGAGTAGCTGGCAGCACATGACACATGCCAGGTCCGCATGGGATTCCATTGCAAAGAAAATGATGAGATGCTACAACCTTAAATGGGATCCAAGCATAGCGCTGTATCACCAGACGTATCACACATCACAGGCTTAGATACACCGCTCAGCCAATGATATCACACATGATGTGCTTTGATACACAGTATCACATACTATAGGCCTAGATACAGCAGCTCATCACGTAGGATAGGATTAGATACACGGCTGAGCAGACAGTATCACACAGGAGAGGATTAGATACACGGCTGAGCAGACAGTATCACACAGGATAGCATTAGATACACAGCTGAGCAGACAGTATCAGACAGGATAGGATTAGATACACAGCTGAGCAGACAGTATCACACAGGACAGGATTAGATACACAGCTGAGCAGACAGTATCACACAGGATAGGATTAGATACACAGCTGAGCAGACTGTATCATAAAGGATAGGATTAGATAGAGTAAGGGCTCATGCACACGAACGTATTTTCTTTCCGTGTCCGTTCCGTTTTTTTGCAGACCGTATGCAGAACCATTCGTTTCAATGGGTCCACGAAAAAAAAAAAATACGGAAGTTACTCCGTGTGCATTCCGTTTCCGTATATCCGTTCCACATAAATATAGAACATGTCCTATTATCATCCACATTACACATTACAAGGATAGGACTGTTCTATTAGGGGCCAGCTGTTCTGTTCCGCAAAATACATAAGGTCGTGTGTATGAGCCCTAACACAGCAAACAATATCATATATGGCAGAATTAGATACGCAGCACAGTGGACAGTATCATACATGATAGGATTAGATACACAGCTCAGCACACAGTATCACACATGATAGGATTAGATACCCCAGGTCAGCAGACAGTATCGCACATGATTAGATACACAGCTCAGCGGACTGTATCACACATAATAGGATTAGATACCCCAGGTGAGCAGACAGTATCGCACAAGATTAGATACACAGCTCAGCAGACTGTATCACACATGACAGGCTTAAAGGGGTTATCTGACTTGAGCTGCGCTCCCGTGCGGCGACTTCCAGGAATATTGTGAATGGAGGATTCTGTGTTATCAATACACTGAGTTGACATCTGCCATTGTAATCCTGCCTGTAATGATAAGGAGATGACTGCGTTGAAGTGATCTGTACAGACCAAGAAGTGGCGCCTATTATAAGGCCGACTGGCCAGTGTAAAAACTACAGGATTTTATAGGTTTTGACACAGAAAATTAAAAAATCATCAAAAATTCTTTATAAAAAATATGATTTAAACCAGGGGTGCACAACTTTTTCTGGTTGGGGGCCACATTGTCAAACTGAACCAACATCAAGGGCCAAAAATAAACTGAAATACTGTATGTATGGCATATTGAACACAGTGTATACCATTAATAACTAGTTACAGTTCCAGGACTCCCATCTAAATGGAAGAATTAATGAAAAATTCATTTGAGCAGTCACAAAACATAGACACACGTCTGTTACCAGATGGTTGGGGGCCGCACAGAATGGTATCAAGGGCCGCATGTGGCCCCCGGGCCGCAGGTTGTGCACCCCTGATTTAAACAGTAAGTCATTTTCTGATTTGGGGGGTGTGACAAACTGCCATGTATCCCTGGGCATTGGAGAGGCATGCTTGCTAGCCTCTTACCCTGCGACTATGGCCCCAATGACAGTTGGCATTCACAATGGACATTACCTGTGACCTAATCAGAATCCACAATGGACATTGCTGTGACCTAATCACCATTCACAATGGACATTGCTGTGACCTAATCAACATCCACAATGGACATTGCTGTGACCTAATCAGCATCCACAATGGACCAGCCATGTGGGGTTGTGATATATCTGGCTGTATGTTGATTGGTTGCTGTATTTTGTGTGGGAGTGTCTGTGTTTATTGTACGGATTGATTGGTTGTATTTCAAACCCCTGTGGGTCGTACTATGTTTGTGGAGTGTAAATAAAAGAGGCTGTATGCCCCAGGAAAGTGAGAGTTCCTGCTTGACCCTCAAAGCGAAGTGTCGTCTCGTTATTGAGGGTGATTTGACTGTATGCTGATTGCCAGGAGTGTAAGCTGTTCCTAGGGCTTTTCCTGTTCGGCTGCTTCCAGGGTTCGTGTGTCTCTTGTTCGGAAGTTGGTGAGTCGTGTGGTTTGCAGTTCGGGAAGTTGGTGATTGCAGTAGCTGCTGGTCTATCCGGAAAAGGGAATATCGCCTAAACTGAGTTGTGTGCGTAACGATCCGTTACATTTGGTGGCAAGCAGCGGGATCATTTCCACAGCCCAGAAGGACATCTACAGGGCAACACCATTCCTTGGATTACAAAGTGAGGGCAACGTTAGTACCCGTACAGCGCCCCTATCTACAAAAGAAAGAACTTCAGGAGAACAAGCATGGCACCCAGCTACACGCAGGAGGAATTTGACAGAGAGCTGAGATCACGGCTGATTTTCTTCGGACCCAACCCCCCGGAGAAATCTGTGCAGTTCGTGAGGAGGATAACAGCAGAGTACCTGCAGTTCATGGCAGATGGTATCGTCCGCCCTCCCCAGCGGCTGAGTGCGTTCCGGAGAGCTGAAGGTGCCGTCCTTCCTCCCCAGCGGCTGTGTGTATCCCAGGGAGCTGAAGGTGCCGTCCTTCCTCCCCAGCGGCAGTGTGTACCCCAGGGAGCTGAAGGTGCCGTCCTTCCTCCCCAGCGGCCGTGTGAGTTACAGAGGGCCGAAGGTGTCGTCTTTCCTCCCCAGCGGCAGTGTGTACCCCAGGGAGCTGAAGGTGTCGTCCTTCCTCCCCAGCAGCCGTGTGAGTTACAGAGGGCTGAAGGTGCCGTCCTTCCTCCCCAGCGGCAGTGTGTACCCCAGGGAGCTGAAGGTGCCGTCCTTCCTCCCCAGCGGCAGTGTGTACCCCAGGGAGCTGAAGGTGTCGTCCTTCCCCCCCAGCGGCCGTGTGAGTTACAGAGGGCCGAAGGTGTCGTCCTTCCTCCCCAGCGGCCGTGTGAGTTACAGAGGGCCGAAGGTGTCGTCCTTCCTCCCCAGCAGCCGTGTGAGTTACAGAGGGCCGAAGGTGTCGTCGTCGTCCCCCAGCGGCAGTGTGAAGTCCAGGGGGCCGAAGGTGTCGTCCTTCCCCCCCAGCAGCAGTGTGTCCTACAGGGAGCAGAGACAGTTGGTCTCTCTCTCCAGCAGCAGGACAATGTTACGGGAGTGGAGACAGGCGGTCTCCCACTCCAGTGGCAGCCTGTGTTTCAGGGAGAGGAACACAGCACCCCCTCTCCCCAGCGGCAGCTTACCCTAACAAGGGGAGACACCAATCTCCCAGACGGCGCAGATGGGACCGTGGTCTCTGTGCCTGACCTACAGTGATGCTGGACAGCCTGTCCAGATCCCCAACTACCCGCACCGGGACAACAGGAGGAGGGGGTAAGTACAAACTCTCCTCCCCAGCTAACACCTAACTTGGCCCCAGGGTTAACAGAGGCGATGCTAACCCCACTGGTGCCCATGTTCCCCTGGCTACTGAGCCAGACTATGTTCCCAGCCCCCAGCAGAAGAGCTGGCAGCTGGGCAGAGTGCAGTCGGCCTCTGCCCTCCCTCAACTCCCCACAGCATGTTGCCCCAGCACCCCAGAGGAATATCCGGTGCAGTAACTGCTTCTTGTGGGTGGGTCACTCTTGTACCTGTTTGTTGTGGGTGGGCTACTCTGGCATTTGTCTATTGTGGGTTGGTGGATCGACTAACGTAGGCACTGACCGACAGGAGGTCAGGTGCCTGGTTAGTCTTCCCCCAAAGGGGAGATATGTGACAAACTGCCATGTATCCCTGGGCATTGGAGAGGCATGCTTGCTAGCCTCTTACCCTGCGACTATGGCCCCAATGACAGTTGGCATTCACAATGGACATTACCTGTGACCTAATCAGAATCCACAATGGACATTGCTGTGACCTAATCAACATCCACAATGGACATTGCCTGTGACCTAATCAACATCCACAATGGACATTGCTGTGACCTAATCAGCATCCACAATGGACCAGCCATGTGGGATTGTGATATATCTGGCTGTATGTTGATTGGTCGCTGTATTTTGTGTGGGAGTGTCTGTGTTTATTGTACGGATTGATTGGTTGTATTTCAAACCCCTGTGGGCCGTACTATGTTTGTGGAGTGTAAATAAAAGAGGCTGTATGCCCCAGGGTAGAGCTCCTGCTTGACCCTCAAAACGAAGTGTCGTCTCGTTATTGGGGGTGATTTGACTGTATGCTGATTGCCAGGAGTGTAAGCTGTTCCTAGGGCTTTTCCTGTTCGGCTGCTTCCAGGGTTCGTGTGTCTCTTGTTCGGAAGTTGGTGAATTCGTGTGGTTTGCAGTTCGGGAAGTTGGTGATTGCAGTAGCTGCTGGTCTATCCGGAAAAGGGAATATCGCCTAAACGGAGTTGTGTGCGTAACGATCCGTTACAGGGGGTACTATCTGTCCTTGGGGAGAATGCCTTCTTCCCAGAATTCCAGAGGAGCATGTTTAGGCGTACAGGCCATACATGCTCCTCTGGAATTCTGGGAAGGGCCTATAAGCCTCCTCACGTGGATTAAGGCGCTATCCAGTACCCCCCCAAATCCTACTAGGCCTCTCACCCAGTTAAGCCAGTACTCTCTGCTCTGCACTGATGAGGGGCAATCACCCGCAAACAGCTGTCTGCAGATAAGGTGCTGGCTTAGTTATTACCAGAGTCATGTCTCAAGGCCTGTTTAAAGGGTTGAACACTGACCTACATCTGGTGGCATCTAGGGCAGAGCTTGTTAAGAGCTCATTTGCATCCCTTTCTTCTCTTATTTTCTGATGACACAGTCCCTTTAAAATCCACAGCATGTCAAGTGCGATTCCACACCTTATATATGGTGGTTTTCCCCACAGACTTCAATGGGGTTGTTAAACCGAAAATCCGCACCCAAAAAAAAGGCAATAAAAACTGCACAAAAACTGCAATAAATTGGATTTATGTGCTGTTTTTCATGCTTTTTTCAGTTTTTCATGCAGATTTTCTGCATACAAAGCAGATCTATGTACAGGTCGCCTTCCACATCTCAAGGCTGAGTTCACACTTCAGTGATTTGGTCAGTTATTTCCATCAGTTATTGTGAGCCAAAACAAGGTTTGGGTCAAAAACACAGAACAGGAGCAGATCTTTCCCTTACACCTGATCACTGGTTTTGGCTGACAATAACTGATGGAAATAACTGACCAAATAACTGAAGTGTGAACTTGGCCTTAGCACCTTTAGTGCTCAGATATTTGCTGCTAGTATATGCCTTCTGACTCAGAAGCAGCAAATATGTATAATGTGCTGTAAAAGAAACTCCATGAGCGTCAGGAATCGCTCTGTGATTATTGATAGGATCAGGGTCGGTCTGGGGTGCCTAGGGGCCACCAGTAACATTTATTATGGGGGCCCACGGTACAGATACATTCAAATATGACCTGCTCACACAGCGGCAAGATGCTACCAGATGACTGAATATGGGGTCCCTGCAGTGACTCTGAGAAGGTAGGTCCTGGGGAGAAGAGGACACTGGTGGCTTTCCTCTATACCTAGAAGTCGTCTCCGCTCTGATCAAGTCTTTAATAATAAACTGGGGAGTTTCTTTAATAATCTATCAAGTTTTTTACATGAACACCGGCTGGTGGAGGTGCCACTTGTGCAGGGGGTGGGAGACTAGGGGCCCAGCTTGCTCAGGGGCCCAGCGGGGGATTCACCTGTACCCCTGTGGGCCAGTCCAAGCCTGGATAGGAATATTAAAAATACATTGTTACCTGACTGATGTCTAAATATTTACCATCAAGAGTTAATAAACAGCTAAAATCTGAATTGATTCCATGAAATAAAAGCTTTATTTAGATCAGCGGTGCAGAACCTTTTTTGTTCTGGGGGCCGCATTGTCACATCGCACTATTTCAAGGGGCCACAAAAAAAGGGTTAATCAGCGCTTGTTTGCATTAGCCTATTACACAGGCTAATGCAAAGTGACTGGGGAGGAATGATCACTACCACAGTCATTCCTCCCTCGTTCATTTCTATCGATTATCAGCAGCACATTTCTGATCACACGGTGAGATGTCCTGACGATAATTGTACATCTTTCATCCTGATACAATATGCGAATCAGCCGACAAACGAGTGATTCCTTTTTTATCAGCTGATCAGCGGCTGATTATACCGCCAGATATCGGAATGTGCGCTCCTATGAACACTTGTTCCCAGTAATTGTCCTGAATATCGAGCCGCGTAACAGGGGCTTAAAGATTTCCTGGTAAAAAATTATTTTTAACGCGTTCCTGCAGCATGGCCCTGAAACAGAAGATTCATACTCTCTTGCTCCTCGCCGCTCCCGCTGTCTCCATCTTCTGGTTCCGCACGGACAGCACGGCATTATAATGATTTATAACGCTGCATTTCTGTGCCAAACCTTAAATCTAATGATTTGTTCTGACATAATGCCGTGGGGTCAAAGGAGCAGCGTTCACTACGGGAATTCATGCTCCCAACAAGCAGCGAACATGATCGTCTAAAACTGGCCTTGCATCGCCCGCCCACGGCTGGGGGTCTGGGAATCCCTGATTTCTACACATATCATAAGGCAATGCTGTGTTCTAGATGTTTAGAATGGTTAAGACCGTTTGGGAACAGGCTGGATCTACAAGTGGAGGAGAGCTTGTCTCCTGTTCCGCTTCGCTCCCTGTTGCTCCGCGGGGGAGGACAGAAGGGCTGCCTCCCAAACTACCTCACGCTATTACAGGTGAGGGATGTCCTTTTTGACTCCTCCTCCGCATTTAGGGAGACATTGCCGAGCAGAGCAAGGCAACTCTCCCAATCGGTGTGGGAAATGTGCCCCAATGATGACGTCCCATCACTTGCAGATTTCCACTCACGCACAGAGATGGCGAGGCTTTCTGTATTTCACCTCACACACTTCATTCAATACACGAGACTACATCTAAAAAACAGTCCCACTCGATCGAATCATTCCCCTTTTGAAAAGCTACAAATTAAAGAACCCAGAGGCGAAATCTCTAAACTATAATCCCTTTTATTACTGTCGAACAAGCCTGTCACGCATCCTTTTGTACTCAGTTGGAAAAAGACTTAAACATCACCTTTACAGTTAGGGTCCTTTCACACTTGCGTTTTTGTTTTCCGGCGTAGAGTTCCGTCCTCGGGTCTCTATGCCGGAAAAATCCTGATCAGGATTATCCCAATGCATTCTGCGCTTTTTGCTCCGGCCAAAAATCCTGAACACTTGCCGCAAGGCCGGATCCGGAATTAATGCCCATTGAAAGGCATTAATCCGGATCCGGCCTTAAGCTAAACGTCGTGATATATGTGTTTATTACTTACTCATTAAGCTTTCCTCACCTGCGGATAGAAATGATGAATAGTCGCACATAGACTTACTATCCTTAACAATGTAACGTTCATCGTTGTGACTCCATCGCCTTTGGAGGAAAGACCTAGGTCTTTTGTGATTTTCTTGATGATGTTAAAAAAAGAAAAAAAGGATGCTGTATGTTATTATACAAGATGGAGATCGCATATATTCAGACACTGGATTCATATCTCTAGGATATGCCACTAATGTCAGATCGGTGTGTGTCCCACCATTGACGCATAAACAAGTACTTGATCTTTTTTTGGGGCGTTTGTCGCGCGTTTTGTGATTGACACCACAGTAGTCAATCACAAGAACGCGCGTACGAATGCGCGTTTCCTATTTGCAGGGTAAAACCTAATGAATCTGTGGCTGTGAATAACAGCGCTGGCGCGCTCCTTACAGCAGGTTATAATAAGTCTTCTATGTATATATAAATAAAGACATATATATATTTGTGTGTGTGTATGTTCCGCGATCACTCAAAAACGCAACCATCGATTTCAATGAAACTTGGTGCACATATCCCTTACTACCTGGGAAAGAATACTGTGGAGGTAACATGTCGGTACACAATGAGTTTCTGTCTGTTGCGACGTCTGTCTGTCTGTTCTTTATGCGTGACCAAACGACTGGACCGATCTTCACCAAATTTGGAACACAGATACATCAGGTGTCCGGGAAGGTTTTAGAGCGGGTCTCAGCTCTCCCTTATCAGACAATAGAAGCTTGCAGGCCCTTAGTCTCCACATACACACAGTTTTGCTCCAGGTTTCTATAACCACCCAGCCATTTTTCTTCACTGCTGTAGGTCAGCTTTAGGCTAGGGCTACACGACGACAATAAGTCGCATGACACATAGGGTACAACTACACTGCTACATCTGTTGTGCAACAATTTTTATAATGGGAGTCTATGGTGTTGCACTGTGCCATGTGACATGCTGTGACTGTGACGTGACAGTCGCAGAAAAATCCATCTTGGATGGATTTTTTGCAACTATCACGTCACAGTCTCAGCATATCACATGTTGCAGTGCGACACCATAGCCTATTATTATAAGAATTGTTGAGACAAAATGTTGTCGTGTAGCCCTAGAATTAAAGGGGCAGGGCGCTGTGGAGGTCACTGGTAAAGGGGTGGCCACTGTAGAGGTCGCTATTAAAGAGGCGTTCACTGTGGAGGTCACTGTTAAAGAGGCGTTCACTGTGGAGGTCACTGTTAAGGGGGCAGGGGCCACTATTAAAGAGGATACTGC
The DNA here is from genome assembly GCA_033119425.1 of Bufotes viridis. Classification (NCBI taxonomy): domain Eukaryota; kingdom Metazoa; phylum Chordata; class Amphibia; order Anura; family Bufonidae; genus Bufotes; species Bufotes viridis. Next base: position 10,387,487 of record CM065596.1, read on the forward strand.
TGTGGAGGTCACTGTTAAGGCAGGAGGGTACTGTGAGTTCACTTAAGGGAGCGGGATTCTGTAAAACTCACTTCTAAATGGGATGGGCTGCTGTGAAGGTCCCATTTTAAAGTGGCGGGGCACTGTGGGTGGGTCACTGTTAAGGGGTGGGGAGTCAGTGTTAAGGGGTGGGGGAGTCAGTGTAAAGGGGCAGGGTGCTGTAGAGGTCACTGTTATGGGGGATACTGTCGATATCTTTTAACGACACGCAGAAACATTAAATGAAATATAACGGTGCAAAGCCGGGTCCTTCTGCTAGTATTCTATAAGAGTTTAGCTACAAAGCAATTACTGACTAAGGCTCCATTCACACCTCCGTAGTGTGTTGCGGATCCGCAACACACCTTGCCGCCAGCCCCATAGAGATGCCTATACTTGTCCGCAATTGCGGGCAAGAATAGGACATGCTCTAAATTATTGCAGAGCCGCCGGCCGGAAGATCGGCGGCGCGCTCCGCAAATGCGGATGCGGAGAGCACAGTGTGCCACAGATCAGCCTGTGGCACTGCTGAGGGGTTATGGAAGCCCAGGTTGCTTTGATATTGGCCTTCAGCTCGTCTGCATTGTTGCCTCTGGTGTCTCTCATAGATTCTCTATGGGGTTGAGGTCAGGCGACTTTGCTGGTCAATCAAGCAGAGGGATATTACACCAGGTATTGGTACTTTTGGCAGTGTGGGCAGAGGCCAAGTCCTGCCGGAAAATATAATCAGCATCTCCATAAAGCTTTTCGGCAGAGGGAAGCATGAAGCGCGCTAATATTTCCTGGTAGGCGACTAGACTGAATGTGGACTTGATATAACACAGTGGACCAACACCAGCAGATGACATGGCTCCCAAACCATCATTGACTGTGGAAACTTCACATGGACCTCAAGGAACTTGGATTGTTCCTCTCCACTCTTCTTCCAGACTCTGGAATGCCAATAGTACTTTCATCTGAAAACAGGACTTTGGACCAGTGAGAAGAGTCCAGTCCTTTCTCTCCTTAGCCCAGGTCTGATGTTGTGTCTGGGTCATGAGTGACTTCACACAAGGAATGTGACAGCTGTAGCTCATGTCCTGGATACGTCTGTGTGTGGTGGCTCTTGAAGCTGCAGTCCACACCTTATGAATCTTCCCCAAATTCTTCAATGGCCTTTTCTTGACAATCCTTTTAAAGCTGCGGATATCATTCTTGCTTATGCACCGTTTTCTACAACATTTTCCCAGGTACTCCACTTTTTATTAATACACTTGGATACAGCACTCGATGAACAGCCAGCTTCTTAAGCAGGGTCCTTTTATGGCTTAACCTCCTTGTCAATGACTGTCTTCTGGACAACTGTCAAGTCAGCAGTCTTCCCCATGATTGTGTAGCCTACTGAAGCAGATTGAGGGACCCTTTAAAGGCTAAGAAAACCTTTTCAGGTTTTGTGTTGATTAGCTGATTAGAGCGTGAGCCCATGAGTCTACAAAATTGAACTTTTTCACAATATTCTACTTTTCTGATATACTGACTTTTGGGTTTTTGTTAGCTGTAAACCATAATCATCAACATTAAAAGAAATAAGTTCTTGAAATAGATCACTCTGTGTGAATCTATAGAATATATGAGGTTGGCTTTTTGAATTGAATTACTGAAATAAGTTAACTTTTCAATGATATTCTAATTTGTTGAGATGCTCCTGAACCTGATGCTTGGGAGCGGTAGTAAGCCGGAAGGCACCAGGTCTATGTTCTTACAGCAGATACTACCTGAGCACTAAAGGTGCCAGGCTAAGGCTAGTTTCACACTAGCGGCAGGGGAGTCTGTCAGGCTGTTCCGGCGGGTGAACAGCCTGTCGGAACCGTCCTGCCGCTAGTTGACGTGTGCCCCCGGACTGCTGCTCCGTCTCCATTAACTATAATGGGGGCGGGGGCGAGTTCCGGAGGCAGCACGGCGAGAGGCAGCCGGACTGCATGTCGTACTTTTAGTCCAGCAGCCTCTCGCCGTGCACTGCCGTGCTGTCGCCGGAACCCCTCCTCTATTATAGTCAATGGGGACGGAGCGGCAGTCCGGGGGCACACGCCAACTAGCGGCAGGACGGTTCCGACAGGCTGTTCACCCGCCGGAACAGCCTGACAGACTCCCCTGCCGCTAGTGTGAAAATACCCTAATAAAGGACAAGTCACAAAGCTGACACTTTCCAGTGAACCATCCCTGGAGACGTTCCAGACTCCCATGCAGAGAAAGGCTTTGTTGACTACAGTTATGACATGAAGATATTTCCATTCACATTTATATCATTGAAGCAGAGCCAGGATAGAGGGGAAAAAAAACGAGCCTTGCCATGTTCAGCGACCGAGCAGATGAGCAAACCCTTCATATCCTCACATTTACCTCCGCTCTTATTCCCCTTTATGACATATTCAAAGTTACTCACATCAGAATTTAAGTGCTGGACTAGTGTCAGTGACAATCCGCAAATCCCAGGGAGCAGGGAGAGAACAGTCACCTTTCCAGGGGCGTCACTAGAGGGGAAGCTAGTGCTTTGGGACCCGAAATCAGAAGGGGCCCACCCAGGAGGAGGAATAAAAATGTTATTGTTATGGCCTCCTCAACAGTGTTATACAATCACAGTATATACAGTGAAATGACATACAGTATATACGTGTAGGAAACAGACAGAGCGATCTTGACTCGCTACAGAAGGAGGAGGAAAATTTGCTATGGGGCCCAGTCCTTTCTGGTTACTCCACTGAACCAGTCTCTATATACCAGTGGTGGCGAACCTAGAGGCGGAATTTAGAGCGCAGGGTGCACTAGGAACAACACAGGCAGTGCACCGAATGCAGGCTATTACAGCAAAATGATAAAGTACATGGAGGATATACCATATCGGACTGTAGTATTCAGGATAAAATGCTGTGTTGGCACTTTGCAATAAATAAGTGGGTTTTGGGTTGCAGTTTGGGCACTGGGTCTATAAAAGGTTCACCATTACTGCTATATACCATCCCTTGCCAATGGTCCTGTTACATCCTGTATTATACTACAGAGCTGCACTCACTATTCTGCTGGTGCAGTCACTGTGTACTTACATTACTTATCCTGTACTGATCCTAAGTTACATCCTGTATTATACTCCAGAGCTGAACTCACTATTCTGCTGGTGCAGTCACTGTGTACATACATTACTTATCCTGTACTGATCCTGAGTTACATCCTGTATTATACTCCAGAGCTGCACTCACTGTTCTGCTGGTAGAGTCACTGTGTACACATTACATTACTTATCCTGTACTGATCCTGAGTTACATCCTGTATTATACTCCAGAGCTGCACTCACTATTCTGCTGGTGCAGTCACTGTGTACATACATTACTTATCCTGTACTGATCCTGAGTTACATCCTGTATTATACTCCAGAGCTGCACTCACTATTCTGCTGGTGCAGTCACTGTATACATTACATTACTTATCCTGTACTGATCCTGGAGTTACATCCTGTATTATACTCCAGAGCTGCACTCACTATTCTGCTGGTGCAGTCACTGTGTACATATACATTACTTATCCTGTACTGATCCTGAGTTACATCCTGTATTATACTCCAGAGCTGCACTCACTATTCTGCTGGTGCAGTCACTGTGTGTACATACATTACTTATCCTGTACTGATCCTGAGTTACATCCTGTATTATACTCCAGAGCTGCACTCACTATTCTGCTGGTGGAGTCACTGTGTGTACATACATTACTTATCCTGTACTGATCCTGAGTTACATCCTGTATTATACTCCAGAGCTGCACTCACTATTCTGCTGGTGCAGTCACTGTGTACATACATTACTTATCCTGTACTGATCCTGAGTTACATCCTGTATTATACTCCAGAGCTGCACTCACTATTCTGCTGGTGCAGTCACTGTGTACATACATTACTTATCCTGTACTGATCCTGAGTTACATCCTGTATTATACT